>OX419642.1:9985644-10585644 GCA_948473465.1 Lithophane ornitopus | reverse complement strand
TTTCGTGAAGTAGGTTCTCTGTAGTACCCAATGAGAGTCTTCTTGCTTATGCAAATCTCTTCACAGTATGATCCTTGTAGAAAAAAAATCTATTATTGCTTAAATTTTGCTTCAGTATAGAAATCGTATTTACCTTAATACAATTATTGAAGTTATGACGCTTACCTATTTCCTATTAATTTTCAGCACAGGACTCGGCAGGACTTTATACTTTTAAGCTGTTCTTATTTTTACTATTTTCAAAATAGCCATTGACTTGAAATGAAGTGGAAAAGTAATTAGAAATACAATTAAAATCCAGCTTATTAATACATATTATTAAAGTTCCTTATGTCCAGGAGTAGAAATCATCATTAAAGTTAAAAGAACCACCAAAAACTTTAACAAAAAAATGGTTTGAAGTAGCAGCTTAAAATACGCAAAACACATCCGCCGGTTAACAAGTCATACTTGGGATACAAATATTGTGTAATTGTGGGTATTTGCACGTAGTTTGCTTACATATATAGGTAGCCATATTCATTGAGATGATATCTAAACAATGAAAACCGGTTTCGGACACAATTTTTATTTTGGATTTCTGCCAACAATTACGCATTTTTCGCCTGTGTGCGCCGCACCGTAAACCTAAAATACGACAGACGCGCCGCGAAACGCCACGCTGCACGCGACGCGGCACGCCCCGCGTCTCTATAAATGAGGCCAAAGGGCGCCCGGCATGAGCGCTCGCTTGGACGGCAGCGTTTGATATAATTCGTTACATAGGAAGTCATACAATTTTATTGAGCGCCCGATACGCAGTGTATAAATCGCGCGACTCGGGCGCTTGTTATAACTAGTCCCTTAGTAGAAAGTTTATTGGGGTTCCTGTTTGTAACTGTTGACATTGTAGCTTTGAAAACATGTCAAGTTACGTTAACACTTTAGGCTTTTTTTCAAATCTATAGAATTTTGCACTTATTATATCGTAGGAAACGTCTTGATTGTCTTGCCTTTCATTTGATACCCAACATGGTACGATAAAAAAAAATTTTTGTTGTTCATGTTCATGATATGTCATCTAGAGGGCGTGATGAGTCGTTTAGAAGATATGAGGGAACAGATAAACATTCATACATAAATACATACAAACCGGTCAAAATCATAACCCTCCTTTTTGCTTCGCCGTAGTCGGGTTAAAACTAAAACGCAACTACGACAAATAAGTCAACTAAAGAGATATAAACGAGAAAATCCGGAGTCACACGTAATCTGGTCGATTTATGGCCCTAACACGTGTGACTCCGGATTTTTAATTTGTAACGTTACCGTAAAAGTTCGATAACTTTTATTCTTTCAGCGATGCCGATATTCCCTTAAAATCATTGTGAATTTTTAATCCGTCACAACCGCTACTCATCCCCATCATAAAATGGGGGCTAGTCATGAGAACAATTTCTCCAACAATTTCCAACAGTGTGCGTAAGTACATTTATCCACATAAACCCATTACCTATTTTAATTTTCAGGTTTATTTATTTTACTCCATTAATAATATTATACCAAAAACCTACCTTTATTCTAAACAGTTCCAAGTTTTATTTAGGGGACGGTCAAAAGTCGCTCGAAATGTTCGTCTGAAAAAAGTGGGAGTAAACGAATTTGGATCCTGAGTACATCGCAATAAGATTTAAAATCTACACCGCAATACAGAGCAATGGTGCTAGTGGTACCCTATATAAAAATGTACTCTTTGGTTGGACCTACTATACCAGTCAAAAATCTGTCAAATAAAATGGATGTCATCTTGAGTTTTCAAATATAATATCAACATTGAATTTTATAAGTTTATTTAGCCTCGGAATGTATTTATTTATCAATTCATAATACTTTTAATATTCGTTTTGGAAGTGGTTTTAGTGTTTTTTTCATGTTTTCTGTCTGTTTCTTTTGTGGAATGTGATAAATTACGAAAATATTATTTACAAAAATAAATAATATCTCGGCGCAGCTAAAAATTTGAGCGCAGTCCTCTCGTCTCAACAGAGCGACGCCGACTGAATTGTGAAACAAAAATAAATGCTTGAAGTTCCTGCAATGTGCGACGGAAGATGGCTTCTTCCACGAACTAAGAACGTCGTAAGTCCTACAAGCTTGGATTCGTAATAAAACCAAAAATAAAATGAATTAAAAAAAAAGCCTACACAATTTTTTTCGTCTTGTTTTAATACAAATAATCATCCAATTTTTATCTTATTAGGCATTAGCAAATTAAGTAAAAATCGAAAATACGTGAAAATTAGAAGTAACTTCGTGATATTTTTTTATCGAGAAAATTTTAATATTTTGTGTTTCTATTCCACAAAAAGTTTGGAAATATCATGTAGTTACTCATACTATTTTTTTTTTATACCTAAGTCTTATCAATTTCATGAAAAATCTAATTGAAGACAGGCAATTTTGGGTCCTACCCGCTCTTAATATACTACTGCCGTGAATTTTTTCACATATCCAAACTACCGACACCGTTAAGTACACATACTTGACTTTAATAATAAATAGCAATTTAAAGCTTACTATTTCGCAAACGGAATTAAACGGATCCCTGAATCCATGGCTTTCACAAACAAAATATTGAACGGCTTTTCCAACGATACCACACAGGATTGACGAGTAAAAAAAAAATCCGACCAAGTGCGCGTCGGACTCGCGCACGAAGGGTTCCGTACCATTATCTATTCAAACGGCAAAAAAAACACGTTTGTTGTATGGTTTTTTAGTATTTGTTGTTATAGCGGCAGAAATACATCATCTGTGAAAATGTCAACTGTCTAGCTATCACGGTTCATGAGATACAGCCTGGTGACAGGCGGACAGACAGACAGACAGACAGCGGAGTAATAGGGTCCCGTTTTACCCTTTGGGTACGGAACCCTAAAAACCGGCCAAGTGCATGTCGAACCACGCACAATGAAGGGTTCCGTAGTTGGGATGAATTATCCAACAAACTTAAGGACGCTGTTACATTTTGAACTCGCTCAAGTTTAGGTATCTGCATCGCAACACAACGACATTACGCGCACGCACACATTGAAACCGCTGTCTGCTCGGTTTTATACGTAACTTAACTAATCTTGGTGCTTGAAGGTATTATTTTTTAATTTTACTGATAATGATGAAGTAAAGTTAGATGGAAGTTTGCAATCGAATTTGGTAACTTTTCTAAGTACTATCTGCGTAATATATTCATGTTTTTAGTATTTTTGAAGTGCATCAGTCATTACGTACATTACGTAGGTACCCAAAAATTTCAACGGCTGGCTATATAGATTAAATACCATATTCTTACGGAAACTACCTTGAAATTTTACTGTTACAAGGAACACCTACGATTATCCCAGGCTGCTTTGAAAGGATCTAAGTACATTATAAATATTATTTTTACTGACAATTGTTGGAGCATTACATAATAAAATACTAGCTTGTGAGTTTATCATAGTCTTTCGTTGTGATATTTAAAAATAATCACTCCCATAAATACTTATAAAAAAGTAAGATTTACTGACTGGGCCGCGAGTTCAGAACGTATTTTTGATAAAAATTAAAACAAAAGTACGTAGTAAAAAATATTATATATTAAATACAGTCAGGTCAATAACGAAATGTACACCGTAGTGTAAGTAACTGAGAAAAATTTGACAAAAAAAATTTTGAGAGAAGTGTTATACACATTGGCTGCTCAAAAAGGTAATCAATCTCGATTATTCTTCTACTTTCTGGCTTATATTCTTTTATCACGCATTCCTGCTCCTGAAAATAAAAAAGACAACACATATAGATCGTATTTTATGGCCCTTCTATGAAGTCTTCCTATTGTTAAACCGGATTTTTAGACGTTCCCACTAAATAACAATGGTAATTAGATAATGAACTTATTTTTACTGCAGTTGGGACATCAATAAACAAAAGGCTCTGATAATATTGTATAAACAGCGGCAACTATTGGTTCAAATACTAATTGTAAAGAAAAAGATACCTTTGTCAATTTCTAAACAATTAGTATTACGTAACTTGCTTCTTTTCTTTTATGACACATATTCATACATATTATGGTCAAAAGGCATGCATCGGGCGATCGAGCCGTGAGCCGTGCCATGCGATTATCGACTATACCCCATTTGAAATAAGATAAGAAATTTAAATAAGCCTTTTTTACAGTCCGTTCAACCGATTTTGACTTCTATTGCGTTGGTGGCATGACAAATGGCAGCTGCAGTAGAGAGTTGGTATTGTGTAATCTTTTTAACTTTTAATGCCATTTTTAATTTCGATGTTAGGATTTATTTGATAGTTCCAAAATACTCTTATGCATTAGTATTGCCAGTGTTTTCATTTATTGTTGTATTGTCGTCTCCACATTGTATATTGTAACAAAATAAAAAATGGTATTTCGTTGAATACGTATAATTTCGATTAGGTATACAAAAGAATATAAAAAACACTACCGAAAATATAAAAAAGGAACGTATAAATTATAGTTTAGTCGCGGCTATAGAGACGCAATGTTGAATTTAAACGTAGTTAGGTAGAGGAAAACTTTACGGAAACTTACGGAATAAAAATGTCGTGGGTGAATTTAGTAACGCGTCGGAGTTCGGTGTGTATCAGCAATTGCAAAAGCTTATAGTCCGCACCCTGATAACGTAAACGCAAAGCACTGAATAAGGAACCGCTACCGAATGTTGACCTGTTATCATCTTAGCTCATTTTTACTCACAAGATCACGTATCGATTAATTTACAAATATAAAAGCATAAAAAGGTCCGGAGACACGACGCACGCTTCGTAATAACTATATAGATAAGAGGAAGATAAGGAAAACTTGATGCCGGGTTCTTTTGGGTCCAGCTGCGACGTGGGCGGTACGTGGCGCGACGCTCAGCGAACTGCACTGCTGGGGCGCCTGGTTCGAGCCCACAGACGAAATGATAGGATCAGGAGGGTTTATATGAAATGCCCTACCGGTAAAAGGCCAAATTAGGCCTTTTCCTTTTTCTTAAACCACCAAACTGTACACTATACACTCACGATAGTACTACATAAACTGCACTGACGATACCTATTAATTTTCCACCGTTTTTCACTGGAAATTATTTACAAATTCAGTGATATTTATTAAATGGGAAAGACACCGCCGCTGACGGGCGTTTCGAAAAATTCTTCATCTTTTCGCCACGTCAGATTCACATTAAAAAAATTGAAATCATCGGAAGATTTAAGACAACAACATTGATGGCAAGTAAATTAACAAAAACATCCAAGCTCGAATATTTAAATGCAGCAAAACGCTGCAATATGTGTTGTTAAATTGAATAACTATTTAAAATGACTTTTCAACGGTGTGGTTTATATTGTATAAACAATATAAATAAAATCTGTAGAACTTTCTTACCGTTTTTTCATCGGACGCTACATACAATTCGAGCCGATTCTTGGCATTGTCCTTTGCAGTTGTAAAAACATGTTTCAACTACAATGTTAAGGACGCTTCAACACTTTTCTCCAAATATCACTGTTTTTTCGGTACCCTGTACAGGGATTAGGAATCATGACTGCGAGGATTTCATGGTCTCAAATTAAAGATAATTTATTCATCTCCAGAATGCCCTCATAAAAATGGTATAGCCAAATATTAAATTTTCACACAAATACGTTTTCACCACCACAATTATCGCGCAAAATTGAAAGAATATGGGGTCTGAATAGGAACCCGTATATCTAGACCCAATACATATTATGACTTCAAAATAATAAGAAATTGTGGCTTATATAGTCCTTATTACGTGATGTAAATATTACGTACCTAAATAAATAACTTCTTCATTTATGAGAAAATTAAAGAACACTCTCAAATTTATTCATACATTTTCATCTCGCGGTGTGCCAGTCCGCGCTGAACCGCGCTCGTGGAAGGAAGGGTGTATCGCTTTTTCGAAAAAAAAATATTACGTGAATAATACATTTTTGTGTTCACCGTGTTGTATACTGTGGTTGGACGAAGTTGATACTTTTTCGGACCGAAATAAAAGTAAATACGATTATTTAAATTTATTCAAAAATAATTACATAGTTGTCATTTTTTGTGGATGTAGATTACGGATAAAGATAAAGATTACGAATAATTATATGAAAACATTTTTTTTGAGAAATCCGGTTCAATTGTTGATTTTTGGGTTTTGGGGTGGTGATTACGAATAGGTATTTTGACTTCTATTGCGTTGGTGGCATGACAAATGGCAACTGCAGTAGAGAGTTGGTATTGTGTTATCTTTTTAACTTTTAATGCCATCCTTATGTCTACAGTATAGAAGTCAAAATCGGTTGAACGGACTGTAAAAAGGTTTGTTTAAATGTCTAATCGTATTTCAAATGGAGTATAGGTGAGCATGGGGAAGCTTAGCTGATAGTACTTTCCTAAGGTAACTAACCAAACGAAAAAAAAAGAACCTAAGGTTCCATTGGTTAATCATCGCCTACGGAGACATCCAAGCTGCTGTCCCTGTTAAATAAAAAAACCTACTATATTTTCTAATACAAGACATAACAAAACCCTACAGTAGATTTGTGATTTCTGAATGAAAATATTTACAAAGTCTCGTTACTTTTGTTTACTGCTACGTGTGCAGTTTTTCTTGTCTTTTGTCCGAATTTCCGAACTCGTGGCATCTATAATAACAAATATAAATATTTTAACAATGCACAAAACAAAGAAAAATCCTGCTCGGTGTGGAAAGTTATAACCATGCGCCTGTTTGATTTTCAAACGCTGCTACTCTACTATTCTGGATTTATGAATTTGGCAACTAAGTCGATTTATCACAAAAATATTACATCCGCCATCTTGAATCAAAAATAACATGGTATATTCGTAATCACCACCTTCAAGCCCAACACAATTGACAAAAACGTCATGTTTTTTATTTTTTTAAATGCATTTTAAATTCAAATAGGGGGTCTATTTGAATTTAAAAAATGGCCTAAAACCTATTCGTAATCACCACCCCAAAACCCAAAAATCAACAATTGAACCGGATTTCTCAAAAAAAATGTTTTCATATAATTATTCGTAATCTTTATCTTTATCCGTAATCTACATCCACAAAAAATGACAACTATGTAATTATTTTTGAATAAATTTAAATAATCGTATTTACTTTTATTTCGGTCCGAAAAAGTATCAACTTCGTCCAACCACAGTATACAACACGGTGAACACAAAAATGTATTATTCACGTAATATTTTTTTTTCGAAAAAGCGATACACCCTTCCTTCCACGAGCGCGGTTCAGCGCGGACTGGCACACCGCGAGATGAAAATGAATGAAGAAATTTGAGAGTGTTCTTTAATTTTCTCATAAATGAAGAAGTTATTTATTTAGGTACGTAATATTTACATCACGTAATAAGGACTATATAAGCCACAATTTCTTATTATTTTGAAGTCATAATATGTATTGGGTCTAGATATACGGATTCCTATTCAGACCCCATATTCTTTCAATTTTGCGCGATAATTCTGGTGGTGAAAACGTATTTGTGTGAAAATTTAATATTTGGCTATACCATTTTTATGAGGGCATTCTGGAGATGAATAAATTATCTTTAATTTGAGACCATGAAATCCTCGCAGTCATGATTCCTAATCCCTGTACAGGGTACCGAAAAAACAGTGATATTTGGAGAAAAGTGTTGAAGCGTCCTTAACATTGTAGTTGAAACATGTTTTTACAACTGCAAAGGACAATGCCAAGAATCGGCTCGAATTGTATGTAGCGTCCGATGAAAAAACGGTAAGAAAGTTCTACAGATTTTATTTATATTGTTTATACAATATAAACCACACCGTTGAAAAGTCATTTTAAATAGTTATTCAATTTAACAACACATATTGCAGCGTTTTGCTGCATTTAAATATTCGAGCTTGGATGTTTTTGTTAATTTACTTGCCATCAATGTTGTTGTCTTAAATCTTCCGATGATTTCAATTTTTTTAATGTGAATCTGACGTGGCGAAAAGATGAAGAATTTTTCGAAACGCCCGTCAGCGGCGGTGTCTTTCCCATTTAATAAATATCACTGAATTTGTAAATAATTTCCAGTGAACAACGGTGGAAAATTAATAGGTATCGTCAGTGCAGTTTATGTAGTACTATCGTGAGTGTATAGTGTACAGTTTGGTGGTTTAAGAAAAAGGAAAAGGCCTAATTTGGCCTTTTACCGGTAGGGCATTTCATATAAACCCTCCTGATCCTATCATTTCGTCTGTGGGCTCGAACCAGGCGCCCCAGCAGTGCAGTTCGCTGAGCGTCGCGCCACGTACCGCCCACGTCGCAGCTGGACCCAAAAGAACCCGGCATCAAGTTTTCCTTATCTTCCTCTTATCTATATAGTTATTACGAAGCGTGCGTCGTGTCTCCGGACCTTTTTATGCTTTTATATTTGTAAATTAATCGATACGTGATCTTGTGAGTAAAAATGAGCTAAGATGATAACAGATCAACATTCGGTAGCGGTTCCTTATTCAGTGCTTTGCGTTTACGTTATCAGGGTGCGGACTATAAGCTTTTGCAATTGCTGATACACACCGAACTCCGACGCGTTACTAAATTCACCCACGACATTTTTATTCCGTAAGTTTCCGTAAAGTTTTCCTCTACCTAACTACGTTTAAATTCAACATTGCGTCTCTATAGCCGCGACTAAACTATAATTTATACGTTCCTTTTTTATATTTTCGGTAGTGTTTTTTATATTCTTTTGTATACCTAATCGAAATTATACGTATTCAACGAAATACCATCTTTTATTTCGTTACAATATACAATGTGGAGACGACAATACAACAATAAATGAAAACACTGGCAATACTAATGCACAAGAGTATTTTGGAACTATCAAATAAATCCTAACATCGAAATTAAAAAAGTAATTTTTTCAAACAAACTAAATAATAGTGCTGGGCCGAGTATGGGATTTGCCGATCTTTGACTAGCTATCGTAACTAAACTATTGGGTATATTTGATAATTTTTTTGTATGTAGACCAAGAACGTCATTAGATATACAGAGTTTCATTTTTTGTCGTATTGTCGTCTCCACTTTGTATAATACCAACATAAAATAATATCGATACAAAATTGCACTTGTAAATCGATTACAATAATATTAATATGAAGATATGCAAGTGAATTTATTACTTACATAAATCGTAACTCGTAATTTATTATATTAATAAATATCGTTTAGTTATATATTTGAATAAGTATATTATATTTTATAGTAATGTAATAATTAAAAATATTTTTCTATTCGATTATCGATACCGTTTAGAATATTTTATTCCGAATAAAGTAATTGTAGTGCTGACAAAACTTGATGTAAAACTTTAACTGGCATTTGTCATTGTCAAAAAGTTTGACTTCTCCGTGCGAAATATTTCCGTTTTTTTTTGTTTTGTGTTGTTTATTGCTGTTACCGGACTATTTACGACTACCTTGGCTGTTGAAACTGCGGATAAAGTCAAAATTTAATGGTTTATTTCATGTTATCGTTAAAATCAGAAGTATCAAGTGTTCAACTTTAAAAAACTATAACTTTTTTTGGTGTACTTCATCACCCTTATACTTTCACCAGGTCCGTCAGTCTATCCGTCTGTTCAAGGCATAGCTCAGAGACTGTTGGTACTAGAAAGCTGTAATTTGGTATAGTATGGGTATATGGGTATACATATAAATCACGCCGACAAAGTGGTAGAACAAAATCATAAAAAATATTTGTGGGCATGGTTTTTTTTTTCTCGTCGATCCCATGGTGTGGGGTATCGCTGGAAAGATCGTTTAAAAATAATGTGACTTTGTGAAAGGTTTTCGATTCAGGGATCCGTTTGTGAAATATTAAGCTTTAAAGTGCTAATTTTTGTTAAAGTCAAGTGTCCTCCCCCTTTTTTTTTTATTTGTTTTTTTTTGGGTGGGAAATCATCATATGACTTCTCCCGCTCTGGGCGGAGCGGAAGGGCGTGTCAGACTCTTACTGACTAAAACCCACCCGTGTTCCTTCGGTTGCCTGTTGCCAGGGTCCCGGTATCCCTTTCGGACTATTCCGCAACCCTGGCAGGCATCGGTCCTAACGGACCCCGCCAGGTGTGCTGACATCTCTTTGAGGCGCGCGTGGAACACGACGCGCCATCGATCCGGGCCTGGTCCTTATCGGACGGCGAGCTACCCATTGCTCGCCGTCCGCAAGCCCGCGCCTATGGTGGCCGGGAATCCGCCTGGGATTCCCGACGCCCAGGGTGTCCCCAGCGGCGGCGGTTAGGGGCGTGAGGGCGCCGGCTTTGCCTCTCCCTCACGCGTTCCGCCTCCTCCTTTGCAAGCATCACTGCTTCGCAGAAGGAGGTGAACGCCTCCCATGCCCTCTCGCTCCGTACCATGGCCTGGACCAGGGCCGGACGCAAGAGGTCAGTGCCGCCAATCGCCTCCACGAGGACACGGCGGTGCTCCGCCCAAGCAGGGCACACCTCCACCGTATGCTCCACCGTGTCCTCCGGACGATCCGCACAGTGGTGACACCCGGGCGTTTTCTCCCGCCTAATCCTGCGCAGGTACCTCCCGAAGCTGCCACGCCGTGGCGCCTCTCCAGCCACTCCTCAAAGAGGGGACTTATCGCCGCAATTGTGGCGTGCCCAGCACTGGGTTGCGACAATCGCACTCTCCATGCCGCCATGAGATCCTGCCGGAGCTCTGTCCGCTGTGCCGCGATTTCTCGCGGCAGCGGAGTTACGCCCCGGCGCTTCATCTCCTCGCGCCACTCCCAGATGTGCGCGAGGACCTTCGCCTCCAGATCCCATGGCGGTAATCCGGCAAGGAGGCTCGCCGCCTCACGAGAGACCGTGCGGTATCCCCGGGCCAGCCGAATGGCCATGACCCTTTGGGACGCGTTCAACCGGCGGGCTGGCCGCAGCCTAATGGAACGCGCCCACACCGGTGCCCCATAAAGGGCCCTGGACCGCACGACCCCCGCGTAGAGCCTCCGGTAGGAGGCGTTTGGCCCCCCAAGATTGGGCAGGAGCCGCCCCAAGGCGGCCCCGGCCCGGTCCAGCCTGGGAGCCAAACGACGGAAGTGCTCCACGAAGTTCCACCGGCTGTCGAGGACGAGTCCTAGATACTTCATCGTCGACTCGACGCCGATGTGAACCCCTCCTACCGTGATTTGGGAACCCGACAGTGGCGCGTTCCGAGGGCCATGAAAACACATGACCTCGGACTTGTGCAAGGCCACCTCGAGTCCCAATTGCCGGATTCTATCGACGATTGTCGCAACTCCGCGTGTCGCGAGTTCGGCCGCCGCCTGGTGCGACCTCCCTTGCGCCAGGACCAGCATGTCGTCTGCGTAGCAAACTACGCTGACGCCGCTAGGGAGGTCGGCGCGCAGCACCCAGTCGTATCCGATGTCCCACAGATGCGGCCCTAGGACCGATCCCTGTGGGACACCGCACGACATCTCTCGCCGGTTCCACACTCCCTGGTGACCGGGGTAGATGACGGCCCTGTCCGTCAAATAGACCTCGACCACACGACAGAGGTAGGTCGGCATCCGGTGGTACCGGAGTGCGTCCCTTATGCAACTCCAGGGCAGGGTATTGAAGGCATTGGCGATGTCTAGAAAGTGTCCTCCCCCTGCCAGCTAAATGGTTGGTTTTGGATATGTGAAAAAAATCACGGCTGTAGTATATACAACGAAATTAAAAGGAAAGCTATCACCGCTACGAAGGCTCCACAAGTTACCGAGTAATAATCGACCAACTTAAATGAGAATGCCAGCGCTTCCTACAAGACTCGGCCAGAACCGACAAAGATGAAATATATTTCATAAAAAAGGGAAAGCCACATATTTTGACTAAGGTGTTAAAGTTTGTGAAGTTAGGGCTTGTAGAGTTAGGGCGTGTAGAGTTAGAAGCTTGGCTCTACATGAGATCTGATAAATTTTTGTCTCGTCTTGGCAACATTTTACATGAAAATGTTTTTGGTGGGATTTCACTTCTTTTTGCAAATTGCTTAAGACAATAATTTTTAGTTTGTTCATTGTTTCTTTCTTTTTTTGTGTTGTATTTCTTGCACATCAGGGGTGTCTTTTTTCATAGCCCACTCTCTTTATTCGTATAATATAAGTATACTAATGTAGTATATTATGAAAACTAACGAAAGCCCCATGTATACACTTTTATATAAGGGGTTGAGAGGTGATTTAAAAAAAATCTTAAAACACGTATTTTTTATTTGTAATAAGAAATTACAGACTTCTTATTATTATCTTTAAGTGTACTTGCATAATTTTCAGATCTCTAGCATAAAATTAAGTTTATATGAGAAAACCCATACAAACTTCCATCCCCTAATTTACAGGGTGGGAGGTGATTTACAAAAAATCCTGAAATATGTATTTTATTATTTATAACAAGGCGTCCCTATATCAATTTTGATACCTCTAGTATTAAAATTTGCGGAAGTCTCATACAAACTTCCATCCCCTAGTTTAAGGGGTCGGGGGTAAAAGTTCAAAGTTTTAGAATTTTTTTGTTGTTTGTGTACTAATACTAGCATACATACCAAATTTCAGCTTTCTAGGACTTCAGGAAGTACCCTAAGAATTTTGATGATCATCAGTGAGTGAGTCAGTCAGTGACGAAATCGGGGATTTTTAGATATCAATAAAATCGAATGTATAAAAGCTTTGCAATTGAAACTTTCTACGTTTAATAAGTTCACTATTGGCATCATATTCCGAGAATTTTGGTTATCTGGTATAATCCAAACCCAAGTTATGAGGTTTCAAAAAAACGACGTAGCGCTTCGAGAAAAGGTAGGTAGTGCCCTCCTTGCGCTTCGCTTGGCTCGTCTTGGCCCGTGCCCCCAGATTTTATGCTAGAGATCTGAAAATTATGCAAGTACACTTAATAAGAAGTATGTGATTTCTTATTACAAATAAAAATACGTGTTTTAAGTTTTTTTTTAAATCACCTCTCAACCCCTTATATAAAAGTGTATACATGGGGCTTTCGTTAGATTTCATAATATACTACTTTAGTATACTTATATTATACGAATAAAGAGAGTGGGCTATGAAAAAAGACACCCCTGATGTGCAAGAAATACAACACAAAAAAAGAAACAATGAACAAACTAAAAATTATTGTCTTAAGCAATTTACAAAAAGAAGTGAAATCCCACCAAAAACATTTTCATGTAAAATGTTGCCAAGACGAGACAAAAAGTTATCAGATCTCATGTAGAGCCAAGCTTCGAACTCTACACGCCCTAAATCTACAAGCCCTAACGTAACGAACTCTACACCTTAGGCAAAATATGTGGCTTGGCCGTTTCCGGCCCGATCGCATCTATGTGAGAAATAATTAACTAATTGAATGAATAATTAACTATTGTATAACAGGATAGTAATGAACAGTAAATACATTTTTCACCTTACGCCCTGTGACGGTAGCGAAACGGCCAAGAAACATATTTTGACTAAGGTGTAGAGTTTGTGAAGTTAGGGCTTGTTTAGTTAGGGCGTGTAGAGTTAGAAGCTTGGCTCTACATGAGATCTGATAACTTTTTGTCTCGTATGGCAACATTTTACATGAAAATGTTTTTGGTGGGATTGTTTTACCTTTTGTGGTACAGTAATCCTATTGTAGGTGCATCGTCTTCACATATAATTCGATTATTGTATATTTATTGTAGAATAATTTTATTGGAGGGCTACTTCCTACAAAAAGGAGGCTACTAGATAGACCGCCTTGTGAGATCCGATAACGATGGTTTTTATTTGAAAGGTGGTAACTTCAAGTAGTTTTCAAAAAAATTGATGAAGATCTAATGAGGATCTTTGGCATGATGAGCAGAATAGCTTCTCAAAATGCAGTAAAAGGCTCACTATTTATTAAAACCTTTTTGTTAATTTTTGTAGCTGGCCTAAAAATTTTTACTCATAATTTTTCTGGCTTTTATGGTTCTGTAGTAGTCAACAAGGAACCGATATAGTTTCGCCATGTCCGTCTGACTAAAGGTATAAGTTCAGTGCGAGTGTTGACACGTGTCAAAGTACGCTGAGACTCGCGGTGCTGCACAGCGCGTGTACCTTATTGTATAGTAAATAAATTCGATATTGTATCGGATCATAAAAAAGTGCACGTCGCGTCGCGTCTCGGTGTGAACTGACCCTTGCTCTAAACCTAGAGTAAATTACCCTAACTTGGCATCACTGAGTAGAGACAAGTCGCCACAGCGGGTGCAGGCTGCACCTCACTCGCAGCGCGGCGTAGCGCGACGCAGCGAGGCATTTTTTATCTTTTTGTGTAGTAAATAAAGTTATATTTTGGCTAAATATCTTAAAAAGTGCGCGCATCGTCGCTTTGCGTCACGTCTCGGTGTGAACTAACCCTAAACCGCACCCAAACATTGCGCGGCAGTACTGCGCGGCATATCCGAGACACGCCGCGTACTTCAGTTGGCATGAAAGCGATTGCGTGTGTCGTAGCTCTGCTTATAATTCGTCCAAACACAATTGAGGAATGCTTGCTAGAAATTTTTGTGCGCGGCAGTCATTCAAACACAGCGCGACAGACCGCCGCGCACGATTGCCGCTCAATGTACAAAGATTAATCGTTGCAAAAAAGTTTTGCTCGATAGGTCTACTCAAGGAACATAATTATACTCACCAACTGTTCGCAGAACTACTAGTTTTAATTTTGGTCTCCGTTGTCAGCCCGACTTTGCTTTTGATTTAAATCATAGGTTCAGTAAGCAGCCAGAATTGAATACCACGCTAAGGATTGTATTGCTTCGAACACGCGCACGCCGTACCTACGTCTGTGTGCAGTACCTACATCTGTTTTTATTAACCAACGCATGTTATTTCAGCTGACATTTAAAACATAAAATTAGAATTATCTCAAATGTCACTTTTAGGACTAAGAGATTTCTTGAATTGGGCCACCCTAGTACACCTCCCGAGTAGTAAGGGTTGGGCAGAGATGTACGGGAAGCTAACTAACCCTTTGGAGAATCAAGGCGTCATGTTATGTACGGTTGCTTCTGATTTTTCGCCAATATACCGAACCACCGGAAACAATTACCTGACTACTTAATTAAAAAAATACTATTCATGAATGCCTGAGCCCTATGAATTAAATATAATACAACGCGTCAAGTAAAGGTTAGGGTCAAGAAATAATTTAATATTAATGAGATCTAGTTTATATAAAACATAGCTATAAACATAACACTAGACTCGCGAAGTTAATTTATAAACCACCGTTACCGCTTATTTCAAGTCTATTTTATCGGATTTCTATATTTAACATTCGTACGGTGAGAAACAAAAGTATTTAATTCAAAAACAAACGGACCGTGAAAGAGGTATAGTCTGTTCCAAAAGTATTTGATGAAAGTGTAGTTAACCCTGTTCAGGTTCTTGCGTAATCAATCTATAATTAGAAGATTTAAATTTTATATCTTACCCCTTTTACTCCAATAATTATTGTTTATAGAAGGAACGTTATTAAATTTTAATTTAAAAATCAACAATCAACATCAACAAAAATTGAAGTTTTATAATTTAACCTGTCAGTATTCAAATAATCAAATCAAAGCACTCAATTTGAAAATGGCACTACAAATTGGCATCTACGGGTAATTTTTCTGACCCATTTGTGTGCATTATAATCAGACACTTCTGGAACAGATATTAGATACCTATTACCTACCTAGTACAGTCAACCGCACATCAGTGCACAGTATTATTTTTGCCTCGAAAAACGGACATCCCCTTTTTATTAACTTAACCGATAGAACAGGTTATTTTAAAAGTAAGAGTAAAATACCGATGTGCCAATTTTATACCAAACACGAGTAAAAAATTATTTTATAATTTTTTGAACTTTTCGATATTAATTAATTACAAATAAAATAAGCATTATTTTACCCTTTTCTTTATTATTTGTAATAAAACCATATTAAATGTATTGGAAAAAAAATACAAAAGAGTACTAACTAGTAGTAGAAATATGCTTTTTTTTGTATTTTGAGATTTCGTTTTTTCATGGTTGTATCTTTGCTTATTTGGATTCAATATTTATTGTAAATCATCTTTAGAACACAACCAATCAAGGGAAAAAAAAACCAAATCCAAATCTCGCGGTATCACTTCATAAAAAATAATATTTTTTGTTAATTTGTAGGTTTAATCCTAACGAGGGCGGACCCCTTTCCCGTACCACAAATTGCCCTTCAAAAATTCGTTTATTGTACGTCATCGTATTTAACGTCGTATGATATTAGTAAACTTACAAATATCCAAACAAATATCTAAACTGCTAAAATTATACATTTACAAAACTAGTAGGATTACTAGCAATATAATTCAGTATTCATTTTAATTTAATTTACTTTTTAACTATTTATAAAATAATATGAAAATAGTTGGATTTATCATTAACAATGTGAAAATCAATGAAATTGTAACTTCGATCAGATAACTATGTTAGTATGTCCTTTATTTATTTTCACACATATTATTTTACAGTTTTAAATATTTCTTTAAAATAAATAATATAAAAAACATTTAAAAATAAAAAAGAGTAGCCCACCGGTATCGGGAATTAACATTTTTACAAAAAAAAACATTTAAAAAAAATACGTCTTGTGCCAACCCTAGCGCTTACATTTCAGTATCCTGTAAATTCTAGATACCATAAGATTTGGATATAATATTTTAAATCGGTACTTCTTAGTGCCAAAGCAACAGCTTGTATCGAAATTGAATCCAAATGCCATGAAATAAGCCCATAAAAAATTAAATCGAAAATATGTAAAATTCGTTGTAACTCATACACATTTAACGATAAAAAATTAGCGTTTGCTTGATAATTTATTTAATATAAAGCATCAATTAATTGCAATCAAAGATATAACAAAATCGGATTGGATCTGTAGCTATTGCGATTTCTATGGTTTTTATGGAAACCATAGAAAAAATATTGAAATATGTATATCTCCCGATTGGGACAAAATTGTCAAACGGGTATTTTACTCTTACTTTTAGAGTAACCTGTTCTATCGGATAAGTTAATAATAGGATGAGGATGATGAGGGATGTCCGTTTTTCGAGGCAATAATGCTCGATGGGTTTTCAGTACGAAAAACGACATTCCGATTTTCAATACTTCGAATAAACTACTAAAATTAGGATTCTAATTCAATTAGTATAGGGAACTGATCACTGATTTTTTTAAACTTAATTTATTTGCCATATTTTCACCACACCGAAACAACATTTTACGGAATATTATTTGGTCACAAATATATAGCCGGTTACTGGGTAGTATTTTCAATATTAAATTAAAATAGTGTCTTAAAATAATATGTTATGCTACAAAATTTAGTGATAGAAACGAATCGTATTCGGGTAAAAACTGATATAGATAGAAAGGGAAAGAGATGGATGCAGGAGAGGCAGTGATATTGAAAGTTCTAGAGCGACAGAGAGGGACAAAAAATGTGATGGATCGCGGAGAGTCTGCCGTGCAGCAGTTCTACTGCGGCGCTTCCGTACTAGTGACGGGCGGCTCCGGCTTCCTCGGCAAGCAGCTCATCGAGAAACTCTTCAGGTGAGGAACTATCTTTCAGCTCCTAAACACTTTTTCGATTTCTTGTGGTCTGTTCCCAGTTCAATCATCATCGTTGGGAGCCTCATTTCTCTTAGTCCTGCTGATTATGATGATGAGTGCAATGCAAAGAAGCCCACTGGATGGAGAGGCCCGTGAAGGGTCATCGTCAACTCTGCGTGGTGAAGTGTGGTGCTGGAAATGACTATAGATTTGTAAGGCTAGAAAACCAAGAGTGCTGTGGCAGCGACTAGCAAAGTGGTAGAACTAAGTAATTAAGCATTCTGAGGCTTGGTTAGGTTCCGTAGAACGCTAGTTTCAATAACACATCTATGGTTAGAGCTGTGAACCAAACGTTTACACGAAAACAAAGCGTGTTTCAGGTCTTGCAGTCTGAGCAAAGTGTTTATGCTGATGAGAGCCAAGAAAGGGAAGTCTGTTGAAGATAGACTTGCTGATACATTGAACGATCCTGTAAGTCTAATCTGAGTATCTAGCCTATTTACCTAATTATGTATTTCGCTAAGGAGTAACACAACACCACGCCCGTAATCCCCGAGGTATGAGGGAGACTAGGTATGATAGAACATCCACATTTCGCCCAGTTATATTTGAGTAAAAAGTAATGTTTTCATGACCTAGTCATAAATACTGCTACTCAAGTACCATGTAAAGAAATAACTAGAAATCTATGTTTATTGAGTCCTCAGTAGCAGCCTGGAGACTGGACTTGTGCCCGGTTGTATCTTCGCCCCCTATTACTTGTGCCCGGTTGTAGGCTCGCCCCCTATTACTTGTGCCCGGTTGTAGGCTCGCCCCCTATTACTTGTGCCCGGTTGTAGGCTCGCTCCCTATTACTTGTGCTCGGTTGTAGGCTCGCTCCCTATTACTTGTGCCCGATTGTATCCTCGCCCCCTATTACTGTGCCCGGTTGTAGGCTCACCCCCTATTTATTGTGCCCGGTTGTAGGCTCGCCCCCTATTACTTGTGCCCGGTTGTAGGCTCACTCCCTATTACTTGTGCCTGGTTGTAGGCTCGCTCCCTATTACTTGTGCCCGGTTGTATCCTCGCCCCGCCCTATTACTTGTGTCCGGTTGTAGGCTCACTCCCTATTACTAGTGCTCGGTTGTAGGCTCACCCCCTATTACTTGTGCCCGGTTGTAGGCTCGCCCCCTATTACTTGTGCCCGGTTGTAGGCACGCCCCTATTACTTGTGCCCGGTTGGAGGCACGCCCCCTATTACTTGTGCCCGGTTCTAGGCTCGCCCCCTATGACTTGTGCCCGGTTGTAGGCTCGCTCCCGATTACTTGTGCCCGGTTGTAGGCTCGCCCCCTATTACTTGTGCCCGGTTGTAGGCTCGCCCCCTATTACTTGTGCCCGGTTGTAGGCACGCCCCCTATTACTTGTGCCCGGTTGTAGGCTCGCCCCCTATTACAGGCGAAATGTGGATTTAGGTACTGTCAACTCTGCGGCGAAGCGCTGACTGTACCAGGATTAATAAAACAGTTGTTTGCGTTAGAACTCGAATACTTACTTAGAATCTTTTAGTTTTTAGATTATTATCTTTATATACATAATTCTTGTGTACGTGTGTTTGACTGTCTCCTAACTCCTCCTAAACGGCTGGATCGATTTGGATGAAATTTTGTGTGTATATTTGAGTGGGTCCCTATATGGTTTGAAAATACATTATGGGATTTTGTATGAACTATTGTTTGGACAGGACAAAGTCTGTCGGGGCGGCTAGTATTGGTTATGATTTTATCATTATTATCATGACATGCGCTTGTCAGCTCGGGGGCCGAATGTCCAAACTTTTCTTATTCTCATTATAAATTAAATAGTTGTTTCGTATTTCTAATAGTTTCGCGGAGGTGAGGTACATGCAAATACCATGTCAAGGCCAAAGCCTCTACAGTCTATATTACAGTCCTCTACAGTACTATTCAGGTACACCTCTGAGAAAACGGACGTGATGTTATGTTATATTTATATTACTAGCTCGTAGTAATATAGTATCATACAACATTATTTTTTCTTTATGCTAAACCCGAAAAGGGGTCATTGTACTCATCATTTTGAATAACTTTTTCTATGGGACAAAAATAGAAATCGCGAAAAAAAAATCTGATGTTCCATACATTTTGTTGATTTAAGTGAACACAAATGTAGGGAACAGCTCGTCACTGGGAAGGAGAAAATGCTAAAGCGCCATTTGGGCCAAAATGAGTTATATATATCGTTGGATTGGATTTTTTTTTCTGCGTCTATCTGTCTAGGTTTCATGACAATCGGAGCCAATTTTAGGCGCTTTAGCATTTGTAAAAATGTAGGGATGCCCCGGATTCCAAGATCTAAAGCGACGGTTCTCCGATGGTTTTTGAACAAACGGCGCTTTAGCAACACAATTTTACGACATGGCCCTTTAGAAAGTTTTTCCTTTCAACTTTATCGCAACATAAGCATTTTTTCTTTTTTGTAATTTGGATGACATTGTTACATTAGCAATACTACATTAGTAATACTGTTGTTTTTAACTGTTTGGCGCTTTAGCGAAACTATTCGCTTATGATTTAAGTTATAGTTGGCACTTTAGCATTTTTACAAAAGTATTTTTTTTAAATTTCATCTCGTTAGGGAAAATAAAATTTTGGTAATTATGTAATAACATTTGCATTAGAAAAAGACAGGCATTTTTCTTAAGGTATAAATCGTTTTAGTGACCCCAGGATTGTTACATTCTACTAAGGGTTTTCAGTTTAGGTCTATTTAAGACATTGACCATCTTTGTATGGAATATATACCGGCCCGCCCAGGCTTTGCACGGGTTTAACAATACATAATTTGTTTTTGTTTATGTCCATAAACTAATAAGCGGCCAAATCCAGCTCCACAAAATGCACCAGATTCAGAAGCACCACGGGATGGCGCAAATTCTGTGGTAGCATTGAATCTTGTCAGCAAGCTAACAGGGTATGGAAAGTACTGGCGCAACTGAATACACCTAGGCCCGTCACTCTCCATAAAGGCGACGACGTGAGTGTATTATCACACTCACGTCGTCGCCTGAAGAAATTAGACGCGTCCTAATTGAGACTCACTTCCCTGGATGTGACTTCGCACTGGTAATCGACTGGCAAGATGAAACTCAAACACCATCAGACAATGATTGGCGTTACGCAAGCAAAGCTTCCATCCTCTTAAGGCAGCTGGTCCTGATGGAGTGTTCCCCGCCTTACTAGAGTGGGGCGTCTAGCGAGCGTCTGTTGCGATACGACTGGTGCCTTTAATGAGGCCGTGTCTGGCCTTAAGCTACGTTCCTAAAAGATGGAGGGAAGTGAAAGTTATATTCATCCCAAAGCCAGGGTGACTACACAAATGGCAAATCCCACTGACCCATCAGCCTGACCTCCTTTCTACTAAAGACTTTGGCAAGGTTATGTGATTGGGAACTAACGGACGGCGCTCTGAAAACCATACCGCCATAATTATGGTAATCAGGTTGCATTCAGCTCAGGTAAGTCTACCGAATCTGCTCTTCATCTAGTGGCCAGCCAGATAGAGGAAGCGGTTCATCAAAAAGGTACCTGCCTGGGCACTTTTATAGACACCAAAGGAGACTTCGACAAATCCGACTTCTCCAACATCAACAGCTCAGCAGCAGAGTAGAACAGGTAATAACGGACTGAATTACAAACATGTTAAGCAAACGAATTATAGCTATTACACAATAGTATGCAGACGACCTCGCAATCCTTGTCTCGGGGAAGGTGACGGGAACGATCTGTAACCTCACTCAGCAAGTACTACGTATCGTAGAAAGTTGGTGCAGGGAGTTGTGAACCCCACTAAAACTGAACTTATCCAAAAACGAGCGTTAGGCCCTTACCGCCTACCAAAATTGATACATAACTTCAGTTGGTCAATGAAGTCAAGTACCTCGGGGACAATCTAGACAGTAAGTTAAACTGGACTAGTCATGTAGACTACAGGCTAAACAGGGCCTGCATAACCTTCTGGCATTGCAGGAAAATGACGTGTATTCCCGTTCGTCCCACTGGCGTCGTCCCATTGGTGGGACGAACAGGAATTTAATAAATTATTCAAAATTTATTCCCGCTCGTCCCACTGACTTTCTCAGTGGGACGAACGGGAATGATTTATAATTTAATTTTTAATTCCCGTTGGTCCCACTGAATAACTTGAGTCTGGTTGTTGTTCAATTTTACACTTATTTATCCTAACTAATACTATAAATACGAAAGTAAGTCTGTTTGTTTATTTGTTAGGTACACTTTCACGCTAAAACGGCTAAAATGATTTAGATGCAATTTGGCACATGGGTAGATCATGACTTGGTTTACGACATAGGATACTTTTTATTACACAAAGTGTTTAGCACAGAATACCGTCTTGTATGAATGCAACGTACTACAGGAATAAAAAGTATCCTATGTCGTAACCCAAGTCATGGTCTACCCATGTGCCAAATTGCATCTAAATCATTTTAGACGTTTTAGCGTGAAAGTGTACCTAACAAATAAACAAACAAACTTACTTTCGCATTTGTAGTATTAGTTAGGATAAATAAGCGTAAAATTGAACAACAACCAGACTAAATTTGTTCAGTGGGACCAACGGGAATTAAAAATACAATTATAAATCATTCCCGTTAGTCCCACTGAGAAAGTCAGTGGGACGAGGAATAAATTTAATATAATTGATTAAATTCCCGTTCGTCCCACCAGTGGGACGGTTCCAGTGGGACGAACGGGAAATACACGGAAAATGATAGGTAAGAAGTGGGGCCTATCCCACAAAATCATACTATGGCTATATACCATAGTGGTTCGCCCCCATGATCGCCTACGGACACTCCCAGCTAGTTACAGCCTCCAACAAACTACAACGCATGCAAAGATCGCCATCACAAACGCCATAAATAACCGGGTATCCAAACAGTTTATCTTTGAAAAAATACAGAATCCAACTTACAGAGGATCGCCGATGCGAGGGTTTGCCTCCCGCAGAGCTACGCATGTTCACGGATGGATCCAAAACAAGTAGTCGCACAGATGCTGGAATTTTCTAGGGGGACTTCAACATACACATAGTAACACCATTGGGTGTTACCACAACACAGTGTTTCAGGCCGAATTCATGGGTCATCATGGCCAGGGAAGTTCAGGACCATTCGATACGAATACTATCAGAGAGTGTGGCTGTTCTGCAAGCGCTAAACATCCACACTGTTGGGCCAGAACCCATTGTGCCAATCTCCTTTGGGTATCTACGCACTCTGGTAAGGAAATGAACCAGGGACCAACATCACAAACTATGGTTGGACCAAGGCGAGTTCAGGCAGGCTAAGGAGGCACTCCCTGTGATCGATGGCTGCCTCACGAAACGGGTGCTCCGAGTAAGGAAACAACAGCTGCGTACTGTTACAACAGCTATAACGGACCATGGGTCTTTTAATAAACACCTCTTTGTCATAGGAGTCACAGACAGTTCGCTGTGCAGGGCCTGCATGGAGGACGACGAGACCGCAGCTCATGTGCTGCTAAACTGCCCGGTGGTTGCCACATACTGGGCAAAGTACTTAGATACCCTACGTGAGATTGTCAGTAACACCAAGGCGTTACTGGCCTTCTTGGAGAAGCTGGGGTGGATCGAATAAGCTATTTCCCTCCCGTACGCAAAATACGCGTTTTGACGAGGAGTCGCGGATACCAACCCGTATTACCTAACCTATGTTCATCTAGAATAATGTAACCCTCCACATATACACAAACTCACAAAATTCGCACTCTCCCTTTGTATATTAGTATAGATGACACATAATGAGGTCAAGTAATCCACAGTTAAGAAGTATGATCGAATAAAGTAATGGTTAGTAATTTAACTTTAGTAACCTTTGCTTGCATTTATTCAGTTATACCCGTGCATTTAAGCAATTTTGTTTACATAGCTCGTGTAGTGTATAGCTTCTTTAGTGCTTCTCCTTCACGGCATGAAACCATAATAACCATTCGTTAGCAATTTTTCTTTACAAGATTGACTCGGTCTGAGTTACTTAAGCTTTATTTGCTTCCAAAAGAAGTGCTTTTTACCATTTATAAGCATTTTTCGAAGAATTCGATTCATACATTCGAGGTAAATTAGCTATTTTTTCCTGACTAGCATTTTCCTATTATTTAAATATTTTTTTACTAAAGCGAGTACTATTTCATGAAATAGAGATAAATATCATAAATACTTTTTACATTTAGGTACAAGATTTTTTTAAATAATGTTATATTTTTAGATTAATAAAATCGGATTAAAAATATAAAAGATATTAATTAAAAACGAAAAAAAAAAACTTTAAACCTCATTTCCCAAAAGTACCATTTTGGCGCTTTAGCATTTTCACCTTTCCACTGACGAGCTGGTCCCATAGAAAAAGTTGTTCAAAATGATGAGTACAATGGGCCCTTTTCGGGTTTAGCATAAAGAAAAAATATACCCACCAAAAACATTTTCATGTAAAGTCAAAATATGTGGCTTGGCCGTTTCCGGCCCGATCGCATCTATGTGAGAAATAATTAACTAATTGAATGAATAATTAACTATTGTATAACAGGATAGTAATGAACAGTAAATAAATTTTTCACCTTACGCCCTGTGACGGTAGCGAAACGGCCAAGAAACATATTTTGACTAAGGTGTAGAGTTTGTGAAGTTAGGGCTTGTTTAGTTAGGGCGTGTAGAGTTAGAAGCTTGGCTCTACATGAGATCTGATAACTTTTTGTATCCTCTTGGCAACATTTTACATGAAAATGTTTTGGTGGGATTTTACTTCTTTTTGTAAATTGCTTAAGACAAAAATTTTTAGTTTGTTCATTGTTTCTTTCTTTTTTTTTTTGTTGTATTTCTTGCACATCAAAGGTGTCTTTTTCATAGCCCACTCTCTTTATTCGTATCAATATAAGTATACTGATGTAGTATATTCTGAAACCTAACGAAAGCCCCATGTATACACTTTTATCCCCTAATTTGAGGGGTTGAGAGGTTATTTAAAAAATACCTAAAACACGTATTTTTTATTTGTAATAAGTTATCACAGGCTTCTTATTATTATCTTATTAAGTGTACTTGTATCATTTTAAGTTTATATGGGAAAACCCATACAAACTTCCATCCCCTAATTTACAGGGTGGGAGGTGATTTACAAAAAATCCTGAAATATATATTTTATTATTTATAACAAGGAGTCCTCATATCAATTTTGAGACCTCTAGTATTAAAATTTGCGAAAGTGTCATACAAACTTCTATCCCCTTGTTTAAGGGGTTGGGGGGTAAAAGTTCCAAGTTTTAGATTTTTTTTTTGTTGTTTGTGTATTACTAGCATACATACCAAATTTCAGCTTTCTAGCACTTCAGGAAGTACCCTAAGAATTTTGATGATCATCAGTGAGTGAGTGAGTGAGTCAGTCAGTGACGAAATCGGGGTTTTTTAGATATCAATAAAATCGAAAGTATAAAAGCTTCGCAATTGAAACTTTCTACGTTTAATAATCTATTGAAATCATATCCCGGGAATTTTGTTAATCTGATATAATCCAAACCCAAGTTATGAGACTTCAAAAAAATGACGAAGCGCTTCGAGAAAAGGTAGGTAGTGCCCTTCTTGCGCTTCGCTTGGCTCGTCTTGGCAGGGGCACTCCCGTGCCCCCAGATGTTGTATATTATATTTATATTAGTATAGTAAGTCTCGATCCCGTGGGAATATCGGGATAAAAAGTACCTATCCTATGTCCTATTCCAGGTCGTGGTCTACCCATGTGCCTTTCATCCAAATCCGTTCAGTCGTTTTAGCGTGAAAGCGTAACAAACAAACAAACTCACTTTCGTATTTATATTATTATTTAGGATTAGGTACAGTCGCGAATCATATTTTGATCAACATAATATTTACGTACGACCTAAAATAGAGCTGCAGTTTACGAACAACTTAGGTATAGTATAAGTAGGTAAGTATATAAGTAGGTATTAAAAAAACGGTAAGGCATAGCCAAAGAAATTATAAAAGATTGCGATACTTTAATAAAAAAATTAAGTAGGTGGTACTGATTATCCTTATGGTTCCCTAGAGTATGCCTAAAATGGATAGGTACTTATTTTTTTCAGCTTTTTGAAACACTTCGTGAAAATCAACCAGGTTTTGTAGATAGAATAATGCCAATAGTTGGAGAGATAGCTGAGAAGAATCTCGCCATTAGTGAAGAAGACAGAGAGGTTTTGATCAAGGAGGTTTGTAACCAACATCCTCATGCTCTTATTCCGCTTTCTTTGTGGCCGGCGCAGCATGTCTTTGTGGCCGGCGCAGCATGTCTTTGTGGCCGGCGCAGCATGTCCTTTCTTCCATACATCTCTATTAGCCGTCATATCAGTAGTGCTCCCTTTCGACCGATATCTTTCAGACAATCCATCCATCTTTCTTTGGTCTGCTATTTTCTTATAGCCCTGAACACTTTTCTTGTCACATTCTCATTTCTCCGCATCACAAGTCCAAACTACAACCAGAAGAAAGGATTCCTAAAAGAGTTCAACATTCTTACCTACTTCCATAATAGAGTTGCCATATTTTCCGGAGCCACGGTCGGGACATTTTCCCGAGACACACCGTCGGGACATTTTCCCGAGACACACCGTCGGGACATTTTTAGTGGAAGGAATTTTTTTAGGTGAAAAACACGTTGTACACTAATTACGAGTCACCCTATAAGTATAAACAACAGTGACATCAAGGAAGGAAGTATCATCAAGATATAAAATGGATTAAATACGTATTGTCGAAACAAACTCAAAAACTACCCAAGCAAAGTTAATCAAATATAAGGGACCACCGCGCAATCTTTCTCTGCCAAATGAAAAAAGAGTTTTTTAAATCGGTCTAAATTGAAGAAAATGTCAATAACTACAGACGAACATATTATGACTCCTCCTTTTTTGAAGTCGGTTAAAAATTGTAACGATGGCAAAACTGTACCTTATATAATTAAAAGTAATTGTGGTGTGGGTACGACTGGCACGAGTCTGGCCGAAAATGTTTTAGAATGTTTGTCCGTTTGTCTGATTGTGTGGATGCATTTTAATCGAAAGCTAGTAATTATTATCATTGTTTCACAAAGGTGGATGTGATCTTTCATGTGGCAGCTACGATATCGTTCCAAGAGCCGCTGCGATCTGCGACCCTCACCAACGTGCGGGGCACCAGGGACCTGCTGGCACTGGCTAAGGAATGCAAGAAGTTAAGGTATTATTCAGACTCAAACTCAAAGCATTTATTTCAGTTAAACCATTTACAGGCACTTTTGAATTGACAAGGAACGGTCAGACAGAAAGATGAAGGTACCGTAGAACGGCCAAGAAAGGCCGTGGGTACTCTTTTACCAAATATTGGTTGTAAGTCCATGCGCGACTGCCTTGAGTACATGAGCGGTGATACGGGGGAGGAGGACAAAGGCCAAGCTAACTTATTAGGGAGGGAGTCATTCAAGTTATGAGTACTTCGAGACAGTTCACATCACACCGAGACTTTTGCGCCGCAGCAGGTGTTAGGGAAACTATTTGTTTATTTATCAAATTATTACTAGGTCCATCTATTTGCCGTATCATAGACATTTCCTAGCTATCAAATACCTAATGACAGTTATGTGTTTTGAACATACGGACCACTTAAGTTGGTAGCAAATAAACATTAACGATGAGTTCCTTCACAAAGAGATATAGTGGTAGTACTTCACAGAACGAGTTCCTTCACAAAGAGATATAGTGGTAGTACTTCACAGAACGAGTTCCTTCACAAAGAGATATAGTGGTAGTACTTCACAGAACGAGTTCCTTCACAAAGAGGTATGGTGGCAGTACTTCACAGGATGAGTTCCTTCACAAAGAGATATAGTGGTAGACTACCACTATATCTCTTTGTGAAGGAACTGGTAGTACTTCACAGGACGAGTTCCTTCACAAAGAGGTATGGTGGTAGTACTTCACAGGATGAGTTCCTTCACAAAGAGATATAGTGGTAGTACTTCACAGGACGAGTTCCTTCACAAAGAGGTATGGTGGTAGTACTTCACAGGATGAGTTCCTTCACAAAGAGATATAGTGGTAGTACTTCACAGGACGAGTTCCTTCACAAAGAGATATAGTGGTAGTACTTCACAGGATGAGTTCCTTCACAAAGAGGTATGGTGGTAGTACTTCACAGGACGAGTTCCTTCACAAAGAGGTATGGTGGTAGTACTTCACAGGACGAGTTCTTTCACAAAGAGATATAGTGGTAGTACTTCACAGGATGAGTTCCTTCACAAAGAGGTATGGTGGTAGTACTTCACAGGACGAGTTCCTTCACAAAGAGGTATGGTGGTAGTACTTCACAGGACGAGTTCTTTCACAAAGAGGTATGGTGAAAGTACTTCATAGAACGAGTTCCTTCACAAAGAGGTATGGTGGTAGTACTTCACAGGACGAGTTCCTTCACAAAGAGATATAGTGGTAGTACTTCACAGGATGAGTTCCTTCACAAAGAGGTATGGTGGTAGTACTTCACAGGACGAGTTCCTTCACAAAGAGGTATGGTGGTAGTACTTCACAGGACGAGTTCTTTCACAAAGAGGTATGGTGATAGTACTTCATAGAACGAGTTCCTTCACAAAGAGGTATGGTGGTAGTACTTCACAGGACGAGTTCCTTCACAAAGAGATATAGTGGTAGTACTTCACAGGACGAGTTCCTTCACAAAGAGGTGTGGTGGTAGTACTTCACAGAACGAGTTCCTTCACAAAGAGGTATGTTGGTAGTACTTCACAGGAAGAGTTCATTCACAAAGAGGTATGGTGGTAGTACTTCCCTTCTTCATAAAGAGCTGTAAGTAATGATAATCAAGACGGTGCCTAAAATTGAATACGTAATCTTTGGAAAAAGGTCAATTTGATTAACTTTGGTTGAAACTAATGTAACTTTGCCATTTATTACATTGAGTTTGAGCTTCCCAAAGATTCTGAATTGGGACACGCACAGGAACAAACAAGCAGTAATGTAAAGTAAGTACTTAATAAAAAAAAGAACAATTAAAACTAACAAAATACTTAGATGACGACCTGTGCGAGGTCAAAAAGGCTCCTACATCAGCATAATGCTGCGATATTAAAAAAAAAAAGCGCTTCGCTGGTATTCCGATAGGGCCCGCTGTGATGCCACGGATACGCCTACGAACACATATAAATACCACTAGGGGATTACAACTCCTTAATTTTCCAGAACATTCGTGTACGTATCGACGGCGTACGCCCACGCTACGATCAGCCGCCGCGACACGGAGGTGCTAGAGCAGTTCTACTGCAGCCCGGTGCCACCCGAGCTCATGATACGCATGGCAGAGACAATGGACGAAGACCGGCTTAATGAGATGAAAGATGGGTGGGTAGTTCACTAGTTCAGGATGCTGGATTAAACACGTTTTTATAAGATACAAAAACTCGACTCGAAAATAGAAAGAAATAAAGCGCTATTTTTTGTTAGCCTGTACTGTCCCACCACAGAGCAAGGTCTCCTCCAAATCCTTCCAGGTACTATTTTCTTGTGCCACCTCGAACCAGAGGCTGACAAACCTCCGACGACGACATTATTCCTTTTCCCCCCACAGCTCTAGAATTAACTTTTACTTACTCCGTGGTTACGGTGCACGGTGGTGGCAAGTGACAAAGGGTAGGAGATTAAGAAAAACTGTTCTGTGGTTTTATTTTATTTGTTTTAGATTGATAATGGACTGGCCAAACACGTATTCATTCACAAAGGCACTGGCTGAGGAGTTGGTACGCTGCAGCTCAGAAGACCTTCCTATATGCGTGATCAGGCCTTCAGTGGGTAAGTCCGATTCTAATGAGAAAGCATGATCATCATTGTCCTACCCTCATCATCGTCTGCCTAGCCTGTCCCCAACTATGTTGGTGTAGGCTTCCAGTCGAACAATATACATATAACTTAATATCTAAATGTCCTAGTTACCTACTGAGGTACCTACTATACATTCTGAGAGTGGACAACATCGCAAATAGATGTCAAATATTTCGCTGTTTTGATTACTTAATTTGGCAATATTACTGCATGGAAATATGAAATATGGATAACTATAATAGTGAACTAAAATATTGATTAATAAACTTGGGGATTTTCATTGATAAGAACTACTCTTGGACTGCCCAGGTACAAGATGTTAGCCGGAAGCTTTTTGCTTCCGCTGCATCTTTGAAGCGACTGAGTAATTTTCTACAGTTTGCCACCAAGATTGCGCGTGCACAATCACTTCTTCTACCCATCCTTGATTATATCGATGCCAGCTATCTTGACCTTACGCAAGACGAACTCCATAAACTTGTTTGTATAAGGTTCAACGGATTACACAAATATGAGCATGTTTCCGAATTTCGAGTGAAGCTCAAGTGGTATATTCGCCTCCGCTGGAATGCCGTTATTCATTCCCCTTTATATGATGTGCTCTTTTCCCCTTCCACCCTTCTTTATCTCAAGAAACGTTTCCAGTTTCTTTGCGGCTCCCACACGAAATTAAGGTCATCAGATAACTTGAAGCGTAAAATACCAATGTATTCCACAATTTTTCTTGACAAATCCTTTACTGTTCAGGCTGCTCGTTTGTGGAATGCTTTAAGTAGGTACCAGTTCCAATTAAACGCGCGCAATCGTTGCCTTTGTTTAAAAGACTCGTTAAGGAACATTACTTGTCGTTATGATTTTGTTCTCGTCGTTAGCTGGACCTAATCATCTACTTTGTCATAATCTATTTTCGTTGCAGCAGTTGGTATGTATGTATATATTATATAGCATATATTATCTGTATCTGTGTAGGTATCTATTATAGTACCTATATTGTATGTACTTATATAAAGGGTCTTTCAACAAGGACGGGTTGATGTTGAAATTAAATAAAACAAGCTGTATGTGGGATATTAAAGAAATTATTTTTTTATTTGAAAGGCCCATCTATGACACTATTTATGAAATATGACATCGTTTAATTGTCCACTGCGGCTTCGAACGGTGTCACGGATCCGAGAGGTCCAATTTTCAATTACTCTAATACTGCATAGATCCGGCTGAATCTGACCTTTAGCGACGAGGCGCATATTTGGATGAATGGTTTTGTTAATAAGTAAAATTGCCGTATATGAGCCAACCACAACCCACATGAGGTTCACCAGGTGGTAATGCATCCACAAAAAGTTACTGTTTGGTGCGGATTTTGGTCCGGCGGCGTCATTGGTCCGTACTTCTTCGAAAACGATAATGGCGAAGCCATTACTGTCAACGGCGAGCGATACAGATCAATGATTGACAATTTATTTTGGCCTGAATTGAACGATATGGACGTGAACAACATGTGGTTCCAACAAGACGTCGCTACGTGCCACACAGCGAGCGACACAATGGACATTCTGCATGAACGGTTCGAGGGTAGGGTTATCTCTCGCAGAGGTGACGTGAATTGGCCACCAAGATCGTGCGATTTGACCCCGCTAGACTTTTTCTTGAGGGGTTTTCTCAAGTCGCAGGTGTATGCCAATAATCCGCAATCAACCGATGCCCTGAAAGTCAACATAACGCAGGCCATCGCTCAGATTCAGCCAGATCTATGCAGTCGAGTAATTGAAAATTGGACCTCTCGGATCCGTGCCACCGTTCGAAGCCGCGGTGGACATTTAAACGATGTCATATTTCATAAATAATGGCATAAATGGGCCTTTCAAATAAAAAAAAAATTCTTTAATATCTCCACGGATATCGAGGGATATGGCTCGGAGGCGTGGTACATGTCGCCTGACCTTGGCCAACCTGGGTATATGCGCCTGACGACGGTGCGCACCGTGTATTCTATGTTTCCATCGAAACGTGTCACTGTCATTTCATATTTTTACAAAATGCCGAATTGTTCCGTGCTTATTTGCAAAAATAGGACAATTACAACAAACCTTAAGACAAGTGGCGTGTCCTACCACCGATAAGTAACAAATCAAAGCATTCATTATAATATTTAAGGATTTTATAAATATTTAATTGTGACATTTCAAAACGATGCGTTAGTGGTGTGCAGCGCTGAGATATGGATATCGATGATTGTTAGTTGTTCTTACGGATTTATATATTATACTAACATTTGCTTATTAATCTATATTCATTAATTTTATATTATAAAGCTGAAGAGTTTGTTTGTTTGTTTGAACGCGCTAATCTCAGGAAGTATTGGTTGGCATTGAAAAAATATTTTTGTGTTGGATAGTCCATTTAACAAGGAAGGTAATAGGCTATATAACATCACCCTACACTACGACCAATAGGAGCGGAGCGTACATGAAAAAGTTGCAAAAACGGGAGAAAACCTTTTTGAGAGCTTCCGTTACGTGCGCTACGTAAACAGTTTAAGTTACGCAAATATCATGTAATATGGAATTGTTCCTCTTTAAAAGTTCTCAAAAAAAGCTTTAAAGCAAAATTAATGCTTTATTTCCGAAGGAGTTTTAGCAACATAATATTAACTCTTATTCAAATAAATCGTTTTACCATCAAGGGTATTTATGTATCAGTAAAATACTTTTTAATTCATTCGAATCCGTCATTTAATGTTGAAGTTATCACTAGTATAAAAATGCAATACGCGAACCGTTCGACCGGGTGTCGCCGCCGCGACTTTCCCTACTCTAGAGAGGAGAGGATGGGCACTCGAGTAGACCATGACCTGGAACAGGACATAGGATACGTTTTATCCCTATATTCCCACGGGACCGTGATCGACCTACGCGGGTGAAACTGCGGGGCACAGCTAGTATAAAATAATATTATTGGAGTTTGTTTACTCCTTAAGAATCGATTTTCATATAAGGCCCCCGGAATGGATATTTTATGAGGAGAGAAATTTATAGAAGTGTAACACCTTTTTTTATTCGTAAATAACACGGATAAAAAGTTTAAAAAAACATCGTACATATTTTACACTTCGATCTAGTTATTTCAGCCGTTTTTTTTTTATTGAGGTGTTATTTTTATGCATATTATTTCAGTTTTAAATGACTTTTGAATTATAAATTAGATTTTAATTACGTTAGTTTTAATTACGTCAAAATACGCCCAAAAATACTTCTCTTTTTTGCAGTCGGTTTTCATCATAGATATCCTGTTTTCATCGATATTTTTATCGATCAAATATTTATATCAACCCCTCATCCCTAGTTGAGACTATAGAGCTGCTTGTGTGCGTACAGTCGCTGTATCTATACTTTCTAATGCCCGCCCCTTTTGAGTATGTGTGCATTAAATAAAAACAAATGTGTTACGCATATTTGGTTGTGTGAGTTCGATAAAAGCATAATGTGTGCAATATGTATGTATTTTGCTTCTGTGTGAATTTCGGGAGTGGGGAAAAGGTGGCGACACTTGAACTTGAACAAATATAGAAGGCATATCTCCGGATATTTATGAATATCTCACATAAGTACAGCTCACGGTGTTGTTTTAGTTAATTTCAACATCGACCCGCCCTTGTTGAAAGACCCTTTACTTTTTATTTGCACCAAAGACAACCATTTCAATTCAATTCTTTATTGCAATCCATAATGTTGTTAAAAACAGTTGGTAGGCTTAAAATTAATGGTACAATTATGGACCCTGTCGGGCACAGCATAGTAGGAGAGAGGAGGAACAGCGCTTTGTTTGTTTATAATATTTAGGTATGTATTCTGGTAATTGTATTTTTATTTAATTTCTACTTTTCTTCTTTGTCTAATTTCTAATATTTTTAGGTATTCTAATAATTATTCTAAGTCAATATTTTGAATTTATGTCAGTGCAGTGTTAGTAGTGATAGTAAGTCAGTCAGTATTTGTTTAAAATATGGTATTTAGTTATTATGCTTAATTTATTGGTTGACTCTTTATTTATTGATATCTAGAATTTAATATTAATTGAAAATAAGTTATTGGACTGTGTATTTAATATATATATATATATACAATTTAGATTTTGTGGTATTTATATTAATTATTTTATTTGTTTATTTATGGATTTAATATGTAGTAATAAATGTTCATTTTGATTTATGTCAGTCTTATAAATTAGAATTTATCGTCTAAATATTCTTTTATAATGTAATAGCTTTTGCTCAATAGAAAGTGTTTTAGTTTATTAATAAAACTGTTATCTCTATCTAGTTCTTTAATTGGTTCCGGTAACTTGTTGTATATTTTTATAGACATGACAAAGGTACGTAAAGTTTGTATGTTTTCTCGTTTAGTATAGAATTCCGGGTATTTGCGAACAAATTTACATATTTCAAAGATATAGAGACAGGGTAAGGTTAGTAATTTTAGTTCTTGAAAGTAGGGTTTACAGCTGACGGTTTCTTCAATATTTACTAATATTCTAATCAATTTCTTTTAAGTAAATAAGGTGGGCGCGTCTGTACTATTTCCCCATAAAATGACTCCGTATGTGAGCCAGGCATAGGCATACGCGTAATAGGTGACTAGAGCCGTTTTAAGATCTGTAGTTTTTTTGATCTCGCGGAGGGCATAAGAAAATTTTGATAGTTTAGCTCTTATTTTTTTAATGTGAAATTTCCAATTAATATGTGAATCTATGTCAATTCCTAACAGGGTAAATTTGTTAACAACTTCTAAAGTTGAGCCATTAATGCTAAAATTTATATTCATAGGTATTTTTTTGACAGGGGTGAAATGATAATATTTTTGTCTTATTGTAGTTAATTTCAAGATTATGTTCAGTCATCCAATTTATTGTGGCGTTAAGGACGGAATTTAATTTTTCATTTAAATTAATATTAGCTTCACATGAGGTGAGTATTGAAACATCATCTGCAAACAAGACACATGGTTCATTAATATTATTAGGAAGGTCGTTGATATACACAAGGAAAAGGAAGACAAAGACAAAGACAAAGACAAAGACATTTATTCGTAGGATATGGTATGTACAAAGATGGATAATAAAATTATAGTCCGAACACATCCGCCACTAAAAGCGGCATACGAATATTTACAATAGATATGTATGTAATCTCACTTAATATTACATAGGTATTACTTATATTCTAATAAACACTAAAACTAATATTCTAATAAACTTATATTCTAATAAACAATAAAAGCTAAGTATAGACAAGTTAGTTCTTTAAGTTTTAATACTAACTTAATTTATTATTATTAACTTAATTTATATAACACAGTATAGACATAAATATACTCTATTTTAATTATAAAACTAAACAAATTAAATATGTATTACCTATTTATCCTTAAAATCAAAAAAATCTTTTATTGTATAAAAATTATGTTGGAGAAGCCATGTTTTCAGTTTTTTTTTGTAATTATGAAACGGGAGTTCTCTTATTACTTTAGGAATGTGGTTATAAATTTTTATAGACATAAGGTAGCTATTTCTATAGTGGAGAGTACTGTTACAAAATTGGTTTTTTAACTTGGTGGGGTCTCTTTTTGTAAATCTATTGTTTTCGGTTACTGTGGAGAAAAATTTTGCATTCTTTCTAACAAATATGGCTATTTCCAAAATATAAATAGAAGCTAACGTTAAAACCTTTAACTTTTTAAAAATTGGTCTACAGCTCTCATATGGAGGCGCCCCAGTTATTGCCCTCAAGCATTTTTTTTGTGCTATGAAGGCTCTTTCTATTTGGGACGAGTTACCCCATAGAAGTAAGCCGTACCTCAATACGGACGCTACATAGCCGTGATAGGCGTTGAGTGCAGCTTCTTCGTTCGTTGTTTTGCGTAGTTGTCTAAGTGCGTATATAAATCTGTTTAATTTTTTACATACATTTTCAATGTGTATTCCCCAATTACAGTTTTCATCTAGAGTAAGGCCTAAAAATTTTATACTATTTTCTCTGTTAATTATTTCACTGTTATGGTTTAAATCAATGTTTGGGGGGTTTTGTTTATAGTTTGCGAATTGAATGAATTTTGTTTTAGATAAATTTACTTTTAAGTTGTTTTCATTTAGCCAATTTATTATATTGTTGATTGTTTGATTTACTTCTTGTTGATGTAATGTTTTGTTATATTCCGGTATTATTACTGATACGTCATCTGCGAATAGCACGCACTTATGGCTTGTTATATTTGGTAAGTCGTTAATATATAGAAGGAAGAGAAGAGGCCCAAGGATGCTTCCTTGGGGTACTCCAGACCCATTGTGTCTAAATAAAGATTTGTATAACTTTACAACTAGTTTATCATTAATACGGGACACTTCAACACACTGTTGTCTATTGCTGAGATAACTTTTCAGCCATTCTAACGCTGGACCTCTTATGCCGTAGCGCTCACATTTATCTAGAAGTCTATTGTGGTTAACGAGATCAAAAGCCTTGCTCATATCAAGGAAGATTACTGAAACAGAGCGTTTTTTATCAATATTATCTGTTATGGACCTGACTAGAGAGAATGCTGCGAGAGTGGTTGACTTACCTTTTTGAAACCCATTTTGTTCTTCGTTGATAATTTTATGTTTGTTTATAAATTGAACTAAACGACTATGCATTATTTTTTCATAAATTTTTGAGAATATTGGAACCAGAGTGATAGGTCTATAATTAGTTTTATCTAGTGTACTCTTGCTTTTATGGAGTGGCTTAACTATAGAAACTTTTAATTTTTCTGGGAAGATTCCCTCAAATAGAGATAAGTTGATTGTATGGCACAGTATTGGTGTTATGATCTCTGCACATAATTTCAGTATGTGCGTAGAGATCTCATCATACCCTACCGATTTTTTATTATTTAGAGATACTATTGTACGAAACACTTCGGAGTCAGAACATGGGTTCAAAAATATGCTGGAACTGTTCCCATATGGTTGAGATGAACAGCTGGTATTTTGTGAAGGTTGGGATTTTATATTAGCAATATCAATAAAAAAATTGTTAAACGAGTTAGCTATTTGACTCGGATCGATTAAAATACAGCCATCGTGGTCTATTGCATCTATTTGATTAAATGTTTTATGAGTGTCTGTTCTATTTTTGATGATATCCCATGTAGCTTTATTTTTATTTTTAGATTTTAATATGTAGTTTAGGTTTGAAAATTTTTTTGAGCGGAGCACGCAGGTTTTTAATATTTTATTATATTTTAAATATCTACACCTTATATCATTATTTTTATTATTTATGTGGCACATTTTTTTAAGATGCCTTTTGTAAGTGCTGGATTTCCTTAAACCTTTGGTAATCCATTTGGGTGAAGTATTATTAACGTAAATTTTAGTCTTCCGTAAGGGAAAGCATAATTTATAAAATAGTAAGAAGTTTTCATGAAATATATTAAAACTATCGTTTGCGTCAGTGTTCTCAAGAACATCAATCCATGACAATTTCCCTATAGCGTCCACAAATTTTTTGATGTTATCGTTTGAGTAATCCCTGTTTACGTTATACCAGTATTTTAGGGCAGGTTTCCTCTCTTCAACTGGAAATGTTAATGTTTGGCAAGTGTTGTGATCTGATAGAAAAACTTCGTGAGTGTTTCCAGTTGAATTTTCTATATTACTTATAATCTGATCTAAGCAAGAAAGCTGACGTGTTGGTTTATTAATATGTAAACTTAAGCCATAGTTAGATATGAGATCATTTAGTTTAGTTGTATCGTTGTTTTCTTTTAAGGTATCAATATTTAGGTCTCCTGTGACAATAATGCGTTTTTTTCGTTGGAGTAATTTGTGCAATAGTAGGTCTAATTTTTCAAAAAATTGATGTGTGTTTGAATTTGGAATTCTATAAATACAAATAACAATACATTTCAAAGAAGGTATCTCTACCCCACAACATTCAAATATTTTTTCCGTACATAAATCCTTAGGTAATTCTATGTTCTTAGAGTCAAACATTTTATTTATTAGAATACAAACACCACCACGCTTTTCTCTTTTTCTTGAAAACGAACATGCAAGATAAAAGTTTTTAAAGTTAATATTTAATTCATCGCCTGCTCTTACAAACGTCTCAGAGAAACAAAGAATATCTACGTTAACATCTTGATCTACTAATTCATTTAAACAGAGTTGGACGGAATCAGTTTTATTGAGTAAGCCAGCGATATTTTGGTGCAAAAGAGTAGCGGTATAACTAGAATCATAGTAATTGCAATCAGTATTTTTATTTTTATTGGCCACGAAAAAGATTATTATCTATAGTAGAATCTAATTTTAGCTGAGTACAATAAGTTGAACGTTGTTGAATGTTTACTGAGAAGTAAAATGGAATAGTGCCTCTTTTTGGAGACGGATTTGAAACAATTTTAATTACTTCAGGTTCAGTATTACGACAATGTCTTAAAGCTAAGTTCTCGTATTCATTTCTATCTATCAAATGGTTAATTCGGTTGCTAGTGTTGTATAAGAAGGCTGTTTTATATTTTGTGACATTTGATAATGATAGGAAGTTACATTGCTTAGAATTAATACAAATGCCTTTTAGTAGATTATTGAGCTTCCATTCATTTAAGTATGGGTTGTAAGTTACACTTAAAATTATAATGTTTATGAATTGTAGCTTACTTAGTAACGCAGCCAACTCCATTGTAATTTTTGTAGGATTTTTATCATTCTGTGCAACACTCAGGATAATATAGTTTTCAGGTGTATCTTCTATATAGTTGTAACAGTTTTTGAGAATATCTGGAGTAAGAGCAGACGGTTTTACTGTAGAAGATACTTTATATCGTACAAATTTTGTATTTTGTCTTGTACGAACCAGCATGTCTCCTAATCCAGCACACTGTTGACCACCAAATATGTATATTTTCCGGCATTTCTTGGATTCGGAACTATTAACTCCATCTATCGTATTTTTCTGAAACGAATTCGACGGATCGTCAGTCGATCGTTTGCATGCAGCGGCAGCGTCATCTGTTGCCAACTGGTTGCAACTGTTACTGACATTGAATTTACTATTTTTGTCAGTATTTTCTGTGGTTACCTTGCATGTGGCGCCATCTTTTATCGTATTGTTTAATACTGTTGCGTTTTGAATATCGCATAAAGTATTTTGAGGGTTTTGCTTTTCTAATTCCTCTGCATCGATGATGTTACTTTTTGTTTTTTTATGACGACTACGTTTTGGTTCAGGTGTGCTAGTTGAATTGGTAGAGCATTTTGTCAAACATGAAATTGTATGTTCCTGTACGTGAAGCTTTTCTTCCAAAGATTTTTTTTCTAATAATAAGTTCTCAATTTGTTTATAGGCATTTTCTAATTTTGCCTTTAGATCAAAAACTGATTCTTGAAGTTCTACGGTCTCTTGGCAATTCCATGTAGATAAATCGGGTAGACTTCTATGAAAGGTGTTTGAGTCGGTTGACAAAAACGACAGGTCATCTATTGATGATTTATTAAAATTGCTAGGATTTTTTTTCCGAATAGTAATGTTTTCCATTTTAGGAATAAGTAGAGAAAAAATAAATAAAAGTGTTCTAAAAGAAAATCAGGTCGTCGGATTCGAACGCGAACGTTATGTCTTCACAGTACACAGTACTTTGAATAGCACTACGACAGCTTTAGATTATTGTGTCAAATTACGTATCTTATTTTAGGAATCCAAGAATTTGAATTTGAATGAAGTCGTTGAACAAAGCGTCGCTTCGCGCGTTGTTTGAAATTTTTATTTGTTTACACTTTGCTTTTAGTTTGAAATCACATCCAGTTTACTTTAAGGTATAATCTAAGGGCACTAAAAGGAATGTATTTGGATCTAATGTTTATTTTAATCGTTTTAATTCACTTTGTTTTGTTTATATTCGTTGTTCACTTTGGTAATCAACTAACAATTTGGTTGTCAAAGTTTTGTTGTTTTATAACTAATAACATAGTATAGTTGTTGCCTACATTTACACTGAGTCACTGTTTCTAGTTGTGTACACTTGAAGTAATAAATTCAGAAAAGAACACTAATAACTATTTTTAATTAATTTTTAAATACGGAGCCGAACTGTACGTGACGGCAGCGCCATCTCTTATATCATCGGAAACATCGTATTACGCTGCCCTGTGGTATAGAGGCATCTATTACGCTGCCCTGTGGTATAGAGGCATTTATTAGTTTGGTGTCGGAACGGATTAACTCTATTTCATTTGTTCTGTGGTTGTAAAATTCTATTTCCACCAGTTGTTCTATATGCTTTAAATAGGATGTGAACCAATCATAACATTTGCCGCGGATTCCTATGCTATATTATTTATTGAATAATATTTCAAACTGTACTTTATCATAAGCTTTTGTCATACCAAGCAGTAAACCTACTGCATATTTTTTATTATTAATAATATTGAGGGCTTCTTGGATAAACTTGTACACTGTTAATATAGTGGATAGATTTTTGCGGAAACCGTATTGACAGTCGTTCAATATGTTATACTTTTCGCAGAATGCATAAACTCGATTGCACATAGCTTTTTCAAATATTTTTGAAGCTGTAGGTAAAAGAGCAATGGGGCGATAATTGTTTGGGTCGGTTTTTATGTTTTTCTTATGGATCGATTTTATTAGAGCTTTTTTTAAGAGTTTAGGAAAAGCGCCTTCTTCGAAAGATTGGAGTCTGCACATTGTCTCACGAGAGTAGGTGGAATCTCGTCTATACCATGGCTTTTTTATTTTTTAAGTTGTTTAATATTGTATTCACCTCGTAAGGATCTACCGGGCTAAGGAATATTGTATTCTCAGTTGGTGAGAACACAGGGGCTCCTTTCGGTTTGTTGCCAGTTCGGTTGGTGTTACCTTCTCCAATAGAAGCAAAGAAATCATTAAAAGTATTGGCTATCTCCTTGGGCTTTGAAGTTTCGTTATTATTAATAAATAAAGTTATATTACGCTTTTCAGTTTTAATTTTCTTGTTTGTACGTTCATTAATTATTCCCCACATAGTTTTAACTTTGTTATTTGATTTTATCGAAGTCGCCTCCTATAACTAAATTTAATTTAGGATATTTTTTGTTTATATAATTCAGAATCTGTTTCAACTGTTGATAAAATACTTCTTCCTCTCTTCTATTCCAATACATAGTAATTAATAATAAATTTTCTTTAGGCAATTCAATAGCACATAGCTCAATAACATACTCTCTTTTGAATAATGTCCGACTTTTCATGTGATAGCCACGTCTCTGAGATACATATTGCTTTGTATAATGAATTTTCAGTAATGAAGGCCTCGAGTATGTGCTGTTTGTTGTTAAGGCTTTGAATATTCTGGAACAATATTTTAAATGGTAGTGCTTTGTTTACGAAATGTATTATTTTCAGGTTCGTCAATCATACTTATATTACAAGGTTGGTCAGAGTTACTCATGGCTCTCATAGTATCCTTTTCTTGGTGTGTTGTATTCATATGTAGGTGTTTGTTATCCTTGATCGTTACATTTTTCCCATCTATATATAGTTTGTTGTTCCTTATTATTGCATGGAAGTAATTTTTTCTGGCTTTGATTAATTCTTCTCGCATTTGTGCCCTTTCCTTTCGTGCGTTTGAATCTAAAAATTCCGATATAAACAGCCCAGTTCCCTGAAAATACTGACTGTTGTTTAAGATATACCTACTCATTCTTTTACTGAGCAATTCAATTACTAGCGGCCGATGCTTTTCTCCTTTTCTTCCTACTCTATACATGTCCTCTATATAGCCTGATATGTCGACGTTGACAATTTCGCGAAATAGGTCTATTAGTCTGTTGTATAGTTCGCATTCAGGCTCTTTGTAATAATCTGCGAGGCCATAGAGTACAATTTTCTTATAATTGCTTTCAAGAGGGTTAGGTGATCGGGGTGTTTGTGTTAGTAGGTATTTTATTTCTTTTTTCAGATTTTCATTTTCTGTTCGTAACTTTTCTATTTTAGTGTTTATCGTTTCTATTTCTTGTTTTCTTTGGTCATTCTGCGCGGTTAAGGCTTTTGTTTTGTTATCAAAATCTTGTCTCAATTCAGTCATTGCTCTTATAACTTCTGTTTGTATTGTGATTTGAAGTTCTTCTATGATAGATTTATTATTTTCCTTTAAACGTACTATGTATTACGTGTAACGTATTATTAGTTCGCCCAAACTTTGCATGGATGATTGAGGCTGTATAGCGCTAAACATTTTTGCAGTAGTCCTGCCATCTTCTTCTGTTCGTATAGTATCTCCTAAGAAACGTATCTTCGGAGGTAGCTGTTTTATTGTTAGAGTTTGTTATTCGCTTTCGCATGGTGACGTTGTTTTCTTCTGTTGGTGAGGTTAGATCTTGGCTGTAATCAGGGCCCCTTGGGGTGCGTAAATGAGTATCTGTGTTTCCTGTCTTTGGTATTTTACAGATACAAGTCTGGCACTTCCACGACTTCTTATGTTCTACAGTCATCAATTTGGTATAATAATCTTTTGTGATACCAGAGCATTCCAGATCGTATTGTTCACTTGCACAGTGAACAAGTCAGATTTTCCTTTATTGGTAATTTTTGTTGACATCCTGCGCATAGGGGTGATGGCGCCATCTCATAAGATAATATTATGAAAATCTGTTGCCGAGTGACTTACAAAAACTACTAGTAACGACCTCTAGTGGGGAGTAGCAGAAGTACCACGATTTTCGATTTTGTTGTCCTTGGTCTGTGTTTTGGCGATAGATGGCGTTAATTGAGTTAAGTTAATTGGGAATTATTTTGTCTTTTGAGGTTTATTTCAATTCAAATTTTATAAAATATTTAAATATGTACCTTTTCGTGTTATTTTCTTCCTGCCTGTTATGGAATAGTCCAGGAAACCACAATTTTGTCAGGATCTTAACCGTTTTGTTCGGTTATTTTCGAATTGGGGGGTCGTTATTTTTCTTCGCCATTTTTTGTAAATTTCTTCCGTTTTACTGGATATTCCACACGTACTCAAATGTCACTCACTTTATGTCACTTGAGCAATCATTTAAACACGATTTCGTTAATATCTTGTCACTTTGACTATTTTTAATGAGTTAATATACGGAGCTGTTTGTTGATTTACGCACACTAGCGCCCTCTCCTCTCCTTTCATGTCCCATGACCACGTTTTGTCGATGGAAGAGTAGACAAACATGACGTTTCGTGTAGACAGTACGACGGCAGCAAAGTAGAAAGGGTCAACTGCACTTTTTACAAAATTCACTCTTTTACATAATTCGACTCAGAATTCTTTGTTATGTCATAGGATTCTTTTTTTTGTTTGATTCTCAATTTTTACTGATCACGTCAACTACAAAAAAAAAACTCAAACTGTCGAAGTACCGAAATGAAATAAAATGAAATGAAATGAAATTGTTTATTCTGTAAATAGGATATTGGAATCACTTTTACACGTCATATTAAAAAAAAAAAAAAGCTAGATTAGGTCGGCGTTTCCGATCTGACTACTCTGAGAAGAAAGGCCGAAACAAACTCAGAGGTCACAGTCTCTTTTAAAGTCCAGACATAATCTTGGTCAAGCCATATGAGGACCATGTAAATTCGAGTCTGAAATGGTCTTTTGAGGAAAGAACCACACAGATTTGAGTGGACCTGTCCAGTCAGTGCAAGCATTTGTCAGTAATGGTGGAGCTCAACTCAGAACTTAAGGAGCTCAACGACTCGACGAACAATACCAAAGAAAGGACATTTGGGTAGGCCGCATAAAATTCTCAAATCGCCAGACCATCGATAAAATTAACTGAGAACGAAATAAAATTAAAATTCACATAGTCCTCACATTCACAATAATAAAATACTTTACAAAGTATTTCATGTCATTTTGTATAGAATATTCAATAATGACAATTTGTAAATAAAACTGGTTGATATATTTTGATGATTTTCCATATTATTCAAAATGTTACAATGCTTAGCAGAGCGAGCAGCTCAATCCCATGCTTTTTTGTCTTCTAAATAATCTGAAATTTTATAGTACCCTTTTCTACAAAGTTTGGTTTTAATGCAGCTTTTAAATCGTTTAATTGGTAAGTTTCGAATGTCAATGGGAAGTTTGTTATAAAAGCGTATACATTGACCCATGAACGAGTTGCGTAGTCTGTGGAGATGAGTGCGATGTACAGCAAGATTGTGTTTATTCCTGGTATTTAAACTATGAATATCGGACATTTTCTTAAAATTTGATATATTTTTGTATACATATAATAGGTTTTCAAATATACCGTATTTTGGATCAAACAATTTCACAGTAATATTGGTCTTAACAATTTCCTTGGTACTTATAATATACTACTTACTATAATATACTACTACTTATAATACCCTATTAACTAAATGATGTAAAATAGGAGAAGATAGCTTTGTCCTTCTATTAATTATCACAGTTTTCCGTTCAAAACGCTCCCTGGGTAAAATCATGATTTTTTAGATAACCGTTAATACTTTGTGGCCGTCGAGTAGAAAGTTTTCCACTGACGATTCCAAAATCAAATTGTCTGCACTACTATAAAATACAATAGACGTAGATTTATTTAGTAACCTATTCCGCTTGATTATTCTTCAAGAGTCCTAAAAAACTCTGTAAGAAATCAAAACGTGTTTCACCTCTCAACGAGGCATCCTCAGGATGACGATTGACCAATTGCAAACCAGAACGCGACGTGTTACACCGAGCGCTGGACGCAAAGTGAATGAAATCGTTTTTTTTTTTTTTATTTGTCTTGGGCATCTCATAGTTGATTTTATAAGAAAATCGTAACTTTTTAACCGGACTTTCCTGTGGCTGCCTTAAGCTACTACACTCAAAGCCTCCAGCCAGGGGTGAATGAAATCGCCCGTCACCCCCACTTATATAGGATTGCTGCTCGGCGCTGATTGGCTAGAATCGTTATCAGTGCGATAAGCGCGATAAGGGGCGAACAATCGCAACAAAGGTGACCTTGGCATACTGGTATTTAATTCGTTCAACAGTGTAACGTTCGCTGTATTATTTTTAATAATTTCTAAACTCTCTAGTACTGACATTTTAAATCCTTTATCACAAGTATCTAAAATTTTGAAAGTGTTATTATTATTTAATGAATGACCTGAATCTATTAAGTGTTGAGCAAAATGAGATTTTTCTGGACAACTATTCCTATAAGCTGCAATATGTTCCTTATATCTTGTTTGGAAGTTACGACCAGTCTGACCTATGTAAATGCCATTACAATCATCGCAATTTAATTTGTAAACACCTGATTTTTTATGGTTTTCTAAACGATCTTTTCCGTTACAGATCCGCCTTAAAGAATTATCTGTTTTAAAAGCTACCCTTATTTCATTTCTAAACAAAGTTTTTGAAACCCTATCACTAATTGACCCTAAGTGTGTCAAACTATATATTGATTTGTTTTTTCTGGAGGTAGTGGATACAAAAGAGAACGAACTATGTTACGGCGTTTCGTTTGTATCAAATCATTAACCATTTTCCTACTGTAACCATTGCTCTCAGCTATATGATCAATAATGGTTAGTTCTCTGTTATAGTGAAACTACGATAAGCTGCTAATTTATGCTGAATTGGGTGACAAGATGACGCAGGAATCGTGACGTCTGTATAAGTTGGTTTTCTATAAATCTGAAAATCGTGTTTGTTGTTAATTCTTGTAATAGTTAAATCTAAAAAATTAAGGTATCCGTCAACTTCTAATTCTAATTTAAACTTGATTTTAGGATGTAATCTATTGATTTTATTAACAAAAACATCTATTTGATGCAATGTACCTGTCCAACACATAATTATGTCGTCAACATAACGGTAATAATATAAAATTTGTGGCTGCCCAATAATGTATTTATTTTCAAAGTGGTCCATAAAAATATCTGCCATAAGAGGACTGAGTGGAGAACCCATTGCTAAACCTTCTTTTTGTTTGTAATATTGATTATTAAACTTAAAATAATTTTGTTCCATACAAATCTTGATCAAAGATTCACAAACCTCGCCAGGCTGGACCCGCTGTTTCTCAAAAAGATCTTCAAGTATCTGTAAACACTCCTCATAAGGAACGTTTGTAAATAGACTTTCGACATCCAATGATAATAACCTTTCACCTCGTTGAGAGGTGAAACACGTGTCGATTTCTTACAGGGTTTTTTAGGACTCTTGAAGAATAGTAAAAAGATCTAGACAAAGATCGTTAGAAATGAAAGACAAAATGACAGATTGTATAAGGATTTCTACGGTGCGATATCAAAAATGAAGAAACGAAATGTCAGTTTTTATAGAAAAACCTATGTCTATACTTCGTGGAGATAAAAAGCGTCATGCTACGCCTGCAGGAAATCGCTGTCCATTCCAAGGTTGCCTGGAAGAGATCGCAGTAGATAAGCGATAAAGCCGCCCATTGTATATTTTGTAGTGTTTAATTTTTTCGCTTAAAATAATAATGATATGAATGTAATCATAATTAAATCGTAACACCGAATATGTATTTAGTTTAAGATGTTATAGAAGTAAGTATTTGGAAACTTTCCAAATTCTTTTGTTCTACACCTTAAATGGTTACCTATAACATCAAATTCAGTGTTATTATTGGAATTCATTATTAATATTCTAGTTCACTAGTTGGCGATATTTCTTATTTCCATACAGTAATATTTCCAAATCAATCAAAAATGGTAAATATTTAACAGCTATTTGCGACGTTGCCAACATTTTGAATGAATGCAATTGTATATATTGTGCTTATTTCTTTTGACAGTGGTGTGTGCACGAAGAGAACCGTACCCTGGCTGGATCGATCTAAGCAGTGTGTTCGGACCGAGTGGGGTGAGCCTGTTCTTTTATTCATCCTTAAGACAATTTAGAGGAAATTACTACCCACCGCGATCCCTAAGTAGGTAGATACCCTAGAGAATAAAGATTTAGCATGGTGTTTTAGGTATGGGTTGGTAATTATGGGTTGTTCCAAAAGTTACTTCTCGGTTGATACCAAAAAGCTCGCCTGAATATAACTGGCGACATGTGGATGTGTTACTTTATGAATACCTGTAGGTACCTAACTATTTAGAGAATACCTGATGGGCTTGTAGTAATAAATAAATAAGTACTGCACTTATTTATTTATTACTGCAAGCAAGTCAAGGACATTTAAAGATTCGAATTGTTGGTGAACAAAAACTGACAGACCTTGTCACTTCTCATAGTGATTTCGTTAGTTTCAACTAGGTAAACCCCAGATAAACTTACTGCACTATAAATTGAATGGTCCTAACAGTTACGCTAAGTATTTGTTCAAATAATCTTAATGGTATTGTCATGTTTGCCATAATTTCATTTGCCATAATATTGTATTCCATAATCGTCCTCAGTCATAATATTTACTTGCCCTATTATCATTTGTATTAATAACGTTTGTCATATCAACTTATTAGTCATAACTTTTATTAGCCATAAAATTAGTTGCCATAATAACATGTGTCATAATCATTACTTTCTAGCGTTTATTGTTTTGTACAAAAAATTGGTAGGGAGTACCTATTTTTTGTATAGCCCTAGCTATGTATTGATTGTTAGTCCTAAAAAATTTGCTAAAAATTAGGTTTAAGTGACAATTTCTGTCACTTAAACCTAATTTTTAGCAAATTTTTGTTGACTGTAGTGAGTGTTGCTGTAAATCTGACTCCATGCAGTCTTGTATGCCCTACCCTTAGAGTGTAATTTAAAATCGCATAGAGCGGAGGGGCGACGCGGCCCGCCCCAGCTCGCGTGGGACCGCCGGTGCCCCGCAGCTCCGGAGCCGTGACAGAAACCATGCCTGCTAGGGTAAACAGAGGTATAACTGGCCGCTTTTATTAATTGGCCACTACCCACTTCAACTGCATAAAGTAAGAGTTATCCTTACAGTACGCCATCTATGATTTGTCTTTGATATCACTTACTCAAATAGATTTCATTCTAGTAACATTTTTTTCCATTTAAGATATTAGCGCCAAAAATAACGACCATTTTGTGACAGTCGGTGTTCATGTTCTGACATGAATGGTTAATTCTTACAAAAATCTTAACGTAACGCTCTAGGTCTTTATTAAATTTTGTGATATTTTGTGTAGTAAATGTGAGTCGATTGTATTTGGTGTGTTGTATAGATGGTAAGTGATCCTTTTTAATAGTTTTATTGTATTGGAATCAATTGTAAACCGAGGTTAGGAGGGTGGCTAGTATTTGATCGATATTTTTGCATATTTTCAATTATTGGCCACCCATGCCAGTTACTGGGTTATAACCTAATATTCGAATATTATTAAAAATGAAACGTATTAAGGAGGCGCATAAGGTGTTCTACATCATACAAAAAAAAAAAAAAAAAAAAACACTTACTAGTAACTGGCCAGGGGTGGCCAGTAAGTGATACTATGGATTATCACTTACTGGCCACCCCTTTTTAATGTATTAAAAGAACGCCAATACTGCAAACAGGCAATAGAAGAGGCTATCAAATTTATTGAAAACGATGAAGGTACGATACGGCAAATCGCTAAAAAATTTGGAGTGCCCAGAAGTAGATCCAATTTAAAATACGAAATCCTAACACTAAGTTTAAGTCTGGACCTGATCCAGTGCTTACTGATACTGAAGACAATGAGTTGGGTGACTTCATTACCTATACAACAAGCTAAACGAGGATTTCCCAGAAAAAAAAGAGGATATACAGGTTTGTGTTCAAGACTTTTTGAAGAAAAATCCAAGACCTAATCCATTTCGGAACGATTCCATAACCAGCAGACGTTGCAGCTTTTCGTACAATAAAAGCTGGATGGAAAAAGATGTTGCGGGATTGGTACAGTGTATTTCCAATACACTTTTTTCTTTATTTTGTTTTTTTTTTATGATTATTTCTACATGGCCAGTAATTAGTTTTATGATGGCTATTTTCAAAATTTTATGGCTAATTACTACTTGAAATAACTACTTTTTCAACTAATTAAAATATTTCTATGAAATCTTGTTTTATTTAATAATTTACCCATCAATATCGATAAACGAATAGACGCTTTAACCAAAGGTAGTATAAGAATATTAATTTCTTTACACATTTTGGCATAACACTGACATGAACTAGCCGATGAGCTTAAGTGGCCAGTTACTGGTGAGTTTACCCTACATGTTTTTTTTTTTTGTTTGCCTTTTGTTCGTGCAGCATAAACCATTTTTCTATGAATAAATGTTAATAGCAAAATTATTCAGTTTAACATAACATCAAAATTGCAGGCGCTTGTACTGAACTAGCATTGTTGTGCTAATATGGGCAAATTAATATTATGATGAATAAATGGTATGGAAAACGACATTATTGAAAATGAAAAATATTGCAAATAAATATTAAGACACTTGATCGATTATGACTATTTATGACTAATGAAATTAGGGAAAATGATTTTAGGTATGTCATTTGACGATTATGGCAACTGAAGTGTTATGTCAAATGAAATTATGACATAAGAAATTATGGTATATGAAATTATGGCAAACATTAGTAAACCATTCTTAATCCTTATCTATTTCCGGTTCCAGATAACTCTAGGCTGCATGCTGGGCGTGATCCACTCGTTGCACTCAGTCCAGGGCATCAGGATCGACTTCATCCCGGTGGACTATGTCAACAACACGGCCATCGTCGCCGCGGCCACTGCGGCCACTGCGGCTGCTGTTGGCAAACATGACAGGATTTATAATGTTGGGAGTAGCAAGAGGAATCATATTACTTGGGGTATTTCGTTCCAAATAGCATAGACAGGTTGGCAGGGCTGCATCGATGCGCAACCTGTTACCATGAATTCAGTTCATGATTCTGGACCCCCAGTGTTGAAATGTTTCTTCGGTTGCGCGTCGATGTCCCTTCCACAGTAGCAAGAGGAATCATATTACTTGGGGTATTTCGTTCCAAATAGCATAGACAGGTTGGCAGGGCTGCATCGATGCGCAACCTGTTACCATGGATTCAGTTCATGATTCTGGACCCCCAGTGTTGAAATGTTTCTTCGGTTGCGCGTCGATGTCCCTTCCACCCTATATACTAATGCCTACTTGTATTTCATCATTTATTAATACAAATATCTGATATCCTTGTCCAGGGCCCAGGCTAACCTTTCTGTCAAAAATGACGATTGGTTCAGCGGTTTATGCACTTTAGGCGTGCGTAACAGTTATACGGACAGAGTTACTTTCGCGTTTAGGTATTTATTTATTTATTTATTTATTTATTTGGGACAAACAAACAGTAACACATTACATCTGCGCAAACAATATAAACAAAGATATTATATAAATGTGAAACTCACACCGTTATCCACAGCATATACAATTCATATAAATTTACTGATGAACAATCTATGCGAGAAAGACTACAGGACTGTTCAAATAACTAATACTATACATCGGAATCCATAAGTTTCTTTAACAAAGCAGAACGAAAACTATTTGTTGACACTGAGAATAAATCTAATTCTGTAGTTTCTGAACAAAAATCATTATAATTTTTACACAAGCGACGTAGAGGCGCCCGCAGACCAGCATTGGTGCGGCAATGGGACACAGCAAAAAGAGGACGTGCGCGCACCTCTCGTCTAATAACAGTTCTTGGGACACAGTAGCATATTTTATTAGTAATCTCAGAGCAGTTATACCTGTTATAGCATACGTCGAAAAGAAACATAATGTCTAGATATAAACGTCTAGACTTCAGGCTCATTAAATTGTATTTATTAAGTAGATTTTTATAGGTTGGGAAATTGTGGGAGCACCTATAGTGCATCGATCTGAGGAATTTGCGCTGCACTTTTTCTAGCATCTCAACATATTTATTATAAAAAGGGTTCCACACTACCACTGCATATTCGAGCTGCGATCTAACTAGTGCTTTATAGAGATGAGAATAAGTGCTTGCGCGTTTAAATTCAGTAGCTGATCTCATAACGAACCCGTACATACGATAAGCCTTTTTGGTGATGTTATCAATATGTTGATCAAGGTGAAGTTTGTTATCTAGCAGTACCCCTAGGTCTCGCACGGATGGAGCTTTCAATAGAGTTACATTGTTTAGAGTATAATTATGATTTAAAAAGTTTTTATTTTTTGTGAATGATATCGTTAAACATTTAGAAATACTCAGGTAAAGTTTGTTTTGAACGCAGTATTCAGAGAATCGATTTAAGTCTTCTTGTAACTGACAACAATCTGCAGGTTTTCTTATAGCTTTAAAGATTTTTAAGTCGTCAGCATAGAGCAAAAATTTTGAGTGTCTGAAACAATTTCCAATATCATTTATGAACAAAATGAATAAAAGAGGCCCTAAGATTGAGCCCTGGGGTACGCCAGATGTTACGACAGCGGTCGCTGAGTGGAATCCCTTGATAACAACCTTTTGTGATCTATTACTAACATATGATGCGAACCAGCGAAGCAAATCTCCTCGTATGCCGTTAAATGCAATTTTGGTAAGAAGCAAATTGTGGTCTACTTTGTCGAACGCTTTTTGAAAGTCTGTGTACACTGCGTCTACTTGTACTTGTTGATCCATATTGTTAAAGAGAAAGTCGGTAAATATTAATAGATTAGTAGTTGTAGATTTACTTTTAACAAATCCATGTTGTTGTTCTATTATAATTCTGTAAATTATCTTATGTAATTCCTGATAAACGAGCCTTTCAAAAAGCTTCGACAAAGCAGACAAAATGGATATGGGGCGATAATTTTCGACCTCTTGTTTGGACCCTGATTTATATACAGGAGTTATATTAGCCCTTTTTAATTGTTCAGGGAAGGTGCCCTCTGATATAAACATATTAAATATAATTTGCAGGGGTCTGTATATACTCTTAGCAGTCTTTTTAAGGAAATAAGGGGGTAGTTGATCCGGTCCAGGACCTTTAGTGGAATCTAAAGCTTGTAATGACTTCAAGACCTGATGTTCGCTAAACGTAATGCTAGTAATATTAGTGCATTTGTCACTACTCGCTTCAGGGGGAAGCCATTCTTTCAAATTTAGATTTGAGGGTTCATAAACCGATTGAAAGTATTCCATGAACATATTGCAAATCTCATCCGGATCACTGGATGTCCGGTTTTTAAAAAACATAGTGGAAGGAATGCCGACATTACCCTTACGATTATTGACATAGCTCCATAGGTATTTTACGTTCTTTTTAACATTGTCCTCAACAGAATTCAGGTAGTCAGCGTAATTTGACTTGCATAAGACCCGAAATCTATGCCGTAGAAGCGAAAATTGTTCATAATCCGAAATGTTATCATACGTTTTCCATTTGACCCAGGCTTTGTTCTTGTTTTTGAAAATGCGAATGAGTGATTTAGAGAACCACACAGGGAATTTAGATGAACGTGAGTACGAAAAGGGTGTATAAGTTCTTATAGCATTGAAAATAACATCGTAAAAAGTATTCAGACATTCCTCCGAAGACAACCCCTGCAGACGATTAGTCCAATCTATATCGGCCAATTCTTTGTTTATGAGTTCGTAATTAGCTTTATAATAGTTATACTTTACAACTTTTACAGGATTGATTGTCTGTAACGCCGTTTTATATCTTATATTGGCGCAAAAGGGTGGATGATTTTTATCGAGAGGTAACAAATTACATGAAGGTGCATAAGTCGCGCACTCGCTATTGGATATTAGTAGATCCAGAATACGCCCCTTATAATTTTTGAAACTATTGTATTGATAAGCGCTAAGCAAAGATAAGAAATTGCTCATATGTCTACAAAGAGATGAGGAGCCAGTACTAATAAGTGCAGTCGTGTTATTGTTTGTAGCAGGGAGCCACTCAATATGTGGGAGATTGAAATCTCCGAAAATATGAAAATGATTAAAGCCGAATTTGTCAATCAGATTTTCTAATGTTTCAAAATAATCAACATAGACTTCTTTGGCCGTGTTGGTTGGAATATATACCGCGCTAATAAGAAATTTTTCGCGTCCAGCAAAAGGTAGTTGTATAAAAACATCTTCAATATGAGAACTAGCCTGGGAATCGAATGGTACACAGGTGGAATGTAATGATTTTAATACAGCTATAAGAACACCTCCCCCATCCTTCTTATTGGTGGCAATACGATCACGATCATTTCTGTAAACTACGTAGCGCACATCAATAAACTCATCGTCAAATATTTCAGAGGTTTGCCAGGTCTCTGTTAAGATAATTAAGTCATAGCAGTTTGATAATATGTTCATGTACAAGAGATTCAGTTTAGAACGAGTACCCCTACAATTTTGGTAGTATACTGTTAACTTATCTAACACGGTGAAAGTGAAACAATACTAAGAATAAATAGGTAGTAAACATGCACGCAACCAATATGAAACGGAAGTCCAGATTATGTATAATATGTAAGATTAAAATTACTATTATTATGAAAAGTGATGACAACAAGTATAACGTGTTTTTAAAACAGCTACTATGCCATTGTTTAAGAATTACACTATGTAAAAATAAAATATGAGGACATAATATGAGCCTTAATAGCTGTTTAACAGAGTAAAGTAAACAAACAAAATGATACTTAAATTCTATAAAGTTGTGAAATACTAAACAGCTGAAGCCTGTATAAAAATCACTTCTACACATGATCGGTACCGGGTTTGAATTTTGCCATATTGGGCTTGATTTTAGAAATGTCTTTCTCGGATCGTATGGCAAATGCTGGTCCAGACTCAATTTCGCGCACGAGAATAGTAGCATGCTTAACCCACACATATTTAAAGTTGTTCTTGACGGCGGCATCCTTACATTGTCGAAATAATTGCTTCTTTTTGAGAGTTAAGTGTTCGTGCATATAAATGGGATTAGAAGGTCCAGTAAGTTGCAGTTGGTTAGTATCTAGTCCTTTTGCTAATCGGTAAGGTATAATATTAGTATGGAGTGTGGATAACATGTACGGGCTTGTGTGGCTAAGTAGGTACCTAATAATAGCCGCCCGGGTCGATCGATCGGGTTAAGCTACGCTTGCCGCGGTTGTTCCATGGATGGGTGGCCATCTTTACATACAAAGACCCCTGCATGCCTCGGAAACCTCCTCGACCTCAACCTCGCACCTTAAGCCGTTGGCCCCGGCTTACATTTATAGATCTTTGAAAGCTGTTACGGGTCGTCACAACCCCGAAAACCAGTAACTGGGTTGTGGACGTTAGATAGGCAGTCGTTCCATGTAAAATATTGTTATTAAAACGGCATCAGGTTAGACTGGAAACCGACCCCAACATAGTTGAGAGAAGGCAAGGTTGGATAACATCACGCCTGTAGGTATTCCGCGAAGGGTCGGGCAGAGGTGTATAGAACCCCAACATTTCGTCAGCAAAGTTATTTAACTCCCATAAAATCCCCTTGTGCATAAGGTCCTGACTCCGGGCCTTTACTGAGAAACGAATCAAAAACTCATGATCACTTTGCCTGACCTGCACCCTACTTGCATCAAACACGATCAATCACAATCTGAACCGGTTTAAAATAGACTGCTAATCCATTGCTTCATAAGTTCGAAAAGAATTCCTGCCCAACAACGTAAATAACGTAATGAATGTAGTTGAACTGTCAAATGAAACAGATTTAGTCGAGAGAGTCTTAATCGTTTACCGAAAATGTAAAAATACAATTATATAGCAGGACATCAAACCCAGACCTCATGCTCAGCAGTCGAGCCTGCTAGTGGTCGCTACACCAACGAGCCAGACTTTACCTTTGTGGCATAAAATAAACAGTAGCTTGTAGCTTGTATTATCTAAATGTAAATAGTAGCTTGTATCATATAAATGTAAACAGTAGCTTGTAGCTTGTATCACCTAAATATAAATAGTAGCTTGTATCATCTAAATGTAAACTGTAGCTTGTATCATCTAAATGTAAACCGTAGCTTGTATCACCTAAATATAAATAGTAGCTTGTATCATCTAAATGTAAACAGTAGCTTGTAGCTTGTATCATCTAAATGTAAACAGTAGCTTGTAGCTTGTATCACCTAAATATACTTTGTAGCTTGTATCACCTAAATATACTTAGTAGCTTGTATCATCTAAATGTAAACCGTAGCTTGTATCACCTAAATATAAATAGTAGCTTGTATCATCTAAATGTAAACAGTTGCTTGTAGCTTGTATCACCTAAATATACTTAGTAGCTTGTATCATCTAAATGTAAACCGTAGCTTGTATCACCTAAATATAAATAGTAGCTTGTATCATCTAAATGTAAACAGTAGCTTGTAGCTTGTATCACCTAAATATACTTAGTAGCTTGTATCATCTAAATGTAAACAGTAGCTTGTAGCTTGTATCACCTAAATATAAATAGTAGCTTGTATCATCTAAATGTAAACAGTAGCTTGTATCATCTAAATGTAAACACGACACGGTGCCACTGTTATTGTTGCTTAATTAATCATGGAGTACACAGGGTGTATCAGAAACGTTTGGTCAAAAGATATGGTAGTTACAGACCATAAAACTGAACAACTTTCTCCATGGGACCAATATCGAAGGTCGGTAGGTAATCGAGAAAAAATTATCAGCTGTCCCAAAGCTTCAATACCTAATCGACCTAAATGAAAGACGCAATTTTGTTTTCGATTATAGCCATAATACCGGGTGCGTATAAAACGTATCTAATACTATGTGCTTCAACTCAATGCACGCAACTGGCAATTAAATTGCACCTTGTCAAACAGCATTTATTTCTTTAAAAAAAAAAAATTTTAGAGCTTCAAGAGACCGTAGACCTACGTATTTAATATTATTGTTATATATCTGATAAGTTTTCATTCAATTCGTCGTCATGATGGGTAAGTACAAACTTTCAACTTGATATTTCCACGCGTTCCTGAAAAAAAGGTCTTGATAGACAGACGTGAAAAGTGATCCTTCATAAATAAGGGTTCCGTTTTTTTTCCCATTGAGGTACGCCCTAAAAATATAAACAAACAAAATGTAGTGATATGTAGGAAGTACAAATTAAAACTACCTTTAATTTCCAGGAGGCCTCTCCTACATCTTAAACAACGTCGCCCGCAGAACTATCATCTCTCCGCAAGCCATCTGGTACTGCTTCGTGGTCCAGTCGCCGTATCGATGGGTGCACCTCCTCTTCAGTTTCCTGCTACACACCATCCCTGCTAACCTCGCCGACGGCGCCTGCGTGATGCTCAATAAACCCCCACGGTATGTTATTTACTATGGGCTGTTTCAAAAGTATCTAAAGAAACTGTAAACAAACCCTGTTCAGATTAAATTCTTACACATACATTCACTAAAGGGAATTAGTAATAGATAGGAAGTTGTTAGAGGGTTTCAACTTGCTATAGCACCACTTTTTCTACTTAATAATTAGTGTTTGAATAACATTATTCACTAGTTATAAAAATTAACCAAGCAAATACTACAAATTGGCATCCACAGACACGTTTTCTGGTCCGTTTGTTTACTTTTCGAAAAAACCATACGTGTGTGTGGTCACGTGAATGTCTTTAGTCACGTGAATGTCTGTTGTCACGGAAGTGTCTGTGGTCACATGAGTGTCTGTACGCATAGCCTCACATAGGTAGTGACTAGTGAGTGTCTATATTCATGTTGTCCGTGGCCCGTGCCGTGAGTGTGTGTGGTCACGTGAATAACTATGGTCACGAGAGTGTTTGTGTTCACGTGAGTGAGTGTGGTCCCGTTAGTGTTGTCACGTGAGTGTCTAGTCTACTTTCGATTAAGGGATTATATTTTTTTACAGATTGAAGAAAATTTACGCGACAATAACCAAGATGGCGGCCACAATTGCTTTCTACACAAATAACAATTGGATTTTTAATGACAGCAACACTGTTGAACTGTATAACAATTTGTCAGCCAGCGACAAAGTAATCTATCATTGCGACATCGCCGATGTGGATTGGACAGAACAGATAGTTCTCTGGTGTGTCGGTCTAAGAAAATATATCTTGAAAGATGGCCTGAAACACACTGATTGGGGGATGAAAAAGCAGTTCTATTTTAGAATAGCTACTTACGTTATAACGGTCTTGTTTATTTTTATGTTGTATTGTTGTTTTCGTAGAATTTGTGTGTGTTTTTGCTTAGAGTCTGGTTTTTAGGTAATAAATATTTTTAAGATGGGTGATTTCTTGTTTCTAGCAACTGTAACCTGTAACGTAGCTTAAGGCGAAAGCTTCAGGGTAGCCCGCGAAATTCAAATTTTCTTACGTTTTTTGCAATTTGCAGGTCAGTATCAGGTTGTAGTTGATCATAATATGATTCGCGGCCGTAACAAATATGGATTTACAAAATTATAAACATTAGAATCAGCAATACAACTCTCTAAGTTCATGTACCTAAGTGCATTGAATGACAATTTCATGAAATTATGACATTTGGCACTTAAGTATAATTATGAACTTCAGGAGGTGTCGAACCACGCACGATGAAGGGTTCCGTAGTTGGGATGATCCAACAAACTTAACATTGTACTTAGTTGAAATATGTTTTTGCAACTGCAAAGTCGATTATTACTCGGCAACTTGTGGAGCCTACCTAGCTGTGATAGTTTTCCTTTTAATTTCGTTATAGATATAGGTAGGTACTACTGCCGTGAATTTTTTCACATATCCAAAACCAACCATTTAGCTGGCAGGGGGGGGGGACACTTGACTCTAACAAAAATAGAATAGAATAGAATACTCTTTATTATGTCCACCATAAAAAATACTAACTAATATTATAAATGCGAAAGTGAGTTTGTAACGCTTTCACGCTAAAACGGCTGAACGGATTTGGATGAAATTTGACACAGGGGTAGACCTTGACCTGGAACAGGACATAGGCTACTTTTTATCGACATACCACGCGGGCGAAGCCGCGGGTGGAAGCTAGTACAGATACCTATAAATGATAAAAGTTAGCACTATATAGCTTAATATTTCGCTAACGGATCACTGAATCCAAAAATGGTTTTCACAAACTCACATTATTTTTAAACGACCTTTCCAACGATGCCCCACACAATGGGAAAGGCGAAAAAAAACATCCGCACTTTACGTGTATACCCTAAAAAAAAAAATTTTTATGATTTTATTTTACCACTTTTTCGGCGTAATTTATATGTATACTCGTACCAAATTACAGCTTCCTAGCACAAAGAGCGTCTGAGCTAAGCTGCGGACAGACGGTCATGGCGAAACTACAAGATTTCCTTGTTGACTACGAAACCCTTAGAGCCGGTCAAGTACCTACGTTTCGGACCACGCACCCTGAAGGGTTCCGTGGTTGGAATGAATAATTATTATTCCAAGAACAAACTTAACATTTTAGTTGAAAAACATGTTCTCTCATAAGAAATGTATCGGAGAACATGTTTTTCCAACTACAAAGGAGATTGGGCGTTTCTGCCCTGGAGCCCAATACCAATGGAAAGATCTCATCTAGAAGAATATTTCTTATTATGAAGACTTCTCTTGATCGTTAGTACGAAAGGTGCTATAGAGCTTTAAAGTGGAGCTTCCAATCCTGAAAACTTACCCTGGAAGGGATGGCGTATCGCGCGTAGCTGATATAAGGAAGGCAGAAGGTATAACAAGACGGGCGTTTTCAAAAATTTGCCCGCTGCCTCTCACTGATTAACTAAACAAGCAGTAGCCGCCGGACGTTACTACTTTCGTTGGAACCTAGCGCTTCCAAAGCCGGGAGCATGTTGCCGCACTACATTAGTAACTTCACATCACTACACCGTAAAGAGAAACTAAACGGCAATCACTAGCCGACCGCTGTGGTTGGCTGACATCGATGACACGTCGGCTAGTCTACCAATCAGATAATTTACAAGAATTTAATTTTATTTGTGGTGTTTTTTTGGAAGCCATGACACCAAGTTTTTCTAATTCAACCAACGCCGAGAAGAATGTGTTCGTTCTAGTAATTATAATAAAAACCTGTAATTTATCAATTACACCAGTTATTTTGGATCAAAAGTCTCAATTATTTCACCGGCCTCAATCCTCTGCAAACAGATAGGCAGTCGCTCCATGTAAAATACTGGTATTCAGCTGCATCCGGTAAGACTGGAAGCCGACCCCAACATAGTTGGAAGGGGCTAGGGAGATGATACGACATAGTGTAGTCTAAATATATAAAGAATGCAATAAAAAAACTTTTTGGCGACCAATAAGCTCGTAATAAACTACCTACTAGTAAATAATTGTGAATGTCCAAGGCTCAGACGAAGTAAAAAATTTAGACAGAGCGCTGTCAACAGTGACATGAAGCCGGTTTCGTAAACATGTTTGCAATTAGTGAGTGTTGCCGCGCAGTAAAAACTCATTACCCTAATATTTTGTCTTAAGTACTGGCGGGGGACTGGACGAGTAAATAGATAGGTTAGCGTTATATATTTAATAAATTGTTTATAGGTACCTCGCTTTATTCCGACAAGAAAATAAAACAATAGTTAAAAGTAAATAAACAATAGTTAACTACAAAAAAAAAACAATAGTTAACTACATTTTTATTATTACACTACTGCAAAAAGGAGTGTAATATATGTGATTTTCTTTAGTCCACCATAACTTTTAAATGCCTGAGCGGATTTGGATGTATGGGTTATCGATAGAATCCTTACATCATCCCGAGTGACATAGGCTATGTTTAAAAAAAAAAATGCTTCAGTATGGCTCCATTTCAAAACGTGAAAAGTGAACCTCTAATGTTACGTTTCGCATCACATGAATTATTTACCCAATAAACAGGGAAAATTGTGACGCATACTAGTGACAACACTTGGTTAAGATTTTGTGTTCCAAGATGTCATATTTTGATTCATTAAAATTATGGATTTTCAACTAGTTTTTATGTTTACTTCGTATGAAATGTGATGCCATCTGGCTTTTTATTTTTTTGTTTCAGCGTGACGTTTCATTGACAAAATAGCTGTAAATAATCGATTTGGTGTAGTTTGGGTGTACCTAAATGTGTGCGTTCGAGAGTGTATGCATAGAGCTTGGTGTAGTTTTGAATGCTTCACTTTATTGTTCGCAGCGCTCTGTCTAGATTTTTTACTTCGTCTGAGGTCCAAGGTTGTTTTTTATGAAGAATCATTATTTACAATCCTACTGGTAGTTCCACAGATTAGCGCGATTGAACAAACAAAAAATATGTACAGCTTTATTGTATTAGTGTAGATATTGAAAATACCCGTCTATTAGGTTTTTTCCCCACATAAATACCCAAAATGGGTAAAAACCGGGTTCCTTTGGGTTTTTTCCCACCGCCCATCTCTGATTCTGATACAGTTCTACCTACCTTTTTTTTGAGGCCTAGTTTTTGTTACTTAATATTGTATTAGTTTAAGGCCTAGTATTGGAGCATTTGTTAACGAATACAAAGTCGTCACTTGCATGTCAAGTAAAATGTCTTTTTGAGTGGCTCCATCTCTCTCTGCGAATGATCGTTGGTGTATTAACTAAAGAAAATCTGGGATTAAATAATCTATTATAATCCTAGATTCTGATTTCTTTTTCACCATAAAACCATCTAGTTTACCTTTTAATTTCGTTATTAAGTAGTACTACTGCCGTGATTTCACATATCCAAAACTAACCATTTAGCTGGAAGGGGGTCAATTTAGACATTCACACAATTTACCCGTAACAAAATTAAAGCAAACATCCCTGCAAGCATCCATCCCTATATTTAGCAAACGGATCCCTGAATCCAAAAGTTACTTTGACAAACTCACAATATTTTCCTTTCCAAAGACACACCACAGCATGGGATAAACGAGAAAAAAAAACATTGTAAGGGAGGGAGGTGGCCTAAACAAATTGTTTTCCATGATTTTATTTTACCAGTTTGTCGGCGTCATTATTATTTAAATACATGCCAAATTACAGCTTTCTAGTACGAGTCTCTGAGCTATGCCGCGGACAAGACGTACAGACAGATGGACATGGCGAAACTATAAGGGTTCCTTGTCGACTACGGAACCCTAAAAATTTATTATTTAAAACCCGAACCCCGAAACCCGTTTTAAGAACATGAAGTTTTCAAATATAATTTTAAAGTTGTTTATAAGGGCCCATTCACACAAACCACAACCACACCATATCGCAGCGTTAAATGTGGGCATGCCGTGGTTACGTGTGGGTAGTACCGCTGCAGTTTTTTTGCAGTTGCGCTGTGGTAACCGGTTGTGGCCGGCCGCTAGTGCGCGGTCTCGCTGGTGCTTACGTTGTGGCTGCGACGTGGCTTTGATATGGTCGGTATCGGCCAGACGGTTGATTTTCGAGGCCAAATGTGGTCCGCCTGTAATGTCCGTATGAATAAACTATTCATTTTTATACAAATTAGCGACCGTCCACGTGTTGATGTGGTATGGATGTGGTATGGTTGTGGTTTGGTTGTGGTGTGGTTGTGGTACATATCGTGTTATCGGGACCTTTGAGCACAGTGATAAAAACATGGCAAATATACGAAACGTAATATATTTGGAAAATAATAGATTTTTATGTACAACTTCATGAATTCTGTGGAGTTTTGTGTCATTTAGCTTCTTCCGTCTTTTCTTGGTAGGATATTACACCTTTTTCTATCAGCTCTGGAATTTCTACCGCCAACCAGGGACCGAGCTGGGAAACAAAAATATTGTTTAAAAAACTTAATGCTCGTTCCTTTCACAATCTCCGACAGCAACCGAAGAGCAACCTCATAGATCACAAAAATAAATGTTATTCTATCACTGTGAATTGTTGGTAATGCAAAATCAGGTCAAATAACTGTGCAAGGACTGTACACTCATGAATACATCAAATTACTTATCCATACTAATATTATAAATTCGAAAGTAACTCTTTCTGTCTGTCTGTAAGTTACCTATTCATGCCGAAACCACTAAACGGATTTTGACAAAATTATGGCATCCTGGGGAAGGACATAAGGTACTTTTTATCGACGTACCACGCGGGCGAACCCGCGGGCGGATGCTAGTACATTATATTCATATTATACTGGCAATAGGTACTATAATTTCCAAATTCAGTATAATAATAATAAACCAAGTCTGTAGTATAATGACCTACAACAGTGCCAGGCACCACACATTTAAAGAAAGTCTTCTTTGTATTTTTTGTGATTGAGCAGCTTTTTAACAGCTTCCATAATAACTAAGTATTTACTCTAAGCCATGTTGTTCTTATAATTCGAAAAATTAACAACGCAAGTAGTGGTCTACGTATTCGTGTGGCCACTATGAAAAAGTTCATGTAAAATACTGGTATTCAGCTGCATCCGGTTAGACTGGAAGCCGACCCCAACATAGTTGGGAAAAGGCTAGGCAGATTGGACTATTAAAAAGTCCTAATAAAAAACTGGGCAAGTGCGAGTGGGAATCGCAAACGAAGGGTTCCGTGCCTATCGTATTAAGATCGAGCAAAAAAAGCCGGAAAAAGCAAGTTTCTTGTATGGGCAATAGAAATACACAATCTGTAAAAATTCTAACTGTCTACCTATTACGGTTCACGTGATACAGCTCGCTGACAAACAGACGGACGGACAATTGACTTCAGTAACTTACCCCTAGTGCCATAGCATGGGCGATACCAAACCTAGGTATATTCCTCGCCCAGAGAGGTTTGAAATGGTCCGTGAGACAGATCTTGCCTCCTCGGTACATTTTAGCTGTCTTTCCATCGAGACCAGGCAATGCTAACTCAGGAGCAGTAGTTGGATACGTAATGGGAATCTGAAAATACATTTTAATATAACATAACATCAGACCTACTGTTTCGAAAAAGGCAGGCAGAGGTGTACCTCTGCCACAAATGTGTAAGCCAGATTTATACTGAGAAATTCACCTGAGTAACAATTCGTATGCTCTAGGGCATGAACCCAGAAACCCACATTCAGCAGCCATGCTTGTGACTACTAAACCAACAAAGTAGCTAGCAGTACCTACACTAATTATACAGAGTGGGGTAGAAATACAGTTAATGGTACCAGTCAGCCTAATGTACAGTCACAGACTTTAATTGATGAGCCACGAGAAGTGCCACTGCTCGCATTTTAGCCGTGTAATGCAAATCGGGCTTAGTTGGTTATACTCGTACATCCAGACACGGAAAGTCATGTTTTCGTATTATAGAAGCATAAAATTATATTTAATATCTTTACCGGTTGGCTAACCTGAGAGCCAGAACTACAAACTTGACAGCAGAGTCACTACCCAAAGTCAACCAATTGCAGGTCTAGCAACCGTAACCTAGCAACGATTGTTTTAGCGTAGCCATATTAACGTTAGCGTACGGAGAAATATTAATTAGTCATTTCGACAAATTCGAAAATAACGTCTCCGACATCGATATTTCAACTGTCGCTATCTTCGGATAGGTTTTCAGAATTATCGAGTTAATGAGCTCTGATTCAAAGGAGGTCAGTAAACAGTTCGATAAACATTGTATTTATTTTTGATTGAGAACATATTAGTCAACCTCTATGGATAAGACTATTTCCGATTACTAGTAATTTGTCATCTTGTTTACGAGCATGCGATTTGAGTTCGTGTTTAATCGTGTAATCACGTGATTGTATGAAACTGCTAAATTTAAGTTTGAAAGTGGCTCATCAATTAAAGTCCGTGACTGTACCTACACAGTACGATTTAATTGATACCAGTGGCATATCATAAGTAGCAGCAACTGTTGCAAGTGATTTGTTGCTCGTTTGATTATTGTGTGCTACAGAAAAAAAAACTCGCATCGTGTATCAATCATCTCATCATCAGCGCAACACGTTTTCTCTATCCCCACCCCCTGACAACCGTCACGCTATCATTCCCTCCCTTCTCTTTCATAGCATTCCTCACACAATCTATTCTATGGCCTTCCTCTCCCGCTCCATCCATTAACATTTATTAAATTATTATACATGACTCTTTTAGTCACATGCGTTTCTTCCCTCCCCACCACATGCCCATACCTACCAGGCCAAACGATTAACATTCAACTTTTATGTCATTGGCGCCACCTTTAAACATCCCCTTAAATAAGTACTCATTTTTTAACTGACTTCTTCAAAAAGGAGGAGGTTCTCAATGCGTCTGTAAGTTTTTTGTGTACCTATGTTACGCGATTACTCCGCCAAATATGAATCGATTTTGATTATTATTTTTTTGTTTAGTAGGTCATGCTTCAGAAGCGGTCCCATATAAATTTTATTTACTTTGCTTGCGTAGTTTTTGAGTTAGCTTACAATACCTATTACGTATTTTCCCACGTAGTATGATGTGACTCCGTCACTGTTATTTATATAGCAGGTAGTGGTATTCGAATTTATGTGGGGTAGGTACCACAACTAAAAAATGAAAAGTTAAATTTTTAGTTTTTATTACATTATCCATTTTCGTCACTCCACACATCCATCTCAACATTCTCATCTCTGCTACATGCATTCTTTTTCATCCGTCTTCTTCACGGCCAATTCTCTTCTTCATTCCAATCCATACAGTATGACAGGCCTTATATCACAGACTTGTAGTTTTCCCCCTTAACTTGAGGGGCATCCGTGGGTCGCAAGTTGTTCCTGTGAACTGTCGCTCGCTCGGTCTACTCCGCTTGATAAAAAACTAAAATATTTATGAACTTACATCAAATTCTAAGTCAAACTCGTACTTCAGTAGGTTGTGCACGTACCAGCATTTACCAAACCATTTGGTGCCGGTCTTGTCAGACTCCAGGCGGAACCAGTCATTGTCAGCTGTTTTGTTGTTCTGGACATACTAGAAAGTAAAAAAAAGGGACCCTTACACTATTCGCAAAATGTTGTGTATCATCTGACATCTCACCTTGGTAATAAGCAACAAGGTTATTAAACTTTTTAGATAAGTACTTAAATGATTTTTCTTCCAACTACGTAGTAATGTTATCATTAATCACTACAAAACCGATCACAAAGGACGTAGTTCTTGCTTAGAACTTTCGTATGAAATTTCATTATTGCACTGTTTTTTCATTATTGCGCTGTTTTTGGGGCTCCATACCCAAAGGGTAAAACGGGACCCTGTTACTAAGGCTCGTCTCTCCGGTTCTGTCTGTCGAGTTGACTTAACCTGAGTTGACCGGACTTGACCTGACTTGACCGGACTTGACCGGACTTGACCTGACTTGACCTGACTTGACCTGACTTGACCTGACCTGAATTGACCTGACTTGACCTGACTTGAGTGAGTGAGAGCGTTGCGTTGCGTTGGGTTGAGTTAATAACCTTTTGCCGCAAAAGTCGCGGTATAACTTTGTTTGTTTTCATTAACTTGAGTAGGTATATCATCTTTTTTCTTTTTTTTTTATCACGGTTACAATGGTAGTTGAAAGAAAAGTAGCTCGCTTCCGCTCGGGCACCAACATAACCCTCGTGCATTAATGACTTACTTTGTGCTCGATGTAATAATCTACTATTATAATGTAAAAAAAATCTGAATTTAAATATTTTAGTTCTTAAATAAAAAAAATGGGTGCAAATAACAAAATTTGTTTATAAACGGGGGGAGGGGGATGTTCTCAATTTGGATGTTTATTTTTTATAAGTCTACGAAACAGTTACAGTTTTATAGAGGGCTCATTTTTTTTTAAGCAAACGTGAAATTTCAGAGCCAACGACATCCGAAATCCGACTTAGTTATTTTTTAATTTATAGTGTTTTTTTTTGGAAGTTCGTTGTTTTTTTTCTCTTTCTTATAAGTCTGCGAAAAAGTTACAGTTTTACTGTTTTATACGGGGTTCATGGTAAAATAGCGAGAAATCGGGGTTGGGAAATGCGCTAAGGTAGCCCGCTAAATTCAATTTTTTTTTACGTTGTATGTTGATTAAAATATGATTCGCTACCGTAACCAATATGGCTTTACAGAATTATAATAATTAGAGTTCAGCAATAAAACTCCTTTAGGTCATATACATGCCGAATGTAATGATTTCATGAAATAATCATTCAATGCGTGAGTTCAAATATTTATCTTATAGTAGAATACGTAAATTTGGGGTTCCGCAAGGCAGTATACTTGGACCATTATTATTTCTGCTTTACATAAACGATCTACCGCGGCAAATTCATCATCCAATGACATTATTTGCGGATGACAGCTGTTGTATATCATTACCTACATCCTTCATGGTTCATGGGTTGTGTGTTTATTAGTTTTAAGTCTACCCTCCATAATATTATTGTTCCTACCCTACTCTTATGATTAACCCACTTGTACTTCGAGGCTACTTAGCTCAATACACAAATTACGATATTTGGTGTTTTATTTGAAGATATAATATTGGCGACGAGTAGAAAACATGACATCAGTGAAATTTCATGAGTTCAATGTGAAATGTGATAATTGGGACAATTACATCGACAGACTTAAATATTGTTTTGAGGCGAATGGTGTCGCCTCAGATTCTGCTAAGACGGCGAATTTCTATACAGTGTGCGGCGTACAAGTGTTCGAGACTCTTCTGGCGTTGATTACACCTAAAAAGTCTAGTGAAGTAACATTCAGTGAAATTGAAGCGATCCTAACCAAACATTACAGTCCAAAACCTAATGAGATTTCTGTGTCGTTTAAATTTTATAAGCGCGATCAACTACATAACGAATCCGCCGCGGAATACATAGCGCAACTCAGAAAAATCAGTGCCGGTTGTAACTTTACGGACATGGAAAGGATGCTTCGTGACAGATTGGTATGCGGTATGAACAATCACAATTTGCAGTACGAACTGCTAAAGAAAGATAATTTGCTATACCATGACGTAGTGGATGCTATGCTATCGGCCGAAAGTGCGGGCAGAGACGCTCGTATGATGCAGAGCGCCTCCGTCACCGGCGCCGCCGTAAGCTACGACGCGACGGCAGTGGACGCCGCGGCGACGTCGCCGCCGTCATGTGAACCTATGGATGTCAACGCCGTGCAATCCAAAGCAAATGTTCGACTGTGTTATCGATGTGGAGACCGGCACACGGGCGAATGTCGCTTCGTTAACGCCGTGTGCCACTTTTGTAAAAAGAAAGGTCACATCGAGAGAATATGCACCGCTAAAAAGAAAAGTCGTTCTGAAAAAATTAACTTAGCCGACAACGAGACTGACGTGCACCTTAATGACATTTATAACATGGAGAGCACGACGAGCTCTCGAGTTCCGGCATACGAGGTGAAGCTGCTACTGGACGGCGCGCAGGTAGCGATGGAAGTGGACTCCGGTGCCGCTTTCTCCTTGGTGAACCAGCAGACGTAGGCGCGCGTGCGTTCGCGCAGCGCATTGCGAGCGGTACCCAACCGCCTGTGCACGTGGAATAGCTCGCCGGTCACAGTGATGGGACAAGTTCAAGTGCAAGTGCAATATAAAGACATTAAGTGTGTTTTGAATGTAATTGTAGCTAAGGGCTCGGGACCGAATCTGTTGGGACGTAACTGGTTCGAGGCCCTAGGTTTTCTCTAAATGTTAATATGATATCTGAACTTGACATGTCGGCGAAGGATCAGATTGTAAGTAAGCACAGCGCAGTTTTCAGAGACGGACTCGGTACTTACAAGGGGGACCCTGTAGCTATACATTTGAAACCAGGTGCGACTCCTAGGTTTTTGAAGGCACGTCCCGTACCCTATGCTATTAAAAACAAAGTTGAAAATGAGATAGATCGTCTAGTCGGAGAAGGGGTACTTCGCCCTGTGGCTTTTTCAGAATGGGCGACTCCGGTTGTTCCAATACCCAAACGAAACGGGGATATTCGTCTTTGCGGTGACTACCGTAGTATGGTTAATCAGGCTACCGAGTCTGATACCTACCCTATGCCGACTGCAAGTGAAGTGTTTGCTACGGTTGCTGGTGGCAAATTTTACACGACACTCGACCTTGACCGTGCATATACACAGGTGGTCGTCACAGACGCCACAGCACAGCTGTTAACCTTAAACACATGCAAAGGATTGTTTTCAGTACACAGATTGGCTTTTGGTGTTAAAGCCTGCCCCGGAATTTTCCAGCGCTTGATGACGGCGATGCTGGCGGGCGTTCCCGGCGTCGCTGTACTGATCGATGACGTCATCGTCAGTGGCCGGACGATGTCGGACATGACGCAGCGCCTCGACACTGTACTGGAGCGCATCGGTAAGGCAGGTTTGCGGCTCAATCGGGACAAATGTGAGTTTGCCAAAGAACGTGTTGAGTTTCTAGGTTTTGTCATAGACGCTGAGGGTATTCATCCTGCACCTAGTAAAGTTGAATCTATCGTCAACACTCCTGCACCAAAGAACGTTCAACAGCTACAAGCGTTTTTGGGATTATATAATTTCTATGAGAGGTTCGTACCTCACAAAGCCACCATGCTCGAGCCCCTACATAGGTTGCTCGACAAAGCACAATCGTGGCAATGGACAGACAGGGAGCAAAGTAGTTTTGACACGGCTAAAAGGTTGCTGTCATCTGACTTGACGCTCGTTCATTACGATTTAAATAAGCCGTTGTTACTCACCTGCGACAGCTCAGAATACGGCGTCGGCGCTGTATTATCCCACGTTATGGAGGACGGACAGGAGCGCCCCGTAGCTATGAGTTCCAGAACTCTACATACTCACGAACGCCGTTACTCACAATTAGATAAAGAGGCCACTGCCATTTCATTTGGAGTAAGCAAGTTTCATAACTATATCATGGGAAGATCTTTCACTATAGTCACGGACCATAAACCGTTGTTGGGCATATTCGATCCGAAGCGACCTATGCCCACAGTTTTGTCGCCTCGCCTAACGAGGATCGCAATTTTGTTAACGTCGCACAATTACGAAATTGTGTACAAACCGGGACAACAGATTGGTCACGCTGATGGATTGAGCCGATGGCCGCAGCCGGTTCCCGACCAACCTGAACAGCAGTTATGTGACGTGTTGCTCATGGCAGAGATACCTACCGACTTCCCTGTGGATGCTGACCAAATAGCATTAGCAACGAAACGTGATAAACTATTATCTCGTGTCAGTCATCATCTATTAAGCGGTTGGCCAGCTAGAGTTACCGATGATGAACTGCGTCCATACTGGTTACATCGTTCGGAACTGTCTATGCATGAAGATTGTATCTTACTGGGTTGTCGAGTGGTGGTACCGTCATCATTGCGTGAAACAATACTACGTGCCTTACATAAAACTCATAACGGCATCGTCCAAACTAAATCACTTGCCAGGAGTTATGTTTGGTGGCCAAAACTGAACGAAGATATTGAGGCATTAGTAGGCGGATGCAACAAATGTCTTGAACATCGACACATGCCTCCGAAAACTAAATCTGAGTGGATTACGCCTACAAAGCCGTGGTCTCGAATAAATGTGGACTTTGCGGGACCTTTCCAAGGTAAATATATTTTAATCGTTGTAGACGCATATTCCAGATGGCCTGAGGTGATCTTAGTAAACAATATAACAGCGGGAACGGTCATTAGACACCTCAGAAATTTATTTGCTATCCATGGTTTGTGTGAGACATTGGTGTCCGACAACGGAACGTCCTTTGTGTCAGCTGAAGTTAAGCAATTTTTGGACGCGAATAAAATAAAACACATCAAGACAGCGCCTTATCATCCTGCAACAAACGGGTTGGCCGAAAGAATGGTGCAAACTGTTAAAGACAAGTTGCGCAAAATGGATGACATCTCTTGGGATGTTAAGATTCCTCGAATGCTACTAGGATTGCGGGTAACTCCTTGCACAATAACTAACAAGAGCCCCTCTGAACTCTTGATGAACAGGCGCCTACGTACTCTGTTAGATGTTATACATCCGGATAATCGTGTTCAAAATAAAACTGATCAACAGATTACTAATAATGCTCATAATGTAACTCGAGAAACGAATGTGGGCCAAAGTGTGATGTATAGAAACTATAGCGGTGGACCTCGTTGGTTGCCAGGTATGGTGGTTAAAAAGCAAGGGCCATCGAATTATCAAGTTGCAACCGATGATGGTAATGTTGTCAACCGACATATCGACCAACTGGTTAAAAAGAAATTTACAGAAAATGCAGACAGAGGAGAGAGGGAAGAAGTAAATAATGAAGAGATCAGTTTGGAAGTGGAAAATCGAGATGAGGAAATGGGAGGTACTGGCTCGAGTGAGGAAATAATTGAAATACCGAGTCCGGACAAATGGGCGGAGATGTTAGGTATACCCAGTGATTATGAGTCTGGCTATTCTGCGGGTAAGATTAAAAGTAAAGTGTTATCTCATACAAAAGGCCCTTATGAAAGGCCTGATTCAATGTATATCGAATAGACTTATTGTTAATGTTAGATATTTAAATAAATACAAAATGGTTGACTTTAAGTATAATTTAAAGTTTAAATATATTTTGTATACTTACTTGGGGGAAAGGTATGTTGTATATCATTACCTACATCCTTCATGGTTCATGGGTTGTGTGTTTATTAGTTTTAAGTCTACCCTCCATAATATTATTGTTCCTACCCTACTCTTATGATTAACCCACTTGTACTTCGAGGCTACTTAGCTCAATACACAAATTACGATATTTGGTGTTTTATTTGAAGATATAATAACAGCACAGCGATAAATTAATGCACAGATAAAACAGAATACAAAAAGATATAAACAACACCCTTAAAATCATAATAGACTGGCTTAATAAAAATAATCTAGTGATAAATATAAATAAAACACAAGTCATGCATTTCTACCAGCGGTTAGAACCAGAAAATATGATAATTAAATATAATTAGCAAAACAATAATGGAACTACAGTAACAAAATTCCTAAGAGTACACATCGATAATAAACTGACATGGAAACATCATACTGAAAATGTGTGCAATAAATGAAGTAAAACGGCATTATGTACTCTATAGCCTTTCAAAAAAAGTTAACATAAATACATTAGTGACAGCATATCATGGTTTAGTTGCTTCCTCACTAAGATTTGGTGTCATATTTTGGGGAAACTGCAGTGAGAGAAGAAGAATATTTAGAGCCCAAAAACATTACCTTTGATCAATGGCAGGTCGTAAAACTACAGAAAGCTGCCAACCTGTATTTAGATTGCTAAGGATACTGACATTGCCATCGTTGTATATCCTAGACGTTGCCCTATTCGTTAGAACGAACAAGCACCTGTTTACTTCGATAGTGGATAAACCAAAACGCTCAGGACCAATAAGATCACAATATAAAAATCAACTTTACACAGGCGGTTACCAAACATCTTTACTTAAAAAAAATATTTTAGTTATTACTCTTATTTATAATAAACTACCTATACACATAAGAGAATAACCCATCAACTCTTTAAAAAAAAGTTAACAAAACTGCTACTGGACAAGTGTTACTACACAATTAATGATTTTGTTAATGTTTGTCATTAACAAAATCATTAAACTTTCTAAAGATATTATGGGCCTAATATACTAATATGAGTAACATATTGTAATGGGTCCTTAATGTCGGTCGGTCAGTGGTTCGTCTTTATGTCAATAAAACCTTTTCTTACCTTAATCAGTGCCTGATATTCTTCTTTCAGCCTAGTTGGCCATAACTCCTTGTCTCTAGGTCCAGCTTTAGTTTGAAGCAAGGGTATGCTGCTTAACGTTTTCCTAGTACTTTCGTCTACCATTTTATAGTATTTTATTACTTCACTACAATTCTTTAGAGAAAGTTTAGAAATTATTCACAATTTCCATTGGGAGCTAAACCGAAACGTCAACATTTTTCAACTCAACATGGGAGTTGATGATGATGGAGTGGAGTGGACGTGTCAGTTGTCACACCACAGAGTACATTTCTATTGTCACACTTTCTCTTGTCACTTGATGTCACTGTCAAAGTGACAATTTATTGAGGTATAGTTGGGCATGTGGCTTACTAAATGTGCAAAATCGATCTATACGGACCATTATTACGACCAGTATTTATTTTATTATATCATTATTTTAAACGACCATTATTTATTTTTATTAAGGTTGATGCGCTAGGGTGGCCCGCGAAATTCAAATTTTCTTAAGTTTTTTGCAATTTGCAGGTCAGTATCAGGTTGTATGTTGATCTAAATATTATTAGCGGCCGTAACAAATATGGATTTACAGAATTATAAACATTAGAATCAGCAATACAACTCTCTAAGTTCATGTAAGTGTATTGACTGACGATTTCATGAAATTTTGATTCAATACACTTACATGAACTTAGAGAGTTGTATTGCAAATTGCAAAAAACGTAAGAAAATTTGAATTTCGCGGGCTACCCTAGCGCATCCACCTAAAGTGGCACATGAATTGTCGCGAGTTCAACCTCAAACCTCAAGTTGTCTATGAGATTATTGTTTATGGCATTGTCGATGTTCTTTTTATTATATATACTGCCAGGTAGAGAAAGAATACCTATGTACTGTAAGTATGCTAAAATAAAAGTTTATATAAAGAAGTAAACGCAAGTTATTTCATAATAGGTTTCTCTGTTCTCAGCCCCAACATAAGGTTATGGGCCATTAATACATGGAGTTGAAAGCAGAAGAATAAATATACGTACATTAAAAAAATATATATATGGTGAGTACAAATATAAATCTGTTACCAATACTAAATGGCGAAAATTACTCAAATTGGAAATTTAGAGTAAAATCAATATTAGAGAGAGAACAGGTGCTATAAATAATAGAGTATAACGATATAGAAATTTTAACAGATGAAAAATTAAAGATTGCCAACTCAAGAGCTAAAGCCATAATCATTCACAGCATCACTGACAAACATTTATCTATAATACAAGAATGCACAAACGCAAAAGAAATGTTCATAAAATTAGACAGCGTATTTCAACGTTAAAGTGTATTTACAAAAATTACACTGAAAAAGCGATTGCTAAGTCTAAAATCACAAAATACTGATACATTAGACGAACATTTCCATAAATTTGAAAAAATCTTAAGTGAAATTGAAAACATAGATAAAAAATTAGACGACTCAGACAAAATCTGTCATTTATTATTGTCCTTAAATGAAGATTACGAACACGTAATTACAGCAATTGAAACTATCAGCACGGATATAACATTAGAGTTCGTAAAATCACGATTACTTGATGAAGAACTAAAAATTAAAAATAAGCATACATGTGAGTCTCACTCACAACAAATATTTAAAGCTTCAGGCTCAGGAATAAACTATAATAAAAACTACACAAGATCCAGACGTCCTTTTAGAGGAAGAGGAAGTAGAAATAGAGGACATTACAAAAGAGGAATGAAAGAAAATTTTAATGGATTTATAGCTTTAACTGCATCAACTATTAATGAAAACAAATTTATATTAGACAGCAGCGCTACTAACCATATGGTTACCGAAAAAGTAGAAAAATATATGACAAAAATACAAAAATTAGATGAACCGATAACTGTCACTATAGCAGATGGTAAAGGATTAACAGCAAATAAAATGGGAACAATTACAGGTTATTGTAATAACATAAAAATAGACTTTGAAGCACTTATTGTGGGAAACATAACACATAACTTATTATCAGTAGAAAATAATAACGAATAAAGGCGACACAGTACTATTCAAAAATAATGCAGTAAACATAAGAAGAGGAAAGACAATTTTTTTTATGGTACAAAATACCAAAATTTGTACACATTAGAAATTAACCTTAGGTATATCAAACAAAGAATCCGCAAATATTGCAAACAATAAAGAAGATAATTTATGGCACAGACGCCTAGGTCATTTAAATCGGAAAGGTCTAAAAATATCATAATCTTGGATTACCATTCTCAGAAAAAATATGTGAGAGTAGTATAGAAGGGAAAAGTACACGAATACCATTTATATCTAATACAAGAGAAAGTAAAGAGATAGGAGAGCTTCTACACTCAGATTTGTGTGGACCTATCCATCCAATGTCTATATTATTTACATTTTGTAATAGTATATCTATAGAAAAATAAAAATGAAGCAGAACATAATATTATAGTGTATTTATGTTTATATATTTAAGCTTTATGTATTTATTTAAGTATATGTTAATTTTCTTGAGTATATGTGTAGGTATATTTAATATTTTAGTTAAGACTTCGCATAATCATGTTTTTCTCTTCTTGTTCTCACACACTATTGTCTACATTTCTTTCTCATTTCTCCTTTCGCAGGTCTGCTGGAAGAAATTTCTTAAGAAATAAGCAGTACCTTTGTACTCATATCATAATTATGTCATATCTCTTTGTATTTTACTGTGTGTACATAAATAATAAATAAATAAATAAATAAATAAATATTTTGAAACATACAAGGTGTTTGGCAGAACGTTGAACATACGAAAATGGTGGATAGGTGGGGTCATCTGCTACTTACTCAGCCCTAATTTATATGGCCCTGGCCCCCTGGATATTTTTAAAAACAATTTTTTTTGCTTTCTTCTAGTTTCACCACTTTCTTAACTTTAAAGTGTAATTTTTATTAAAAAATGGGTAAATAGGCAATATTTTTGTTTTTTTTTAATCTTTAATTTTGGCATTTTCTTATAAGATTATTGCTTTATTCAAATGGTAGCTAGAAAACAAAGTTATGAGTCCTCAAACTTACAGAAAGATGTAAAAAATACTTAAATCTTAACAACTTACTTAACAAAAAATGATTGAGGAGTTCCAATTCTAGAAAAATATCCCTAATGTGTGACCTTTCTAATGGTATGTAATTTGCTTTTATAAAAAAAACCTTTAAGAGTTATTTCATAATTTTATCAAGTAGGAAATTTTCGACGAAACTCTAACTTTACGGAAAGTGAAATGTTTTGCGAAATTTAATACTGCAAGGATGGTAAAAATTAAATGATCGATTGAAATTATGTAAGTTCTTGAATTAAGTACAAAGAAAAATAGCTGTACCATTTAGGTGCGTTAATGAAACAATTAAATAATTTATTTAATTGATAAATTACAGATGTTCGAATTGTCGCCCTTCATTTACAATACAGGCGCGGCATCTACGTCTGATTTCTACAGTTGTCGTGCGCAGCAGCATCTCCTGTCGCATACCTTCGAAAGCAGCATTAATTCGATTTATCAAATATTCTTGACTTTTTACTTCTGTAGTGTAAACTAGTTCCTTTGCCCTTACACGTGAAAATCGAGCGGAGTGAGGTCGGGCGATCGCGGAGGCCAGGGAATTGGTCCTCCCCTGCCAATCCACGAATTTGGGAAACAATTATCCAAATGCTCAAGTACAATCAGACTCCAGTGAGATGGGCAGCAATCGTGTTGAAAGACAATAGGCCTGTTTATGTCTACTTGGAACACTTCTTCCACTAATGGTGGTAAATCATTTACCAAAAATTCCAAGTAGTTGTTCGCATTGATGTTGTCGGGCAAATAATGAGGCCCTATTAGCTTATCGCCAATCACTCCTGCCCAGACATTCACACTGAATCTCCTCTGGAAGCCCCTTTGTCTCTTCACGTGTGGGTTTTGATTGTTAGGTGCCCAATGGTGAAGATTGTGATAGTTGACAATCCCTTCTCTGTCAAATTTTGACTCGTCTGTCCACAGAATACTTTTTAAAAAGTTTACGTCGTCCACATCAGTATGCAGCAAATGGCCACAAAATTGCACACGTCTCCCAAAATCACGTCATAGAGACCTAGAACAAACAAAACACGTCTAAGAATTGATTTCAATACCTACTGAATCTTTTCTTCCTCCGAATTCAAACCTTACAATTACCTATCTAAATTAAATTATCTTCAATTTTTAAGTACCTAATTGGCCTTATGGCTTAGCCATAAAGACGTAAGACTACATTCACAAAAGGGCGTGCGACTTTTCATACTTTGTACTGAAAAGGAGCGATAAGCGCTGGTAAGTTTACCTACGCTGACTACCTGCGCAAACCGAATCCTGTAAGCGCTGGCCGCCTGATTGTTACGTGAATGCGGCCGAATAAGAATAGTTTATTCGAATTTAATTTGAAATTAGAATTGAATACGCTAAAAAACAACATGAGGCAAAATAACTAATAAAAAAGTGACGAACTCAAGGTTAAAATGGAACGATCAATTGAACTGTCTCATAATTTACTACATTCCACAAAATCGTATCAAATCGTCGGCTTAAATGTGTTTAAATCTTACCTTGCACTGGAGTGTAGTGAAAAGCATGCCTATCATCTGCCCGGAGAACAGACCACACTTTCCAATAGTACGTTACTGTCGTTGCAGGCCGCGACAGTAACGTACTATTTACCAACCTTGCAGTATTTTTCGCAAAACATTTCACTTTCCGTAAAGGAGTTTCGTCGAAAATTTCCTACTTGATAAAATTATGAAATAACTCGTTAATGTTTTTTTTTTTATAAAAGCATATTACATACCTACTATTAGAAAGGTCACAAACTAGGGATGTTTTGCTAGAATTGGAACACCTCAATCATTTTTTGTTTTTTTTTTAATGCATGTTGAAGTTAAGATTTAAGTATTTTTTACATCTTTCTGCAAGCTTGAGGACTCATAACTTTACTGGACACAAGATTTAGTAAATCAGAATTCTTAATCTGTCTAAAATTATTTAGTTTTTAGTTCACTATTATGCGATCCAACAACACTGAAAAAAACGAAACTTTCGTTTGATCTGTCAAAAGAGTGTCAAGTGTCATGTCAAACTCAAACTCAGTCTCACTCTCACTACCCAAAAAAAAAAGTGCTGCGAGTGAGTCTGCGAGAATGTGTGAGATGAATAGTTTTAGTTACAAATAATAATTAACAACAAACATGTATTGATCTGTGTTAGTGTAGTATTGTAAGGATCAAAATGGATCAAGCAAGTGTAATTTGTGTGTGATATATTTACCTATAAACATACGTAACGTAAACTACGTGAGTAAACATAAGTTATTCATAAGCCCTTTTCAACGTATTGAATTCTTTCCCGAGTTAATTACCATTTATTTACAAATGGAATCCGATTATTTATTTATTTATCCGCCCCTTTGACATCTCTCACCAAAATCATGGGTCATTTGGTTTTGATCATGCCTCAGTGTTCCTCAATATATTATCTCTCTGTCTAGCGTCGCAATGGGTTCAGAGCAGTCTACCCTGCCTCCTAAGAAGCAGGCTCAGCGGGCCCCGCCAGTCAGAAGGGGCCACACTATTGCTGTTCCTAATGTATCAGGTACACATATTTCTATGCACTTATTTAATTACTTTTCCAATGTTGGCAATGTTCTTATATTCAAATAGCAAGTAGTCTGAAGTACACTACCAATAAAATATAAAAATAGTGGTACACTACCAATACAGTGTAAATGTGTGTGTACTATAGGTAGTGTTGCCAGGCCCTATTTTTAAATTGGGGCAGAAGATAAAACAAATTGGGATTTAGGGTTGTTGATTAGGACAAAAAAGACACTTTGATTGTCTTTGAAAATATTGTGGCATTTTTGGCGCCGGCGTTAAGTCTTTGATTTATTGGGACATTTAGTGTCCCGATCAGGTGCAAATCGGGACGCGTCCCCAGACCCCTGAAAATCGGGACACCTGGCAACGCTAACTACACCTCTGCCTAACCCTTTGCGGATTACAAGCATGATGTTATGTGTATGTTTGTGGACACAACTCCACTTTTGGTTATAGGTAGGGCTATTTAGCATTTCTTGTAATTTAGTTATCAGTTTAAATTAAATGCTACTTTAATTTTACACCATGGAATCTAACTGTTTAAAATTTTGTGTTGAATAATTATGATTTGAATAAAACTGAAGTAAACTGACTGAATTAACTTTTATTCCTGACTCTACCACTACTGCAATGAAAAGTGTTTTTGTTTTAAATTGTTTGTTTTTTCTGTCTTTACTCTTTGTCAATACTCAATACCCAATTTTATTAATACTAAAAAAATATTCAAGTACTTAATACTCAATTTTTTACTCAACTTTTCTCAATAATTTCAGCATATCATAATATTATGACTGTAAGTAATGTGTATAAAAATTATACTATTTCAGAGCCCTCAAGATCCACTGATATTCCCACCAGCGGCAACAATTCTCCCGGCACCAGCATATGTTCAGACTCTGAGCTACCATACATATCTTATACCGTGGACCGGCCCATTGGAGGTATGTTCAGTTACAACATTGATTTATGTATGACAATATTCTATGTATGTTACTATTTAGAAAATAAAATTATGGTGGCTCAGGAAAAAGATAACTGGGAAAGTTTGGGAGAGGCCTTGGACCAGTGGTGGAACAGTGTCTGAATAAAATCATAACTGGAACAGTTTGGGGGAGGCCTTAGACCAGCAATGGAACAGTATCTGAATAAAAAAACGATAATGGATCATAATATTTCTACAAATTGTAGAAATATTATGATCCATTATCGTTTTTTGTTGTGTGGAGCTATGTAAAAGCTATGCTATGAAACTAGAAAATGGGCCCGTTAGAAGTCATTATAGGAACCTGTTACAAAATGGTAGTTACAATACAGCTTTACTTAAGAAAAGTGTTTTCGGCATGCTGGCGCGTAAATCCAAAACACTGTATCTCAGAAATACCTATTTCGAGAAAAGGGCTTTTATAACTATTTTTGGTTTTAAGTACAGTGTTTAGTATGTGCTCATAATTATCTCCTTGTCCTTACTACAAAATGAAAAAAAAAAATAGGCATATGTAACTACCTCAAAATAATCAAATGAGCGCTATTAAGGCAAAACACTGTAACTCGAGTTACAGTGTATTGGATTTACACAACAGCGTGGGTCCCACCATTTATAATAAAACATTTTACAAAAAAAAACCGATTTAAAAAAATAACACTCAAGTCTGAAAAACACACAAAAGCTGTTTGCATGGAAAGAAGAACCCTGCCAACCAACACGACAGTGAAATACTTAGGCCTGCACCTGGATAGACGATTGACATGGGCAAACCACATTAAGGCCAAGAGAGCAGAGGCAAATATACAATTAGGCCGAAAATCACATCTCTCTCTTGGCAACAAGTTGCTTGTCTACAAGGCCATCTTAAAACCAATTTGGACCTATGGCGTGGAACTCTGGGGTTCTGCTAGCAATTACAACCTAGAGATACTTCAGCGATTCCAAAACACTGCTCTAAGAATAATCTCCGACGCACACAGGTTTGTAAGAAATTCCGAAATACACGAATATCTAGAAATGCCGACCCTAAGAGAGGAAGTAAAGTAACCAAACAAGTCTCACCCAAGACCAACTCTAATTATGGCTAAACAGCCGATTGTAGATGGAAATAATTAAAAAAAAAGTTTAAAAAAGTTTTAGTTGTGGTACCTACCCCACACAAATTCTAATACCACTAGATGATGTAAATAACAGCTAACTCAAAAACTACACAAGCAAAGTTAATAAAATTTATGTGGGACCACCTCGGAAGCATGCCCTACCATACAAAAAAAGAATCATCAAAATCGATTCATAATTGGCGGAGAAATCGAGTAACAAACATCAAAAAAAAAAAAAACATACTGACGATTTGAGAACCTCCTCCTTTTTGAAGAAGTCGGTTAAAAATACCAGACATTATAAAAAATAATCCAAACCAAATGTTTAAAAAGAAACTGACAGCCCTATTAAGTAATTGATAAGAATCAACTGATGATTTTTTTAAATGACTCTATACATAGATTTAATTATTGACATATATTTCCATTTTAAATTCTATATGTATATAATGTACTAGCTGCCCGCCCCGGCTTCGCACGGGTAGCACTAAGTACTTATCTACGATGCACCTACCCTACCTACCCGACCTACCTACCTACCTACCTACCTACCTACCTACCTACCCGACCTACCTACCTACCTACCCGACCTACCTACCTACCTACCCTACCTAACTACCTACCTACCCGACCTACCTACCTACCTAGCCTACCCTACCTACCTACCCGACCTACCTACCCTACCTACTCTACATACCTACCTACCTACACCTACCTCCCTACACCTACCAAGATATCTACCTACCCAACCAACTTACCCTACCTACCTACCCTACTTACTTACCCTAAACCCAACCTACCTACCTACCCTATCTACCTGCCCTACCTACCTACCTACCCGACCTACCTACCCTGCCCTTCCTACCTACCCTACCTACCTACCTACCTACCCTACTTACCTACCCTACCCTACCTACCCTACCTACCCTACCTACCCTACCTACCCTACCTACCCTACCTACCCTACCTACCCTACCTACCCTACCTACCCTACCTACCCTACCTACCCTACCTAACCTACCTACCCTACCTACCCTACCTACCCTACCTACCCTACCTACCCTACCTACCCTACCTACCCTACCTACCCTACCTACCCTACCTAACCTACCTACCCTACCTACCCTACCTACCCTACCTACCCTACCTACCCTACCTACCCTACCTACCCTACCTACCCTACCTACCCTACCTACCCTACCTACCCTACCTACCCTACCTACCCTACCTACCCTACCTACCCTACCTACCCTACCTACCCTACCTACCCTACCTACCCTACCTAACCTACCTACCCTACCTACCCTACCTACCTACTCTACATACCTACCTACCTACACCTACCTCCCTACACCTACCAAGATATCTACCTACCCAACCAACTTACCCTACCTACCTACCCTACCTACTTACCCTAAACCCAACCTACCTACCTACCCTATCTACCTACCCTACCTACCCTACCTACTTACCCTAAACCCAACCTACCTACCTACCCTATCTACCTACCCTACCTACCTACCTACCCTACCTACCTACCCTACCTTCCTACCTACATACATACCTACCTACCTATCTACCGAGCAGGGACTTGAAACATTACTCAAAATAGAGGTACAATAACGTTATGTAATAGCGTTTTGTATTGTTCCAGTAATAATTCATGAACTAATTTCTTGGCAATACAACGAAAATCTATTGGAACGAAATCTTCTACTATTAATTCAGTTACAATCCGGATGGAACGGTAGAAATCGTTACTGGAACGATAAACTATAACGGTATTTTAACGTTATTTCATAACGTTTTAAGTCCCTGCTACCGAGACATCAAAAAAGCCATTGTATACTGAATGCATGAGCCGGCATTTTTTGGAGCTATAGTTACATTTTTAAACTCGTGATATCTTTCGAATAGAATGTCCGAATTGAATAATTTAAAAAGTTATATAAAGTTATTGAAGCAGTCTTAAATGAAGGTATTTATTTTGATAAGGATTAAAACCAAGATACAAATAAATAGCCTTTTCTAGCGGCGTCATTTCAATTATTTTTTCAAAATAAAAGAACACTTATTGTGGCATAACTATAATAGCTAGACATATATTATTTTGTATTTTATATTTTTCGGCTGTTCCTTTGGGTTTTCCTAATTTTATTTTTTCCTAAAAGACAAGAACAAAAAAAATTTCAAATCGGTCGAGCTATTTTCGAGTTTTGACGAGACGGCAATTGTTTTATTAAATATAGGTATATAGATAGCAACATGAACATTTTGCGGGGTCTTATGTCCACCTAGGTTCTACCTAGTTTCTCAAAATAGTGACAGATTTTTTCATCTCAACGGATTATCCTGTATATCGCTGTCGCGACACTTTTTGTTAATAATAATGTGTTCTGCAAAGTCGTAGTACATTATTTTATTATATCCTCAATAGTTTTCGCAGCACACGCGATGTAAAGGATATTTTAGGTATTTTTTTCACCTTGGGTTACATTTTTTGAGTTTTAGTAAGGATCCCTAATCTTTTCTAGCAATAAATATAGCCTATGTTACTCAGGGTGAATGTTGCTTTCTAATGGTGTAAGAATTTTTGAAATCGGCGCAGGAGTTTTTGAGTTTATTCGTTACAAACATACACACAAAAATACAAAAATACAAATCTTTCCTCTTTATAATATTAGTGTATACCCCATTTGAAATAAGATTAGACATTAAAACAAACCCTTTTACAGTTCGGTCAACCGATTTTGACTTCTATACCGTAGGCATAAGGATAGCGTTAAAAGCAAAAAAGTTATACAATACCAACTATCTACTGCGGCTGCCATTTGTCATGCCACCAACGCAATAGAATTCAAAATCGGTTGAACGGAATGTAAAAAAGGCTTATCTATACGTCTAATCTTATTTCAAATGGAGTATAGATATATTTTTAACATTTTTAATTTACTGACGTTTTTTTTTGTACTTTAATACATTTTATTTCAATGTTTGCATGCCTAATTTTAGGTAGATTGTAAAGGGATCTAAAAAAATTATGAACACCTTTATTTTATGTACCTACTTTCTTAGAAAATAAACGATTATTTATTTATTTATTAAACTGTGTTCATAATTCCGAAAGTAACTTTATTGCCCCCATTGAGGATGTAAAGTGGTGAGCTGGTCTGTCATGTTTTGCTTTTGGAACATGACTGTGAACACAAATAACTGACTTGTCCTAATTTTTCTCTCTTTCTCATAAATTGATAATATAATTACGAGGTAAATGATACTACAGTACCAGGCCCTGGTACTGTAGTATAAATAAATATAACAAAATATGTCATATTTTGCTTTTTCAATAGTACTACTCATTCTGTAATCAACTTAATGAACACCTCTGCAAAGTTGATATTACCTCAAATACATTTTTAATTGAGGTAATATCAACTTTGCAGCGGTGATATTTAACACCGCACGTGCATAGACTTTAAGCAACTCACAGATTCACCAAAAGCTTCAGCAAAGTCCCAACGTGGCCCAGACAACAAGAAATCCTTACTTCAACGTAGACAACTAAGCTTACAGGCTCGCAAGAGCAAGCGGACCCGGGACATAGTGGTTGTCAAGCAACCCACAGATGAACTGCTAGATGAACACATACAGAGACTGCAGGTACGATTATCATAGCCTGATCCAAAAGTATCTGATGAAAGTGTAAACAAACCCTGTTAAGGTTCAATTCTTTCTTACACAATTCCTTACTAGGGGGAATAGATAACATATTCAGCCTTATTCATGACATTTCAACTTTATTCTCACCAGTTTTTACGATTATTGTTGAAAAAATCATCGAAGAAATTGAGGTTAGAAAATTATCCTCAATATTTTCAAATGAAAAACGTCTTTATGGCGATTTAAAATTAGAATTTTGACTTAAAATATTAATTTAATCAAAGCACTCAATTTGTAAGTGGCAATACCAATTGGTTACAGGAACGTTTTCTGATCCTTTTGTTTTCATTTTCATGAGATACTTTTTGATCAGACAGTAGTTATAATTTTCTGATGCTAACAAGCTCACCGCCTACGTGATAGTAAGCGCTCACCATCACAATGTACTGCAATACCAGAGGCAGCGCAGATGCGTTGTCATCCGAGAGAAAAGCTAAAATGTGTCATGTGCCTGACACACGGCTGTATGGTGGTGGTACCTTCCTTTACAAAGAGTTCTACTACTAAGTTCAACTTAACAAGTCTTTGATGTGTTTTTCAGGAGATATCGACATTCCTGCCGATAATGAGAGGGACCCTAGGTCTGCCCGGTGCGCGGGACCCCGAGGTGCTGGAAGGTAAGCCACTTCTTCTCCACGGGCAACTAGCTTCATCTTTCTGACTAACCGATTCCGATTTAAAATTGCCTGTAAATGGTTTAATTGAAATAAAAAGTATGAGTTTGAGTTGCCTAGTTCTTCTGTCTTAGATCACCTTTTTTATTATCATTCTAACCTTCGTAAAAATATAGTGTTATTCGTTGAGATTGGATTTCAAACAGAAACACAAAACTATGAGAAATATCATTTCTGTGATGGGTATTGATACCTCTCTTTCTTAATCGCTCTTTCAGTGCTAAGTTGAAATAGTTATTTGTTATGCAAGGCTGCAAAGTTGTTTTTTCGCGCTAGTACCTGTATTGAAATATAGAATCCTGAGCGTTGCGAGGGTTTCAAAGATCCGAGACTCAGAAAAACTTTGCTGCCGAGCGAAACACACAACTTTTCACCTCACTACAGCGAGGAAAATGCTAGGTGTCTCCATGCATTGAACAAAAATATTGTAAGCTTTTATGTAATTTTCGCGCATTTTTCCGGAAGAAAGCTTATTTCTGCATTATGTATCGCTTGTACTAACTCTGCACTGCTAAACCTACCCAAATGGTGGAAAGTGAATTGAATATACATAAGAAAATTAAATAAAGTTTTTTGAAGTGAAAACTTCTTTAGGCGCGTTGAGCGATTTTTTCTCGTGCTGGCCAGTGCGATTATTCTAAAAATGAGGTGCGCCAACCTCATTTTTAGAATAATCGCACTGGCATGAAATAAGTATTGATGCATTATCAGTGGACCCGGTGGTACAGAATATTATCGTATGGAAAGGTTCGAATTAAAAAAACTCTTTCCACGCTAGCGGATAAAATGCAGTTATGCACGCAGATTTCGAATGACAAACAGAATCTTTCCGAGCTTGTGAGGTGAAAATCTTTCTTGTTTGTTTTGTCGTCATTAAATATACGACCCATGACATCTGTGGAGTTTCGCTAGCTACTTTAGTTTGGCCCTGTATGATTGTATTTTTTTGTGATATAGGTTTAGACTATCGTCCTTGGGTGAGAGTCACAACTCGCTTACAAGCTCATCTCGCCGCGTGCGCACATCCCCTCGCCAGTATTGAGGTCGGAATAGCTGTCAAGATCAAAGAGGTTAGCACTATTTAAATGATTATACTAGTTAAAAAAGAAATACATACATACATGAACCCTGAAATAATAACACTTCTTTTTTTCGGCAGTTGTTTAAAAAGTCAGCCTGCACAAATGTATGGGCACACAATGACTCAACCGATAGCAACGAGCTATATTCTATACAACGTGCCGCTACAATGGCGACATTAATTTAACACACGTATACAATTTCGCGTATTCGTTTTATGAAAATATTTGAGTTATTATTTAGGTATTGATTTATTTTCAATTTTCTAAATTACCATCCTGGAGCAACCTGCACTTAAAGAACTGTAGCGAAGAGGTCATTTGCCGGGGTCACGGATCATATGTGGGCGAAAAGAGGAAAGCCGCGCAATTTCGTAGAAATTATGCCGACGAAGCATAGTACCGATAGAACGTAAGCCAGCTGGTAGGTAGCTTCATGAATGAATCTTTTACACAGACTGATCTCAATTTTGGATGTTTTTGTTATTTAGTTTGTTTGAAAATTCAAATTTGTTAATTTACGAATTATTTTATTTTATTATAATTTGTATGTTTACTGGCACTAGCCGTACTGGTTACTACCGTGGCTAAGTAACAACAGCCGCACGGGTCGATCCATCAGGTTAAGCTACGCTTGCCGGGGTTGGACCATTTTCACATATCGAGACTCCTCCGTGCCTCGGAAAGCACGTTAAGCCGTTGGTCCCGGCTATCATTTGTGGATCTTTGACAGTCGTTACGAGTCTTCAGAAGCACGAAAGTCTGACAACCAGTCTAACCAAAGGGTATCGTATTACCCAGTTACTGGGTTGTGAAGGTCAGATAGGCAGTCGCTCCATGTAAAATACTGGTATTCAGCTGCATCCGGTTAGACTGGAAGCCGACCCCAACATAGTTGGGAAAAGGCTAGGCAGATTGATTGGCCACTAGCCCTACCCGTTTGTTAAAATAAATGTCACCATTGTAGCGGCACGCTGTATATTATTTGAGCTACCTATGGGTGTGCGCAGTGTTGTGAAACACAATAATGAACAAATAATAAAAGAATTTAATGAACGAAACAATTGAATAAAATTAAATATTTAATAAATAATTAAGTATATTATTAAAATAATCATTTTCAATATTACAATAATAAACACAGTTTTGAAGATTCTTTTAAATTCAATAAATTGTCATTCTTTCTTTTCACAGAGTCGGTTCACTAATCACTACCCCAAAACAATTGTGTAGTATGATATCAGTATTTAATTTTTAATTATGTTACATTATTTATTCCCAGGCTGACACAGAAATATCACGCTTATACTCCGTGATGGTGGAGAAGCAGAGAGCGAACGCGCGCCACGCGGAGAGACTGGCGCGAGTGCACGAGGTGTCGCACCAGCTGACGCGCTGCAACTCGCTGCTGCACCAGGTATGGACAGAGACTGGCGCGAGTGCACGAGGTGTCGCACCAGCTGACGCGCTGCAACTCGCTGCTGCACCAGGTATGGACAGAGACTGGCGCGAGTGCACGAGGTGTCGCACCAGCTGACGCGCTGCAACTCGCTGCTGCACCAGGTATGGACAGAGACTGGCGCGAGTGCACGAGGTGTCGCACCAGCTGACGCGCTGCAACTCGCTGCTGCACCAGGTATGGACAGAGACTGGCGCGAGTGCACGAGGTGTCGCACCAGCTGACGCGCTGCAACTCGCTGCTGCACCAGGTATGGACAGAGACTGGCGCGAGTGCACGAGGTGTCGCACCAGCTGACGCGCTGCAACTCGCTGCTGCACCAGGTATGGACAGAGACTGGCGCGAGTGCACGAGGTGTCGCACCAGCTGACGCGCTGCAACTCGCTGCTGCACCAGGTATGGACAGAGACTGGCGCGAGTGCACGAGGTGTCGCACCAGCTGACGCGCTGCAACTCGCTGCTGCACCAGGTATGGACAGAGACTGGCGCGAGTGCACGAGGTGTCGCACCAGCTGACGCGCTGCAACTCGCTGCTGCACCAGGTATGGACAGAGACTGGCGCGAGTGCACGAGGTGTCGCACCAGCTGACGCGCTGCAACTCGCTGCTGCACCAGGTATGGACAGAGACTGGCGCGAGTGCACGAGGTGTCGCACCAGCTGACGCGCTGCAACTCGCTGCTGCACCAGGTATGGACAGAGACTGGCGCGAGTGCACGAGGTGTCGCACCAGCTGACGCGCTGCAACTCGCTGCTGCACCAGGTATGGACAGAGACTGGCGCGAGTGCACGAGGTGTCGCACCAGCTGACGCGCTGCAACTCGCTGCTGCACCAGGTATGGACAGAGACTGGCGCGAGTGCACGAGGTGTCGCACCAGCTGACGCGCTGCAACTCGCTGCTGCACCAGGTATGGACAGAGACTGGCGCGAGTGCACGAGGTGTCGCACCAGCTGACGCGCTGCAACTCGCTGCTGCACCAGGTATGGACAGAGACTGGCGCGAGTGCACGAGGTGTCGCACCAGCTGACGCGCTGCAACTCGCTGCTGCACCAGGTATGGACAGAGACTGGCGCGAGTGCACGAGGTGTCGCACCAGCTGACGCGCTGCAACTCGCTGCTGCACCAGGTATGGACAGAGACTGGCGCGAGTGCACGAGGTGTCGCACCAGCTGACGCGCTGCAACTCGCTGCTGCACCAGGTATGGACAGAGACTGGCGCGAGTGCACGAGGTGTCGCACCAGCTGACGCGCTGCAACTCGCTGCTGCACCAGGTATGGACAGAGACTGGCGCGAGTGCACGAGGTGTCGCACCAGCTGACGCGCTGCAACTCGCTGCTGCACCAGGTATGGACAGAGACTGGCGCGAGTGCACGAGGTGTCGCACCAGCTGACGCGCTGCAACTCGCTGCTGCACCAGGTATGGACAGAGACTGGCGCGAGTGCACGAGGTGTCGCACCAGCTGACGCGCTGCAACTCGCTGCTGCACCAGGTATGGACAGAGACTGGCGCGAGTGCACGAGGTGTCGCACCAGCTGACGCGCTGCAACTCGCTGCTGCACCAGGTATGGACAGAGACTGGCGCGAGTGCACGAGGTGTCGCACCAGCTGACGCGCTGCAACTCGCTGCTGCACCAGGTATGGACAGAGACTGGCGCGAGTGCACGAGGTGTCGCACCAGCTGACGCGCTGCAACTCGCTGCTGCACCAGGTATGGACAGAGACTGGCGCGAGTGCACGAGGTGTCGCACCAGCTGACGCGCTGCAACTCGCTGCTGCACCAGGTATGGACAGAGACTGGCGCGAGTGCACGAGGTGTCGCACCAGCTGACGCGCTGCAACTCGCTGCTGCACCAGGTATGGACAGAGACTGGCGCGAGTGCACGAGGTGTCGCACCAGCTGACGCGCTGCAACTCGCTGCTGCACCAGGTATGGACAGAGACTGGCGCGAGTGCACGAGGTGTCGCACCAGCTGACGCGCTGCAACTCGCTGCTGCACCAGGTATGGACAGAGACTGGCGCGAGTGCACGAGGTGTCGCACCAGCTGACGCGCTGCAACTCGCTGCTGCACCAGGTATGGACAGAGACTGGCGCGAGTGCACGAGGTGTCGCACCAGCTGACGCGCTGCAACTCGCTGCTGCACCAGGTATGGACAGAGACTGGCGCGAGTGCACGAGGTGTCGCACCAGCTGACGCGCTGCAACTCGCTGCTGCACCAGGTATGGACAGAGACTGGCGCGAGTGCACGAGGTGTCGCACCAGCTGACGCGCTGCAACTCGCTGCTGCACCAGGTATGGACAGAGACTGGCGCGAGTGCACGAGGTGTCGCACCAGCTGACGCGCTGCAACTCGCTGCTGCACCAGGTATGGACAGAGACTGGCGCGAGTGCACGAGGTGTTGCACCAGCTGACGCGCTGCAACTCGCTGCTGCACCAGGTATGGACAGAGACTGGCGCGAGTGCACGAGGTGTCGCACCAGCTGACGCGCTGCAACTCGCTGCTGCACCAGGTATGGACAGAGACTGGCGCGAGTGCACGAGGTGTCGCACCAGCTGACGCGCTGCAACTCGCTGCTGCACCAGGTATGGACAGAGACTGGCGCGAGTGCACGAGGTGTCGCACCAGCTGACGCGCTGCAACTCGCTGCTGCACCAGGTATGGACAGAGACTGGCGCGAGTGCACGAGGTGTCGCACCAGCTGACGCGCTGCAACTCGCTGCTGCACCAGGTATGGACAGAGACTGGCGCGAGTGCACGAGGTGTCGCACCAGCTGACGCGCTGCAACTCGCTGCTGCACCAGGTATGGACAGAGACTGGCGCGAGTGCACGAGGTGTCGCACCAGCTGACGCGCTGCAACTCGCTGCTGCACCAGGTATGGACAGAGACTGGCGCGAGTGCACGAGGTGTCGCACCAGCTGACGCGCTGCAACTCGCTGCTGCACCAGGTATGGACAGAGACTGGCGCGAGTGCACGAGGTGTCGCACCAGCTGACGCGCTGCAACTCGCTGCTGCACCAGGTATGGACAGAGACTGGCGCGAGTGCACGAGGTGTCGCACCAGCTGACGCGCTGCAACTCGCTGCTGCACCAGGTATGGACAGAGACTGGCGCGAGTGCACGAGGTGTCGCACCAGCTGACGCGCTGCAACTCGCTGCTGCACCAGGTATGGACGCGCTGTTATAACGGTACACGAAAACCTTTAACGAAGTCGAAAATGTGAATAGAATAAAAATACATACATGCTTTCAGAAATTATAAGAGATGCGTTTAAAGAGGGTAGCCTCCACTCCACTCCCTTCCACTTCCTCTCTCCTTAAACATCATCATAAATAGTTCCTTGCTCTTGTTTCATGTTTATTGTTATATATATATATATCTAACTATGTATATAATATTTTTTTTTTTATATTTATATAGATAACATAATGCTTTATGTGTGTATGTATTTATTGTATATGTAAACGGTACACCACTGACTACCTGCAGTATTGTCTCTCCTTCTTACTTTAATCCATCCAAAGGTAGTCTGTAAAAGATCGCTTTTAGCGATAAGACCGCCCATTGTGTCACCCTATGTAAAATTTTCTAATTTATGTCTGTAATCTTTATGGTGTACAGTCACGGACTTTAATTGAATTTTCGCCGTGTAACGCAAATCGGGCTTAGTCGGTTATACTTGTACATCCAGACACGGAAAGTCATCAGTCAGACCGGTTGGCTAACCTGAGAGCCAGAACTACTAACTTGACAGCACAGTGACTACCCAAAATCAACAATATCAACCAATTGCAGGTCTAGCAACCGTAATGTAGCCACGATTGTTTTAGCGTAGCCATAGTAACGTTAGCGTACGGAGAAATTTTAATTAGTCATTTCGACAAATTCGAAAATAACTTCTCTGCCATCGACATTTCAACTGTCACTATATACCGCATAGGTTTTCAGAATTAACGAGCTAATGGGCTCTGATTCAAAGGAGGTCAGTATCAAATAGATTCGATAAACATTGTAATTATTTTTTATTGAGAACTTGTTAGTCAACCTCTATGGACTATTTCCGATTACTAGTAATTTTTCATCTTGTTTACGAGCATGCGATTTCAGTTCGTGTTCAATCGGGTAATCTCGTGAATGTATGAAACTGCAAAATTGAATAGTTTGAAAATGGCTCATCAATTAAAGTCCGTGACTGTACATAATAAAGAGTATTCTATCTATCTATCTATCTATCTAGCCTCTTTGCCTATAAATTGTACATTAAAGACAATCGTATTCAGGAGTAAACTCCAGTCGTGCTACGGAACTGACACACACTTTTTCTTTCATGAAAACTAGTTTTAATACAATAATGTTTGGGTAGACACCATAATTCTTGAAACTAGTGGTTTAGTGTCATCTATAAAATACTTTTTCTATGGGACCAACCTTGAAATCGCGAAAAAAAAATCAGCTGTTCCATATATGTACATATTTTAACCACTAGTTTCAAGGATAACGGTGTCTATAACAGCCAGTATCTTGTTATGTCAATACAATTTCTGTGTCATTTTCACAAATGTTTACGAACAACGCCCCCCTGTCAGTGTCATTCAGGCGCCAGAAGATCTTGTAGTTATTGCCGATTTATCATTAAACAATTATTATAATTTACATTAATTTAATGTTGATTTAAACTAAGTTCCTTGTTTTGTTTATTCAAGATATCTTAAAGATGCTTTAACTTTTTTTCAGACTCTGCAAGATATAGAAGAAATAAATGCTTTGCTACCAGAAGAGAAACGCTTAGAACCGTTTGTGTGGAGCACATAATGTAACTGTAACTATCCCAGTGCTAGGCAAAGTCTCTTTAATCAAGGTCAAATTAAATTATTCGGTGAAACTTCACAGATGCCCTGGTAATGATATCAATATGATCTTCTGATCTTCATCCGCCTGCATTTTCACAACTACGTTGTGGTCGGCTTCCAGTCTAACCGAATTCTGCTGAATACTAGTATCTTACATGGGCGGCAACATGACACCCCTTGGTAGGACTGGTTGTCAGACTTTCGGTCGTCTAACTATCAGTAAAGACTGACAAAGATCTAGGAATCACAGCCGGGTCCAAAAGCACAACGTGCTTTCCGAGGCACGGAGGGGTCTCGGTATGTAAAGATGGACTGGCCCTAACATATAATAATAGCTGTAGTTAAGTGTTTAGATTCACATGTCTGTGAAGTTTCGCTGGTTCATTTAATTCGACCCTGCGTACAGCATGACTGTTTGAATGAAGTACTTCAGGACATGATAATTTATGCTCGCGTGTTAATGTAACAATAAAAATAAAATGTATAAAATCACTAAGAAAACCTCAAAGAAATGACTATAGTATAAGATGTGCACTTGCATGGTTCACTGCGCTAGGCTAAATAAATAAATAAACTTCGAGCAAGTTACTAACATAGAGTGGATAATACCTCCTCCAAAAACCCCAAAATCATAAACATGACGATTATGTCTCGGGATTTAAGAAATAGCAGATTATTTTCATAATTCCGGGACTTTAGAGGAGGTATTATCCACTCTGTTACTTACTCCCTCAAAGTTAAAGTAAATAAAATATACTCTACGTATTCCTGTCTCTGCTTATGACACTCGGCAATAGTGTAGCTTCTATCAGTAGAATACTTTTTGTAGTCGGATCTTTCCGAGATGACCTCTTACAAACATACGATGTTCGTCACATCGTATGTACGACAATAATTTAAAATTCGCATATCTAATGACGTTCCCCGTATGCATACAACAATTCAATCAAATATAGGGTCAAATTAAATTAGCTAGCGAAACTGCAGACGTGATAATGCAAATATAAACGAAAACGATTTGATGGTATTTTTTGGGGGTCAACAACTTCTTGTAATGTTACTTGAAGTATGTTGAGTTGAGAAAATCTGTTATATTGTTGTATTGTGTAAAGATATCGATATCCATCACGCCTGCGCAGTTTCGCTAGCTAAAGCTAAATGTATTCAAAATAAATAAGATGGTGGCGTTCGTTCCGCTAAAGATCTTGTTGTGTAAAGCCGATAGCATCAGTAAAAGTTTATTTACAAACTATGTTAGTAAACAATAAAATTTACCTCTCTAAAATATAGTTTTAGCTGGTACATTGCTGTTCGCTATTCCAAACTTAGCTGGTAAACTACCGTGCGTCGTGTTGAATTGTTTGCAGAATACTTATTATTTTATGTTTAAAATATTCTGTTATTTCAAATGAACAGGGGGCTTAAAACAGTCACTTTGGCAGAATCAGAATAGGAAAATATTATGAATCATCGTAAAATGTCACAAACTGACAATTCATTTATTATGATCTGCGTGCGATTAATATTACGAAATAATTCATCTGTTTGCCAGTTTTCTATGGAGATTCGTCCACACATTATGAATTGCTTTTGTGTCAAATGAGAGGAATTGCTAATGACAGCTGGAAATTCAGGAAATCAATTGCTTTTAGAGGAATTGCTAATGTGGCCATTTCAGGCCCCCAGTTAACCGCACGTCAGCAGTAACACTTGAACTACGAAAACCGCCCTTACTGCTACGAAATAAAGGCGCTGTCGAAGTCAATTTGTTACCATAGACGTGTGGTTGGCCGTACCAAGGCTTAGATCTCATCATTATGTATCTGTATCTATAATAGTTAGGTACTTGTTATATATATATGTATATAAAATAAGTAATATACTTACTATATTCAATTTGTAGTTTTATTTTTTGTGTTATCACTAGTTTTAACCCGTGAAACGCGGATAAATATGTTTATCCGTTCTACACTAGGCCAGCTCAAGGGCAAAGTGTTCCGACATATGGCTCACCTTACTACCTCTGCCCTGCTCCCTCGGGACAAGACATCAAGTCTACCTCGATTTAGTGGTCGCAATCACGACTGGTAGCTAATGCCGTATGGTCCTGTGTTCTTGCCTCGTGGCCTCGATCTAGTGGTCGCAATCACGACTGTTAGCTAATGCCGTAAGGTCCTGTGTTCTTGCCTCGTGGCCTCGATCTAGTGGTCGCAATCACGACTGGTAGCTAATGCCGTATGGTCCTGTGTTCTTGCCTCGTGGCCTCGATCTAGTGGTCGCAATCACGACTGTTAGCTAATGCCGTAAGGTCCTGTGTTCTTGCCTCGTGGCCTCGATCTAGTGGTCGCAATCACGACTGGTAGCTAATGCCGTATGGTCCTGTGTTCTTGCCTCGTGGCCTCGATCTAGTGGTCGCAATCACGACTGTTAGCTAATGCCGTATGGTCCTGTGTTCTTGCCTCGTGACCTCGATCTAGTGGTCGCAATCACGACTGGTAGCTAATGCCGTATGGTCCTGTGTTCTTGCCTCGTGGCCTCGATCTAGTGGTCGCAATCACGACTGGTAGCTAATGCCGTATGGTCCTGTGTTCTTGCCTCGTGACCTCGATCTAGTGGTCGCAATCACGACTGGTAGCTAATGCCGTATGGTCCTGTGTTCTTGCCTCGTGACCTCGATCTAGTGGTCGCAATCACGACTGTTAGCTAATGCCGTATGGTCCTGTGTTCTTGCCTCGTGACCTCGATCTAGTGGTCGCAATCACGACTGTTAGCTAATGCCGGATGTTCCTGTGTTCTTGCCTCGTGGCCTCGATCTAGTGGTCGCAATCACGACTGTTAGCTAATGCCGTATGGTCCTGTGTTCTTGCCTCGTGACCTCGATCTAGTGGTCGCAATCACGACTGTTAGCTAATGCCGTATGTTCCTGTGTTCTTGCCTCGTGGCCTCGATCTCAGTGTTCTCTGCAGTATTCATCACGCATGATTCTTAGCTGCTCAGGTATTTGGATGTGTGCCTGGTAAAGAGTGAGAGCAACAGTTGTGGCCGACTCCTATTTGGCACAGTAGGCCGTAGGTACGTCTGTGGTAGCAAAAAAGTATAGGACGTACCTAAGCTGGCTTCGCATCTCACCGTAGGTGAGTACATGTTCCTTGCTTCGTATTTTATTGAAACTAGCCCTAGCGTAGTAGGGCTACGCCAGGGTTAGGCCAGTAGGGCAACGCTAGGGCTGGGTCAGTAGGGCAACGCTATGGCTGGGTCAGCTGAAGGTCATACCAGACTGCAGAAATGTTGGTGCACTTCTGCTTCAAGGAATTCCACCAATCACCAAGGTAATCTAAATTGTTTCAGCCCAGAACTCCATAATTATAATAAGTACATTATTGTGCTAGAACTGATAGGTAGAGCAATTTAAGTCTGTCAGGTACCTAATATTGACAGCAGCTCGCGGCGCCCATTAGATAGATTCTGTAACGTGCAGGACTCGGCATGATATCAAGTGCGTCATCGTCTGCGGAACAGCACCACATACAATTTTTCACCCCAGGCTGTAATCGTCCTATGAATCTCCACCTGAGCAGGGTTTCCTTTCCCGACCAACTTAAGAGAGAAGGAGTTGCTCAACTTGGGTTGGATGGAGTGCCAAGAGAACCCGAGACGGTGTTAGATTAGGTACCTACCATCCATCATCGTCTGCCGCCACAAACACCGACCTACTTATGTGGCGGTGGAACTCCCCCTGGCGACCTCCTTCACAAAGACCTACTTACCCCTTCTGAATGATACAGACATGCGTGAGATTCGATCTAACCGGATGTAGCTGAATACCAGTATTTTACATGGAGCGACAGCCTGTCTGTCCTCCACCCGAGAGATCCTCCTGAGATTATGTACCTATGTTATAATTATATTTTGAAGTAAAATCAAATCTTCTACTCAGGAAGTAACTCTCACTCAATAAACGGTTTTTGTAGGTACCTACCGGATATCTATGGTCCCTACCTAATTAGGTATACCTACTTACTTACTTTTTTCCGCTCGTCATATTCCTCGTATTGCATTGCAGTACAAGTAACTAACTTTGATGTCGCAGTATGCTAGAAGAAATTTCTTTAGAAGTAAGCATTGCCTTCGTACAGTATTTTTCTGTTCCCGTCTTCTTGTCTGTATATTTATGTGTTGCATAAATGGTTAATTTTTTTGTTGTATGTGTATGTAATACTAATAACTTTGAACCAAAAATTCGAGGTCATGTGACATCATATATAAGAAACTAGCTGCGCCCCGTGGTTCCACCCGCATAAATCTCGTTGGGAATATCTGGTTAAAAAGTATCATAGGTGTCCCAATCCAGCAATTGCGTACCTAACTTTTTTTCGTAACCAACAGTTCTACATTAATTGCGTTATTCATGTTGTTGTGCAGACATTTTTTTTAAACTTATGTAGCAATGTATTAGTCATTTGTTTCGAACCGATTCAGATTAGGGTGCGTCAGATCATGGTCTACCCATGTGCCAAATTTCATCCAAATCCGTTTAACCGTATTAGCGTGAAAGCTTAACAAACAAACAAACTCACTTTCGTATAAAATTTACAATATTAGCTAGGAAGAACTGGCAAAATTAATTAAACTTGTGTGTTTCGAAAATAGACTACCTCCTTACAAAGTATTTTTAGGGTCCCGTTAGGTCCGTACCCGAAGGTTGTCAAACGGTATCCATATGTCACTTTTTTTCCGTTTTTTCCAAATTAATTAGTTCAACTAAATAAATTATTTTTTGCCTTACTTAGGAAGAGACTGGACCTCACAACACAGGGAATCCTAGTGTGGGGTTCAGGGATTTTGTAAAAATCTAGCACCTTAGGCTCCTATGTAATCTGTTACTCGTTTTTTTCATATTGTACCTACTACTTAGGCTAAACTTGTCAAAGCGACTATAGTTGCGCGGTTGCGACAGACGAGCAAACTGGCCGCGTTCGCAATCGTGTGGCAATGTGTAGTGCACTGTGCAACCCACAGCAGTGGCAGTAGACCGTCTAACACCTAGCCAGCGGGTAGTGCTCAAGTGAACACAAGTCATTCAAGAGGAAATTGTTGTTTTTGTTTTGGAGATTCGTGATTTTAAATGTGAGTATATAAGTCTTTAAATGTTGGCATGTTTTTTTTTTTGTGATTTTCGTTTTGTATGTAAAAGAGCTGTCTTAAAGTAAGGTTCCTAATTAAAATTTAGCTAATTACTTTGTTATATCATTTATTTAATTAATGATTTAAATAGGGTTTCATAAAATTGTCTAATTACTTACTTATTTATTTTAAGACGTATCTACCTATCTAATCTAGGTAGGTTCAAAGTGAAGTTAATTATTATAATTCTTTGTTTTAATCGTCTTGTCTGCAGGCAATTCAATACAAATTCATGCCGAAATGAAATCAATGTCTAACTAAATCTCCACTTACCTGTCCGGTCATAAATACATAGGTACATAATACAAACTTCATATAAGTAATTCAGCCGATCACGAAGTAAATACTTTGGTAAATTTTTTGTAAAGTTTGTAAAGTTCTAAGAATTACATACAAGATAAACACTTATGTAATTCTTAGAATTTACTAAGTCGTCCCTGAGCCTTCTTGTAGTCTTGTCGTAACAATTTATAACACGTTTAGACACTAATTACGTTGCGGAAATTCGCGTTTTGAGCTACTTTAGAAACATCGAGGTTTTATTAATTTAATTAATGGTGCTGATTCCCTTGTTCACAAACTAAACTAAATTTAAGTTCAGTGCATCTTTTTCTTTCTATTTCCTTATGAAAAGGACAGGAGATAAATTTTAGTTTAGTCCTGTCAAATTAATCAACGCCTGACGTAAATTGACGTAATTTTGTTTAGTAGGAAAGTTTTTAATCGCGTCGAATCTTGTTTGGAGTAGTGTCAGTTTGACAGGACCAAACTAAAATTTATCTTCTGTCCTTTTCTTAATGAAATAGAAAGAAAAAGATGCACTGAACTTAAATTTTGTTTAGTATGTGAACAACAGAATCGGCACCATTACCTACTTATATCGCTATCATAGCTGTTTGTAATGGGACATCCTGACAAGCAAAACATGTGTTTTGCTTGTCAGGATGATACCATACCTACTCATATTCAACTTATTTTCCAAAGGAAATTGGTTTTCAGGATTTTTTCTTCTATTTGTAAAAAAACGGTAAGTATGGTACCTACCTACCCTATTCAGCTGCATCCGGTTAGACTGGAAGCTGACCCCAACATTGGGAAAAGGCAGGCACATGATGATGAAGAACGTTTTATCCTGTGATTTTCACACGGTTGAGTTTTCGCTCGATTGGCCCCCCTGAGGCCCCTGGCCCCTGAATGCCAGAACGTACTAGATCAGACCCGCTATTGAATTTTCATTGTGTCTACAAATAATTACGAGAGGTAGGTAAATAACTAGGTACAATGTAACTACTAATGTTATGAATGGATTTATTTTTCACAATAAGTTGTAAATAAACCTTCCAACAACATTAATTTACATAAGTTCATGATAATATTACCTAAGGGTTTACCCACCGCTCGTATATATAATATTTTAAACACCTACTGCTTATATGTTCGCACGCGTTGTGTGTCATCATCATCATAATTTCAGCCGAAAGACGCCGCTGAACATAGGCCTCCCCCAAGCACCGCCACTTCGACCAGTTTTGTGCTTCTCACATCCAGCGGATTCTTGCGGCCTTCACCAGGTCATCGGTCCGCCTTGTGCGAGGCCTACCACGCTACGTCTTCCGGTACGAGGTCGCCACTCCAGAACCTTTCGGCCCCATCAGCCATCTGTTCTGCGAACATGGGTCTGTCCACTGCCACTTAAGTTTAGCAATACTTTAGGCTTTGTCGGTTCTCCTGCGGATCTCTTCATTTCTGATTCGATCAGGCAGGGAAACTCCGAGCATACCCTCTCCATTGCCCATAATCATTATATCGTACACGGAGAGATAAAACTGAGCAGACGAATCTGACTCGATATATCTGACCACGGGTCTGACCGAATGCGTTCTTACGAAATGATTGAACCAATTATAGACTTAGTCTATGGGACCAATAGCCACACACACCTGCCTGCCTTTTCCCATCAACTACATGGTGTCGGCATCCAGTCTAACCGAATATCATATAATACCGTCTACATTATAAGAAAAGCGACTGCCCATAATATCTGACCTCCACCACCCAGTTACTGGGTAACGCAATAGCCCTTAGTAAGACTGGTTGTCGCACTTTGGGGCTTCTGACTACCCGTAGGTAACTACCGACTGTCAAAGATCTACAAATGAACTTCACTTCCCACTGACATATTGTTATAGTAGCTCGTATCAACCAGGGGCCTAAGTTCTTGGTTGTGTTATAAAACCGCTGCGTTTTAAATTGAGGCTTCAACTGGGGAGTTACCTACCATACACTCCAATGTTAGACGAAAAGTGAAGTGTCACGCGATGTTGTTAATATCATGTGCGGTGCAACTGTCAAGTGTCACTTGACCTGCTTTGCACATCACTAGCCGAGAATAATGATGGTAGAGCACGAGAGACCACTGCCTTCGGCGGTAAAAGAACTTTCATGAAGAAATATGGAATTAATAGTCTGAAACTGAAAGTGCCAACATGCAGTGATCAAGCGTGGCGAACTTATAGGGACAGGATCATAAAAGTACTCTGTGGACAGGATAAAAACTGTGGATTATACCATAGAACTTAATACTTAGATGAAATAGAAAAAGAAAGAAAAAACCGTGCGATTACAAACAAAGTCTTTTCTTTTACAACCAAATGCAGTTGAAGTTCAGTATTTTTCCGTATTTATTGAACATAAAGTAGGTACTTACTGTCGACCCACCCCTGCTTCGCAAGGTTTTTGAATTGACAAAACATGAAGATTTTTTTATTACTTATATCAAAGTACAATATTAATGTAATGTACATTTATAAACCTTCCGTAATAAGTTCTCTAAATGACGTTGAAAATCGCATCAAAATCCGTTGCGTAGTTTAGAATAACAACGCGGTCACCATCAGACGCGAAGGTCGGCAGTGCGTCATTGGTTTACGCAAAAACCTGTTACGTAGATATTTATGTAGCTATCTAATTATCTTATTTAGTAAATCAGTTGTGTATTGTGTCTAAAATAGTTTTTATAAAAATGGATTTTCTTTGGTATTTTACTGTTTTTTTTTCATTTACTTGCAAACTAAAGGGTAATCCCCTACTAGGTATATACCTACCTGTATGTAGCTAAATAAGAATAATAATAGATTTATGTATAGATAGGTGTTAAAAAGGTGTAGGTTCGCTCGCCCCTCGGATCTTGCCCCTAATTACCTAAGTGTACCGCTCGCCCCTTTGCATATTAGATGGCCCCACTCGCCCCCGATTGTTAGTAGGTTAAAAGTACAGTCAGCACTCTCAACTAAGTCTTTAAATAAATATTGTTTTCTTAAACTTCAATCAAAACCTAACAAAAAGTATTAGGCTTGCATGAATTCAAGACAGTATTACAACCATTAGTATTATCGCAATACTAAGATTTGAATGAAAGGGACATAAATAATTTATAACTAACAAAAAGTACTAGGCTTGTATGAATTCAAGATAGTGTTACAATTTAGTTTTTTTTTTTCTTATCTATTTACATTTTTATAAAAACATATAATGTTTTTTTTTATATAAAGAATAGAGGTCCGCCGGTGTCGGGAGCAGGGTCCAAGCTACCGGTGGTTAGGGTTGCAGAGACAGGAACCTCCTCATAATAAACTAATTAGCAAATATCGCAAAACGCATACCTTCCACATTATAATACGAACATAGAAAGAGAAAGCATTCATAATATATTCGACTCTAATCCGATTTTCTCAACGGGTAACATATATTTTACCAAACGTTTTGTTTGACCTATGAAAAAGGTTCCTTCTGTTATTACTTATAGTTAAGCCAGGTAGCAAAAAATCCGGGGTGGGGTCGTCTTGGCGGTGTCTCTAGACATCGCCAATGCCTTCAATACCCTGCCCTGGAGTTGCATAAGGGAGGCACTCCGGTACCACCGGATGCCGACCTACCTCTGTCGTGTGGTCGAGGCCTATTTGACGGACAGGGCCGTCATCTACCCCGGTCACCAGGGAGTGTGGAACCGGCGAGAGATGTCGTGCGGTGTCCCACAGGGATCGGTCCTAGGGCCGCATCTGTGGGACATCGGATACGACTGGGTGCTGCGCGCCGACCTCCCTAGCGGCGTCAGCGTAGTTTGCTACGCCGACGGATTACCGCCATGGGATCTGGAGGCGAAGGTCCTCGCGCACATTTGGGAGTGGCGCGAGGAGATGAAGCGCCGGGGCGTAACTCCGCTGCCGCGAGAAATCGCGGCACAGCGGACAGAGCTCCGGCAGGATCTCATGGCGGCATGGAGAGTGCGATTGTCGCAACCCAGTGCTGGGCACGCCACAATTGCGGCGATAAGTCCCCTCTTTGAGGAGTGGCTGGAGAGGCGCCACGGCGTCCTCACCTTCCGCCTGACACAGGTCCTCACCGGACATGGCAGCTTCGGGAGGTACCTGTGCAGGATTAGGCGGGAGGAAACGCCCGGGTGTCACCACTGTGCGGATCGTCCGGAGGACACGGTGGAGCATACGGTGGAGGAGTGCCCTGCTTGGGCGGAGCACCGCCGTGTCCTCGTGGAGGCGATTGGCGGCACTGACCTCTCGCGTCCGGCCCTGGTCCAGGCCATGGTACGGAGCGAGAGGGCATGGGAGGCGGTCACCTCCTTCTGCGAAGCAGTGATGCTCGCGAAGGAGGAGGCGGAACGCGTGAGGGAGAGGCAAAGCCTGCGCCCTCACGCCCCTAACCGCCGCCGCTGGAGACACCCTGGGCGTCGGGAATCCCAGGCGGATTCCCGGCCACCATAGGCGTGGGCTTGCGGACGGCGAGCAATGGGCAGCTCGCCGTCCGATAAGGACCAGGCCCAGGTCGTTGGCGCGTCGTGTTCCACGCGCGCCTCAAAGAGATGTCAGCACACCTGACGGGGTCCGTTAAGACCGATGCCTGCCAGGGTTGCGGAATAGTCCGAAAGGGATACCGGGACCCTGGCAACAGGCAACCGAAGGAAAACGGGTGGGTTTTAGTCAGTAAGAGTCTGACACGCCCTTCCGCTCCGCCCAGAGCGGGAGAAGTCATATGATGATTTCCCACCCAAAAAAAAAAAAAAAAAAAAAAGGTAGCAAAAAATATCATAAGTGTCATGAGATCGTGAGATTACAGATAGAGTTATTAAAGTAATCAAACATAGCGTAATTCATAATGTGTGCTTTTTTCTGTTTGTCTGTACCTTTTTTGGTTAAAGGACATGTTTCATTTTCGGCCATAAAGTGTACGGTAATGAAAAAAAAGGAAAAAAATCCACGAATTGAGGAAAAATATTCTTTCCTGAATATTCCCCTGATTTCTTCGGCACAAAAAATAATAGTTTATCAAAATATTGCCATATTTTATTGATCATGGCGTCGTCTTATTTGCACAATGCTTTCGTCCAGAAGTCATGTTACATTAAAACATAATAAAATTACTTATACGTTATTTAAACAAATATGAAAGGCATGTATTTGTCTGCTATTAAGATAAGATAATAAGATAGCTACCTTAAAAACAACTATTTTGATGAATTATAAACTGTGATTCATCATTTTAGAAAAAAAAAGGATTGTAGAATTGTAGGTACTTCTGGACCAAAAATTCAAACATATTGTCTGTAATCAATAGTATTTGATTGACATCACACATTCGACAGTTCTAGATTTTAAAATAGAGATGGGTTGTAACAGGTTAACCTGTTACGGACGATAAATACGTAAGTAACAGCCACGGTAAAGTCTGTGTGGGGATTGTTATAATGTATTAACAGTAAAGGCCGCGGTAACAATCTTGAGGATCTGTTATTTTATGTAACAGGTATGGTTTATTGTTAGGAACAATTGTTATCTGTTATTTTTTAATATCTGTTATTTCTATCTGTTAAGATAAATACGCCTCACCCCTATTTTAAATGTAAACGTCATTTGTCCAACCAACCTGTCATGGCTGGCTGTCTATGGTCGTATTTCTCCTGACAAACGTCAAACATTTTCAGTTTATAATTAGTGCCTAAAAAATATCAGATATTATGAAAAAAAATGCCTTTATTGTATTCAGGGGTTCCAAGTTTTATAAAGTGCATGTACATGTACATGTTGTGGCCGGAGTCCCATACAAAAACGAAACGTGTCTTTTCAAAGGAAATGCCGCAAGGGGCGAATCAGTACATCAAAATAATTATTTAAATGTCATTTTTCCACTCGCGCCTTCGTAAGGGGCGAGTCAGTACACCAAAATTATTAAAAAACGGGGCGAGTGGGACATTTTAATGAAAGGGGCAAGATCCAAGGGGCGAGCGGGGCCTACACCGTTAAAAATTAACTTTACAAACTTGAAGAGGCCTATTTTAGATCATCGAACTGAGTAACTTTGAATAAGGACCAACTTTGAAATTGCGAAAAAATAATCAGCTGTTCCATACATAAGTTTAATAGGTACCTACTGTTCTAAATTGGTGCCATAGTAAAAGTTATTCAGTTCGATGGTCTAAAGCACGTCTTAAAGTTTGAAAAGTTAATTTTTAACACCTTATTTAATCAGTAGTGAGGTAACTGTGACTAATATTAACTGTCAGTTCACCACGATTGGCGGGAAACAAACAGTTGAAGATAAAGCGTGCCTGCACGAGAGGCTGAGTGTGGTGATGAGCCAGTGTATTGATAATAATCAGCTTACATACGGGATCAACAGCATCCTACACAGAGCCTACGAGATTTGAAAAATACCACCGTCTCGTCTCGTCGATATGTGCACAGACTGGACAGGTTCACTTAAATCTGTTGGTGAGATGATCCCACTCAAAATCTGTACGGCTTTACACACAAGAGACTATCGCAGATATTAGTGTACACGGTTCCATTTATGATATGATTATTTTAAGAAGTTAATGTCTGAGTTTGTTCCGTTGTTTCGTCTCAGTAGTTAGTAGTAGAATAGGAAATACCAACCTCATCTATAAATCTCAAATATTTGGAGTCAAAGTGTTATTTTCTCTTTTCGAACTCGTCAACATCATTCTCCTGCCCATATTGTGGTCGGCGCAACATGTATGTTACTTCCTTATTGGTCGTCACGTCATCTCGGTAGTCACCCCCTCTCTAGCCATATTTCAAACTAGTATAATTTGGCACTAAAATATTTATATTGGTAAACCATGTAACAAAAATTAAAGGTTGAACGCCAGAAAGAGCCACACGCAATTTTATGATTGGAAATCAAAATACCAAACCTATTTTTGCAAAATTTTGCACATGCAAGGTCAAAATATTTGTAAAAATATTTTTCGGCCGTATTACCAATAATGTTACCTAACTACATTAATAAATGTTACCAGGTGGACGATTTATTGGCTAACCATAGACTTGTGAAGTTTTTGAACTTTTGGTACCTACTTTTTAGGGATTCGTAGCAAAAGCATGTGCGGCGTGGCCCTATTATATGGTTCCGTGTACCCTTTAGATAAATTGTGCCATCGGGACCTTGGACTAGGTAAGCTGTCTGTCGGCCTGTCACAACCACAGGGCGGTATCATAAGCTGCCCGTCGGCCTGTCAAAGTCACAGGGCGGTATCTTCAGAATCAAATAGCTGGACGGTTTAAATTGTTCAGAATATTTATGTAGGTAATAATATATTTAAGGCCTCTATCATGGTAAATGATAAAGTCCCAAGTTTCCAACCTTTGAGTTGGTATAGAACCCTTAGTGCGCGAGTCTGACACACTCGACAGGTACAGGACCCTAGGCGCGCGAGTCTGACACACACTCGACAGGTACAGGACCCTTGGTGCGCGAGTCTGACACACACTCGACAGGTTTCTAAAATCGCCATAGAAAAAACTGCACATTAGTCAATTAATAATTATTGTAATAGCCTTGAATATAATCCGGAAGATTGCCTTGCAATTTGCGCAAAGAAAAGATGTTATACTCATTAAATATAATGAGAAAATCATATAATGATACTAACATTGAAAACCCGAGCTGAGATGACATAACATAACTTTAGTTTTAATACATAGACTATTTATAAAATGACATTGACTTGCAATCATAGATTTTAATTTCTATGCTGCAGCATAATAATGAAATAATATGGTGGTGGACGGGAGTCTGGATTAGGCTCGCCCCCTATTACATCATCATCACCTGCTTAGCCTTTCCCGACTATGTTGGAGTTGGCTTTCAGTCTAACGGTATGCATCTGAATACCAGTACAGAATTACATGGAGCGACTGCATTATCTGACCTCCACAACCCAGTTACACGGTACAGGTAACACGATACCCCGTGCCCCTACATGGGACTGGCGGAAATGTTGGTGTACTATACATTATCTGACTACCCTTTCGGGGAAAACAGGCGTGATGTTATGTGAAAATAGCTAGAGCGGTTTGTGGCCTGGTAACAGTAAAAGGTTAAGCTACGCTTGTCTAGGTCGGTCTGTAGATGGGTGCAAGCATTTTAAACTGAGACTCCTACGTGGTTCGGAATTTCGTTTGTAGATCTTTGACAGTAGTTACGTGAAGTCAGAAACCCGAAAGTCTGCCAAACAGTCTACCAAGGTATCGTGTTACCCAGTAACTAAGTTGATCAGATAGGCAATCGCTCCATGTGTAAAGTGCTTGTGTTCAGTTGCGTCTGGTTAGACTGGAAGCCGACCCCCGCATAGTTGGCAAGCGGTCGGCAGGGGAGTTATGTTACGGAACTTGTATGGTGTAATATTAAGTTATTAATATCGGTAGGCAGTATATTTATTAAAACCTTTCGAAACACATGCAATTACCTATAATAATGTTCTCGGCCCATGACTTCGCGCTCGAAGGCCGCAGGCGCAAGTCGAACTCAAGATGAGTTAGGGCTGTGCTTACAGTTATCCGATCAATCGATTTCAGGGGATTTGTTTTAGACACTAATTTATTAATCTTTCACTAAAAGAATTTATGAATAAAAGATGTTGATTTGCGTTGTAACATTTACAATCACCCTCAAATGTTGCATGCTATGTTTTATCCTAGCTAAACATGTTTGTGCCATTATAAATTACTAGCTGCGCCCCGCGGTTTGACTCGCGTAAGTCTCGATCCCGTGGGAATATCGGGATAAAAAGTATCCTATGTCCTATTCCAGGTCATGGTCTATATACCCCTGTTCCAAATTTCATCCAAATCAGTTCAGCCGTTTAAGCGTGTAAGCGTAACAAACAAACAAACTCACTTTTGCATTTTAAGACCATGTTTTATGCAAATAAATGATTTATTATTAATTTAAAATGTGTGCAGCAGGTAGTCAGTGGCGTAGGTACCGTTTACATTGAACACATTACATTACATATATTATAATGTATACATACATAAAGCTTATACCTACTCAGGCGTGTTGCAGTTTTTAAGTAATGTAAATAAATAAGTAACATTACTTATAATCACTTCTGTAATCTCCAAAAGGGTTAGCAGAGAAGTACGGTAGAGCCAAAGAACCGCGGCGCGGGCGCAGTCTGCGCGCCAATGCCGCCAATTATGTTATTATTTCAATTATTCCATAGTAAAAGTTTGCAGAAAAAATTGCTTATTTTGGTATTATTGTGGTGATTGTGCATCAATGCTCGTAGGTCATGGTCAGTGGGCCAGAACCTGACACCAAACAAAGAACTAGAATGTGCCGACATAGTTACCTTATTCTTGCAATACTTACTTGCTATTACTCAATCTATGGCTGTCAATTTACATAATAATTGTATGTGCTTACTTCGAACATGGCGTGTTGAACTCCTTCTGAGATCTACCGCCATCGTTGCGTGCGCATCCCTCAGGCTACTTCTGGGTGGGCCGTAACCTGCTATCGAGTGGGACCACTTAGATCTAGCTGCTGGTGAAGTTGAAGATATAGAGTAGGTAAAATAATTTTATTAATGTAAAGCTGAAGAATGTGTTTGTTTGAACGCGCTAAACTCTGGAACCACCAGTCGGATTAAGGCTCCCACAAATAGGCGCGATATCGCGGGCGCAACAAGGGTAGCGCTGCCTGTCGCGCCCGCGATATCGCGCCAGTTTGCACGAGCCTTTCGAAGAATTCTTTTTGATAAAGCATTTGATAAGGTTTGCATTTGAATACATAAATATTTTTTCAAAATGTTTTTTCGGTCTAGCTCTGATTCGCCAATAAGTAGTGCAAATGAGAAAGGAATTCATTCCAACCGCGTGTGTCTCACGACACACATCCGCTGTTTCTTTGTAATCGAATCAGTTTAACATCCAGATTCCAGACAAACAAGTTATTCTCTCCTCTAAAGAAGGCTATATTTCCAAATCTTTCTCGTTTGTGCGTTAACTTCTTGCGTAAGATTGTCACACAATTTCTTTCGAGCTAATCAGAACAGCACGTGTGAAACTAGAGGCGCTTCGAAGGGAAACCAGCGAATATCCCCGGTTGAGCAAGTTACTGTGATGTTACGTAAACTGCTAATAGAAAACAGTACAAGTTTGCTGATTACGAATTATCAAAGTGGCTTACAAGGAGGGAAGAATTTGACACAGATGTAGTCTCAGTATTTATTTGTCGACGGCATGTGAAGCCAAGTCAGAGGCTCGAGTGTGGAATCGTTTTAGTATATCTACTAAAAGAACTAAGGATAAAAATCTTCCAGTCTAACCGAATGCTGCTGCTGCCTACCTGACCGCCACAACCCAGCTACTGGGTAACATGATACCTCTTGGTAAGACTGGCTGTCTGGCTACCTACAGCTGAAACTGAAAACCTCATTTTAGTTGGAAATGGGTTTGCAATATTTACAAACACACAGGTCAACATACGCATATATTATCTAATCATCTGCAGTAATTCATCATTCTCCTGCCCTATGCAATTCATTTGTGGTCTGCGCATATGTCCCTGTCTGCCCTATTTCTCGATCAGTCTTCATCTCGGTAGTCACTCCCTGTCTACCGTATCATCTCTAGTCCATCCATCGTTTCTTTGCTCTTCCCCTACTGTTTTCCATTTTCCTCATTTCGTAAGGAAAGTTTTGTACATTATTTGTAAGTATGTATTTATGCATTATTAATAACTGGACCACAGATTAGCTAATAGCAATAAAGTTAGGTACACGTTAGTAACAGCTTATATAGCATAATGTTACATTTATATAGCATAATGTTACATTTATATAGCATAATGTTACATTTATATAGCATAATGTTACATTTATATAGCATAATGTTACATTTAGTATCCAAGGACTTTCCTGATGTTCTGCACTTTCACTGCGCAACCATTACGTCATTGGCTTATGGTATTATTGCACACAATATATCCTTAATATAACGTTACGTTACAGTTAACAGAAACACGGTATCTGAGGAAATTCTGTGCTGCTGGGGAGTTTGTTGCGCCACTTCTTCTCTTAGCTAAAGCACTAGGAACTGGTGAAGGACGGGAGTTTAAGGGGGACTCCCAATTCCCATAAGTAATGTTGACAGCCTAGTTTGAATAAATGACTTTTGATTTTGATCATCGATTTTGATGATCTGGTGGCAGATATATTCGATATATCTTTCAGCTTATATCTGAAACGATCGATCGTAATAAGGCAGTTATGTATATGGCCGCCTTGAGATACTCCTAGAGTTAATTCTGGTGAAATTGCTTATTAATTTAATGTTATTTTTCTTTTTTCTCTTCGTCGATACGACATGCTGTAAGTAGGTATGTATATTAAAATAACTTTTGCATACTTAAGTTATAAATTCGGTGCAAAGCTTTAGATAGGTACTTTGTACTTTGAACCACAGTTCCATTTTCGTGCCAATGCATCTGACTTATCTGGAAAAAAACATCGTGAGGTACTCATAAACATAACCTAAATTCCCCGAAGGGTTACACAGACTTTATGTGCACCCAAACGCCGCCAGTTATGTTTACCTAATAGGGGGCAAATCTATTGCCATCATTCGGACACTAATCCCGGGGTGCTACTGAGAAATTCCAGATGGAAAAAACCCAATAACACTTGCACGATCCGGGAATCAAACCGTCCTAGGTTTGATTCCCGGATCGTGCAAGTGTTCCCGGATCTTGCCTATCTGCTTCTTGAGGTACTCACTGTACAAAAATCGCCACCGAGAAAAAAAGAGTGACGATCATTGCTCGTACGTGAATAAAACTTTGCAGTTGCAATCTTACAGGGGTTACCATACCGAGGGTTACCATACACTCATACAGCTGAGGGCCTAGACAACTGACAGTCGCTTCGAAAGCGTTTCGAATTTCCACAACGACTTTCAACAGGCTTGACATGGCTTTTGTCAGTCCTATACATTTTTGCCTTTTCCATCATCGTTATCGCTGATATTATGTCACTTTGTCTAGGGCCTCAGGTCAATATTAGAGGGATTACCATACCGAGGGTTACCATACTGAGGGTTACCATATCGAGGCAGGGTTACCACACCGAGAGTTACCATACCCTCATAGAGCAGGTCAATTGAGACGAAAAGACGCGCATCACTCTGTGCTGTATCATGTGCGATGCAACTGTACTGTCACCTTGACCAGCTCTGCACGTCACCAGCCCTACTAATGATAGGGCCTAGGCAAAGAGTTTCGACCACAAAGTTAGTACTACTTATAGTTTAAAGTATAGAAGGCCAGTGTTACAAGGTCACACTGTTGCCCCACCATGAGCAACCAGTCAGCTAACATTGTAATCACGGATATTGCAGTCATGTTTGAAACGTTATGACGTACCCAAGTATTGTAAGTGCATATTTCACACTTTCGGGCCAATATTTTGTGGGTTGTGGCACAACATAAATATGGAGTTGTGGTAACATTAGTGTCCATGATGGAATTTCTTCGCACCTCATACTACGCTTTGGAAAGGGCAACTAGCTTCATCTTTGAGGCCGATTTTTTTATATTTAGCACTTCCTGTTCAAGTCAACATTTGTGATTAGAAATAAATAAATAAACATAATTATAAAATGACCTATGCACGTATCAAGAATTAATTTTCCTAATGCTTTGCATCTAATACGTTCTTTTCTCACAAGTTATAATTGTATGTGCACAATGTGCCTCTCTGTAAAGTTCTGTGTCCTTTTCTACTCTCATTACAGGTGTTCCGGTCTGGTAACGCTGAGAGGGACTTCATTCTTTATAGATCACAAACTCTATCATTTGACATCCCACTCGACACGATGGCCAATGAAAAAAACAGATTCCCACAATTTTTTGACATCCGTCATATTGATTGAGTTCGTTTAAAGAGAAGGCTTTGTCATCCGGACTATAAAGAGAAGGCTTTGTCACCCGGACTATAAACCGAATCGATTGACACCTCATTCATCAAAATCGGATGAGTAGTTTCTCATCATTTAGTAAATACATAAATACCTACATAGACTGTCGGGTAAAAACAAGACATGCTTCGCCGATCACACCTAAATAATTGGGATAAGGATTATGACTAATATGACTTTCTATATTGTTCATAGAACCACAATGGCTACTGAAAGTATATCAAGCGCGGAGCTCGACGCTCTGCCGGACAGGATCGCAGACACGTTCTCAGGGCTGAAGGTCCTCATCACAGGCGGAACAGGCTTCATGGGGAAGGTGCTGCTCGAGAAACTACTCAGGTAAACATTAGCAAAGTCTAGCTTCTGTCCGCGGCTTCGTCCGCGTGAAAGTTCGGCACCGACCCACCGCGTCGCATCGCATCGCCCGCCCGCGCTATTACTTCGTTCGATTCGTTTAGCGTTCTTCCTGCCTTTTTGCTCGGCTTCTAAGGGTCGTAGCGTAATGATACCAAGCATATCCTTCCTTAATAATTGGACTATTCAATGGAAAAAGATTTTTTCAAATCCGACTGGTAGTTCTGGATTACCCCCTACATACAAGCCATCGCTGCACTGTAGATTTAACCGTAGCTACACTGCCGTGGTTCTGTTGCTTCTAATTCCACGGGTATCAGTGTCTTTTGGGGACAACAAGCCTACGTTACTCTCTGGCCCTTAAATTATCTCTATGCAAAAAATCACGTTGATCCCTCGCTCAGTCGCTGTGTGAGAGAAGGACAAACTTACAAACCAACGAACACTTTCACATGCAGAAGTAAAGCTCTTAAGCCGGCGCCGGACACAGTCACATATATGTGAACACTTATTTAAACACAGCTTGTTTGAACACTTATGAGGTGGGGTAATAAATGTGACAACAAACTTTGATCAAATACCCAAACACCCGTACGTCACATGTGTTCAAACAAGTGTTCAAATAAGTGTTCAAATGTGTGTTGCTGTGTCTGGCGCCGGTATTAGAGGAGCTCGTCCAGGGAAGTACTACCACCATACCTATGTGCACCGCCAAGCATAACTGTGTTCCAGTTTGACGGGTGAAGGTGCAGGTGTGGTTACGGGCACAAGAGGTGGCAGCTTTGTGTCTAAGATGACAACGCGCATGCGATGCTTCTGGTATTGCAGACTATTTTACATTATGAAGGGGTTGTTTCCATCTTTTGAGAGCCTTAAAAATATGGCCTGTTGACTCAGTGAAGGTCGCGGGAATCCACCAGATTCAGGAGTGTGGAGGCACAAAACCGGTCGCTATCGAGATGCTTGGGGGAAGCCCATCTTCAACAGTAGACGTAGAGAAACATAAAGAGAAGTAACGAACAATTACTATTTATCTCTTTCAGAAAATGTCCGGACATCGATCAGATTCTTCTCTTCGTGAGGTCAAAGAAGGGAAAGAATCCGAAACAGAGATTGGAAGAGATCTTCACTGGAGTCGTAAGTACCTCTTTATACTAAAGTTACGTTTATATTATTAGGTATGAACTAGCTTAACATATAGGTACCTACAGCATTTAATCAGTCTACAATGTCCCACTGCTGGAACAGGTCTGCTGTCTGTGAGAGGGCCGCGTGGGCACAGTGCGGGATGGTGAATGTCACATGTCCTCAAATTTTTGGTCCTAGAACTTGCCGGTTTTCTCACGGTGTTATCCTTCACCGTTTTGAGTGCAGTGGTGATGAAGTAATTTACACAAACTAAAGTGGGTACCTGGCTGGTTTCAAACCTGCGTGGTATGTCCATAAAAAGTAGCCTATGTCCTTCCCCAGGATGCCATCCTATCCTATCCTATCTCCTTGCCAAATTTTGTCGAAACCCGTTTAGGCGTGAAAAGGACATACAGACAGACAGACAGAGTTGCTTTCGAATTTATAATATTAGTATGAATGTAGATGTATCTTAAAGTAGTAGGTGAATGCGTAAGAGGACCAGCATGAGGGATGAGCATGGGCTCCTGGGTTCGATTACTGGGTCGGGCTAAGTGTTATTGGTTTTCCCATCTGGAATTTCTCAGTAGCAGCCCGGACGCTGGGTTTGTGCCTGGTTGATGGTGGTTCGTGGCCCCCTATGACATGGGACTTAAAAATAACTGGCGACATATGGGTGTGCTATAGATACACCTCTGCCTACCCCTTCGGGGCATACAGGCGTGATGCTATGTGTAAATTCACTGCACCGATTCCGCAACAACTTAACATACTTCACAAACAGCTTCGTTAGTCAAAACTAAGTAAACAAACTCGACATTTGAACTTTCCAATTGCGCAAGCGCAAGCCCATTGAGAAGCATCCATCTGTTTCTGAGACCGCACTGACATACGTACACACAGCAACAACAACGGGGCTAATGTGCCAAGGTTGACATAACTTCTTATTGGAATTACCCGACTGTGTTTGACGGAGGTAGGGTTATGACTTTGTGGTCTTTGTACTTTGGTATAGGACTTAGATAAGTACCTAATGTTATTATTATTATTATTTTTTATATGTTCAAACATCTCGAGACCATGGGGTCCCGGTCTTTTGGAAGGCGTACGAGGGGCCGAAGCCAACTCGCAGAGGCCCGTTAGACGAAATTTAATGAAATGAGGCACCAACCGACGATTATCCCTGTTCGCACAATACAAGTGCAGCCAAGGACAATCCCCGGTTGGAGTAGGACTATTGCAGGATTGGGAAACAAAGATAATGGATTATGAGTTTGGGTGGCTAAAGTGGACTGGTAACCTGGAACTATGGAAGGTCTATGGCCCCTGCCTGATCAATGTTTTATATATACACGGATAATATGGCAAGGGGTGACTTGCACACTCAATAATGGGCCCCCGAAAACAGTCGCTAGCACATAATGACGTAGCGACAAGGGGGCAACACTTCCTGAGGTGCTTGAGGAGGAGTAGAGGTATTCCACGGCTTTCAGAACAATCCCAGAGCCCGGAAGATGGTCAAGATCCCTACGAGCACTCACTGGAATACTTCCTTCCTCCGAGCACGTTTGCTCTTGCGAGTCTCCACTCAAGCCGGCCAATGAAGGCAAGAATGAGGTGGGAGCTCTGTTCCTCGTCATTGTTCACTCCAGCCAGCCAATAAAGGCAAGCCAGAGGTGAGGAACATGACTTCTCCCGGGAGATCGGATCCGTGGGATCGCAACTGCCCAACAGCTCGCCACATGCTGCCCTGCGGGTTTTTGTATCTCTCTTGGTCTGGCTCCTCACTCTAGACCCGTTCCGGCAAAGTAAACTCTACCGGCACAGACCCAGAGTTCGGAGCGCGCAAGCCCCACCACGACGTCAACGTAGAGATACGGCGGTGGGGTTATTATTATTATTTGGTTAGACACACTAGCAGCTAATTAGCTGATGCGTGTGTATCAAATAGCTTGGAGATATTTAGTCTGTCCAGTCGATTCTTGAAGCAGTTCAGTGAGGGAGCCATCGCAACATTTTCCGGGAGCCTATTCCACTCGGTTAGACAAGAATTGCTTCAAAGGCTTTTTCTTTGACGACTTTTCCCATAACTTTAGTGAATGCCCACGCAGATGTTTGTTGGCATTCAGAGTGTAAAGGTCTTGAAGGCTAGGCACTTCGTAGTGTTGTGATAGTATTTTGTACGTCTCAGCCGACCCCTTTGTCTACGTTGCTCCAGTGTGATAAGGCCAAGGTCTTTGAGGCGCTGTTCGTACGGTAGATTACGTATGGTTCGAACCATCTTGGTTGCCCTTCTTTGTACATTATCAAGTAGCGTGATGTCTTTTCTGAAATATGGGTCCCAGATAACATTAGCATATTCCAACAGAGGTCTTATATAGGTCTTGTACAACTTGACAAATGTTTTAGGCGTCAGGCACTTGTTAATAACATAGAAATATAAAAAACAGGTTAATAAATATGTTGACATCATTTTCTTACGTAGAATCATAATCTAACGATGCCATTTGATAGAGGAAGCCTGAACGGTTTTCCCACATTCTTTATGTCTTCTAACACTGTTCAGTACCTAATACTGTTCGTACCAACTTCAATAATCAGATACCTAAAATTTTTCATATAGGAACGAATTGTGCGAAACTACGTTTTTTTTTTTACAAATAGTAACAGTATTAGACAATAGGAGTCTTAAAAAAAACCTATCGAAAAAGTGACTAGTAATAGTTTTCCTACATAATTATAATGCAGGTGTTCACATGCCCAGGGTGCTGGCAATGTTTTTCAACTTTTGCTTTTCTCATACGTATCTGCCTGAAAATCTAATGAAAACCTTAGTTGTTCCTATTATAAAAAAATCGAACTGGAGACTCGTCTGACATAAATAACTATAGGCGCATATCGTTGGCTACGATTATTGCCAAGGGTTTGGACAGTGTGCTTGACAAGCGATTAAATAAACATCTGACACCCAATTTGGCTTTAGAGCGGGTCTTTCAACAGAGCACGCTGTTCTTTGTCTCAAGCACACTCTCAGATACTACACGGACAGGAAAACCCCTGTGTAACCCGTGTTTTCTTGATCTTTCAAAAGCCTTCGATCTGGTGTCCTATGGTGTTTTATGGAAGAAGCTGTATGATGATACAACACTTCCGGGTGAGATGATCGAGTTGTTTAGGTATTGGTACGGCCATCAGACTAATATGGTGAAATGGGCAGGCTCGCTATCCGATCAGTACGGACTGGAATGCGGGGTCAGACAGGGAGGTCTGACTTCACCGAAGCTCTTTTGTTTGTACGTGAATCGGCTGATTCGTGAGCTCAGCAGCACTATGGTTGGCTGTTCTATTGACGGAACACTCGTCAATAACATAAGTTACGCCGATGACATGGTGCTGTTGGCCCCATCGATCAGCGCCCTAAGGAGACTCATGTCAGTTTGTGAACGGTATGCGGAGGCCCAGGGCCTCAGTTATAATGCAAAAAAGAGCGAGTGTCTGTTGTTCAAGGCAGGCACTAAAGGCTATCGCGAAGTGCCACCTGTCACACTCTGTGGGACTGAATTAGGATGGGTAACATCTTTTAAATATCTGGGGCACTGGGTCACCGCAACGCAGACGGATATTGTTGACATGGAGAGGGAACGTAGGGCGCTGTCTGTCAGGAGCAATATGTTGATCCGTAGGTTTGCAAAATGCTCAAGGGGTGTAAAAACCACTCTGTTTAGGGCATTCTGCCAATCTTTTTACACCTGCAGTCTATGGGTCAACTACACGCAGAGAGCTTACAGCGCCTTACGTGTCCAGTACAATAACGCATACAGGGCGCTGTTGGGGTTGCCACGACACTGTAGCGCGTCAGGGATGTTCGCAGAGGCACGTATAGACGACTTTTATGCAATCATGCGAAAGCGTGTCGCCTCCCTGATGCGGCGGGTGCGGGGCAGCGCCAACAGCCTCTTGATCACTGTGGCCGATAGTGCGGAAGGTCTAATACTAAGACACTGGACCAGGACACAAGTATTCCCTTCAAACCGTGCTTTAAAATAATGTTTTGATTATTGTATTATTAATAATTTTGATTTTATTGGTGGCGATTCTGACATTATTGTGAATGATTTTGACATTGTTGCTATTAATTATTTTGACATTATTTTTAATTATTTTACGGGATTTGCCAAATATAATTTACTAACACTAGTGTGTAAGATGTGTGTGTACATGATTACTAACAAGTTGGATTGTATGATCTGTTAAATAAATGATAATAATAATATACATATTCTGTACTCTACTCTATCATAAAATTACAACACCATTATTGTTCGCCTCTCTGTCTCAATAGTTTCAAAACGTGTTACCGTCTGAAGCAATATTGTACAACACAGTACGTAGACCGGACCAGTGACGCGTGAACCGACAGAAATGTATTGTTTTTAAGTACTTCGTATTTAGCTAATTATATTATGGACTATAAGGTGCTGGTGAAACAATGGGAAGGGCTTGGAGGACTGACACTGTGCAATTCAAATGCACATTCCACGAAATCATCGTTAATTTGGTCTTTCTCCACTCTTATAACCAGTTTTTGAAGTGGTTCTTCAACGGCGATCCGATAAATGGACGACAATTGAGAGTGAAATTTCAAGGACGCGTCACGTTTAGTCATATTTCGTTACATGAGAGAGCTATATCTCTCTCTCTGTCACTAAATCACTATTATTCTTAATTTTTATGAAGTGTCACTTCTATCATGTGTGGGTTCGGTGCGGCACGTATAATTTTTTTAAATTTTCTTTATTGATTTAGGGATTTTTATTCTCATGTCATTCCCGTAATTCACCACCACACCAGTTATCTTTTGCTATGTTTTAAAGTTTATTCCCTTCTTTGTTTCCAGCTCTTCGACAAGGTCCGCACAATGAGGGGGGGCGTGGAACCCCTGCTGGAGAAAGTGACCCTTGTGAACGGCGACGTCTTGGAGCCCGACCTGGGCATGAGCGAGGAGGACAGACAGATGATCGTCAACGACGTGCACATCATCATACATGCTGCAGCCACTATCAGGTAACTTCATCTGCCTATTTCCAACTGTGAAATTCGGACGGATGGTAACCCTAAGCTCAACCTTAGCTCATCTTCAGCTCGACTTGCGCCTGTGGCTGTCGACCGCGACCCGTGCGCCGAAAAACATGAATAATCATGATTATCAGTTATGAAAGGGTTTCTATTTTAATATTACAGCATAATTTCGCATTATGTATTTACTAAACATTGGAAATATTCATTTATTTCCATCATCTTGCCTTTTCTCAACTATGTTGGGGTCGGCTTGCAGTCAAATCGGATGCAGCTGAATACCAGTATCTTACGTAACGACTGCCTGTAACACGATACCCCTTGGTGAGACTGTAGAGCCAGCCCAACAACAACTATCACTCTATAACATAATCTAACTAACCTATATGTTCCCACTGCTGAAACAGGCTTCCTCTCTGTTAGAGGGTTGTAGACACCATTACTACTATTTTAGGTTATTACATTACAGGATGTTATTGTTGCAGGTTCGACGAAGAGCTAAAGAAGGCTGTTCTGATGAACGTGAGAGGCACCAAGCTAATGGTAGAACTGGGGAAGGCCTGCAAGAACTTGAAGGTATTTTTAAACTCAAATCATCTAAGTAAAATATAATAACATTAAAGTCTTTGTCTGCGCATTTATGTCAAATCAATCAAATCAAAATATTTTATTTCACATAAACCTACATGGGCACTTATGAAACGTCAGAAGCTAGGTGCACGGTTCCAATTGGTCGTTTCCTATGGAGAAGAGCCGGCAAGAAACTCCACGGTTACTCTTTTAAAAATAATTGGCTTTTACAATATTTTCAAATTACAGTATTAGTAGGCATGGGAGGACAATGTAGGCCTTTCAACAAGTAAGTACCAGGTACTTAACAAAATAGATGTTCAGTAAATCTACAGTCCAATAAGCCTACAAAGTTCTCACATTCACAAAATAGAAAATAATCTATATAAAAGACAAACAATAAAAAATAAAAATAAAAACCTATTTCAGCCAAATGACGTGATTGCCATTACAACTGTAACAAATTGAATAATTATCATGTCCACAAGGAGTTGAAATTAAATTGGAGGTATCTATAATAATAGGAATAATGTCAAATACAATGATTATGTCAAGGATGAATGTAAAGAGAATAAACATGGTAATTTGGGAGCAGTTAATAGACTCTTACATAATTATGCCGTTTATAAGGTACCAGGGAAGCCACATGTGCAGAAGGAATTATTGCCAAACTTCCTTGTCATCAACGTAGTCTTTAATCTTATAATATGCTTTTTTGATAAGGACACGTTTGATATGGGTTTTAAATTTTCCATCGCTAAGTTCTGTAACCGACTTTGGCAACTTGTTATAAAAGCGGATACTGTTTATAAGAAATGACTTGCTTGTTTTAGTTAATCTAAATTTGGGTATGACAATTTCGTGTCTACTACGTGTATTTATAGCGAGAGAAGCTCTAACTTATATCTATCTATGTCGAGAGAAGCTCTAACTTAAGCATTACTCTGACTGATTTGAAAACTTACGAAGATATAATAGACTTGATGATAAAGCATTTGTTCTTCCCCTCAGCTGTTCATCCACGTGTCCACGTCCTACTGCCACCTGCACGAGAAGCTGCTGGAGGAGAAGGCGTACCCCCCGCCCGCCGACCCGCACCAGATCATCCAGGCCGTCGAGTGGATGGATGACGAGACCATCGCCACCCTCACGCCCAAGTATGTACAAGTTCTATGTTTTTATAATAGACCGCCTGGCCTTTGACCACTATCTCAGATAGTCAGCGGTGATGGTGTACGTGTGAGCCTAGAAGTAATTTATTCACTCGAGACAATGACACGAAGACTCCCAGGTTATAACTATCGGGAAATACAGCCTATAACGGCTAGGGCTTTGCAGGTAAGCTGCGCAGGCCGCTAACTGTCAGGTTAGTGTTAGAGATAAAAGAAACACTTATTATGGTTCATTCATACATACTGGGTGTTAGGGTAGTCACCGTTATCCTTGAAACTAGTGGTTTGGTGTCATCTATAATATACTTTTAAAAAAAAGTCCGCTGTTCCATACATTTTGTCGATTTAAGTGAACACAAATGTATGGAACAGCAGATTTTTAATTTGGTTGGTGTTTATCAATACAACAACACGTGGTTCTTAAAAATGGTTTAGTGAGTAATGATAGACTTATATCCGTTTTCACCAAAATAAAGGGAAAAAATAAAAAATAACTCTGTGGAGATTAGTATTGTCATAATCATTCCAAATGCGTATCCATTTTCACTTGTTTGAATTAACATTTAACATAATAGGAGAAGGGCAAGGCCGTAGGCAGGGGGGGGGGGGGGTTGGGGGTTCAAACCCCCCCCGAAATGCGAGAAACCAGAATCTCAATCCAGAGATCGACCCCCTAGGGTACCTCCTTATACAGATTATTGTAATCTATTTCGCCAGTAAAAGTATGCTTAAATACTGTATTGTTATCGACTCTGACTTTGTATTGAATAAATTCCTGCAACTTCAGCATTCTCTGAGATATACTAACCTCCCCCAGCCTCTCCCAGGCGGGTTGCTAAAATATTCGCGCATTCTTGCACCTTTTTTGCATCATCCTTCTCAAACTTTTCTGCATATTCGATAAAGTTACATCGCTTGCTGTATGATCGGTCAACAAAAAAAAAATTAACTTTTTCGAAGCTGGATGCTACAAACGAGCTCGCTTCACTCGCAATATTTTTTTTAAGTTTTCCGAAAAAGAGGTAAATAATCTTTTTTTTAAATCTGTAGTTACTATTTTTCTACCCTCTCTGAAATCAGAAATAGGTACATAATTTCTTTAAAAAAAAGTTTGCAGTAACCCCCCCGAAATGAATTCCTGGCGACGGCCCTGGAGAAGGGTATAACTTAATAGGTCTTTACCTATGAAATTGCCGTTTTGTATGAAAAAATTTAAACGAATTTTTTTCATGAATTTTTTATTTGTATTAATCGAAGTAATCACCCATGCAATCAATGCATCTTTGCCATCGCAGTGGCAGTTTATTGATGCCCTTCTTAAAGAAATCAGCTGGACGGGAGGCAACAAATTCTTCAAAGGCATTTTGTACTGCCTCTCGGGTATTGAATTTTTTTCCCGCCAAGAAGTTATCCAAATTCTGGAAAAAGTAGTAGTCTGTAGGCGCAAGGTCTGGTGAGTAGGGCGGATGACGGAGAGCTTCCAACCCCAGTTCTTGCAACTTGGAGACCGTCTGCTGTGCAGTATGAGGTCCGCGTTGTCGTGCAGGAGCAGCGGAGACGAGCGATTGACCAATGCTGGTTGGAGATGCGCCAGCTTCTCCATCATTGTGTTCAGTTCTTCACAGTACACATCTGCAGTAATGCTCACCCCGTTTGGTAAGAAACTGTGATGAATCACACCGGCGCTAGACCACCAAACAGTGACCATCACTTTTCTAGGGGTAAGTTTTCGTTTAGGGCATTGTTTAGGTGCTGAACCAGGATCCAACCAACTTGCTGAGCGCTTGCGGTTATCAAACAGAATCCATTTTTCATCGCAGGTAACAATGCGGTTCAAAATTCCTTCATTTGTGTGTCTGTTGAGCAGTGCAAGGCACGTCTCGACGCGTACTTCGCGCTGGCGATCATTGTGTTCGTGGGGCAGTATTTGTCAAGCTTTTTTACCTTGCCAATTTGACGCAAATGGACCAATATTGTTTTGACGCTAACGTCGAAAGCTGCTGCTAATTCTGCCGTAGATTGTATATCATCAGCTTCCATAATCGCCTTTAATTCGTCATTGTCGACCAAAGTCTTCGGACGACCGCAAGGTTCATTTTTCAGGTCGAAATTTCCAGAACGGAAGCGAGCAAACCAATAACAGGTGGTGCGTTGGTTTGTAGTGTTAGCTCCGTAAACGTCGTTGATGTTGCGTGCCGCTTGTGCCGCGTTGCTGCCACGACGGTACTCATATTCCATAATTACTCGAATTTTTAACGTATCCATGATGACGAAAAAGATTGAAATGCGATGAAAATGTAACACTAATCAATAAAGAAATGACTACTTTTGGAAAAAAAAATCCATGTTTTTAAAATAAAATTAATTTGTAATTAAAATTCTTAGCCAAACAAAAATTATTTTGATTTGAAATGGCCAGTACTGCAGAACGGCAATTTCATAGGTAAAGACCTAATATATACCCTCAAGGCATTCATTTTGTGGTTAGTATAAGTCACTATCTTAAAAACTAATAACTTTACATAAATTGTCTATTTCTCAACCATGTCTATGGAAAAAAACGACAACGTAACATTGCGACGAAGAAAGCAACTGTTTAGATCTAAGTCGATAGATTCATTCAGTAATGACTCATCATTGGACAAAACGAATTCGGACATAGTCACAAGAAGTCTTGATCTTTCAACGGGTATTAGCAAAAATGAATTAGAAGAAATGAAGGTTGAAATACAGCAATTAAAATACCAATTTGAATTAACACAAAATGAACTGGACAAGGTGATATGCGACAATAATGAACTTAAAGAAACAGTTTTACGACAGCAAACTTATATTGATACATTAAAAGATCTTTGTACCAGTAGTCCTACAAAGTCGCAAAGACTAAAGTTATTGTCTGCGAGAAAAAGAAATAGACGGTCTATTACTGATAATCTGCGTGTTGCATCCCTAGACCAAGAACAATCACCCAGTAACATTGAAAGACACTGCATTGACGGCTCAAATATATTATTAGAGTCACCTACTTGTCATACATCACCTAAAACAGTGTCTGTAGCAATATATGAGGATAAGCAAACACAAACAGAAGCATCAGAATTAGCTGAGTATAGCAATTATGTCCAAAAAGAAATTAATAAACACAACAAGACACCACAAGATCAACGGGTAATAACAAAAGAGGGTAGGAAAAAAAGAAAGCTCTGCATTCTCAATAACTGCAACCACAGCGGCACACTAGAAATATTAGAAAACACTTTTGGTCGACATTTCGAGTTCTGTCATTACTTATCACGTAATAGTAGTGTAAAAGACATTTTATCTAATATAGTTAATAAGATACAGAATTATAGTTTAGATGACTACTGTATTATTATGATTGGCGAGCAAGATTTTAAAGGCATCGGGGAATCAATTGAAATAATCAAGTTAATTAGAGAATCTCTTATAAGTCTAACTAATACAAATGTCATTATATGCTGCCCTACATATGTACAAGGGGCTCTGATACACAATTACAAAATCGAAATGTTTAATAGATTGCTTTTCATGGACATAGAAAATCATAACTATGCTTATTTTTTTGACAGTAATTTTGACCTATCTGATGAAACATTCTCATATAATACCGGTAAGCTTAACAAACTCGGTCAAAAACGTATTTATGATAATATATTCCGTCGCCTACTTGTTGATATTGAGACCTATCCAACTGAGTATGATACGATTTTGGAGAACCACGGTAGTAACTTTGATTCTCCAAAATCGCCAAAAGATGCCCAAAAAACTCTTTTTCGTTCCATCAAGTAAAAAGGTTACTGTTAGTAGTGAAAGTTCTAAAAGAAAACAAAAATTTATACTGTTACACCAAAACATAGCTGGAATTTTAAATAAAACTGATCTATTCGAAATCACAATTGCCGACTTAGCAAATCAGATTGGCAATTTAGATTTTATTTGTCTGAGTGAAACTTTTATAAAATCAGGGCATGAAAGTAATCTAGCACTTACACACTACAACTTAGCTGCCAGTTACACAAGACACGGGAAGAAACGCGGTGGAACATGCGTTTTAATAAAAAAAGGTCTAAGTTTTAGCCCGTTACCTATAACTGATGAACTGGCCATCGAATATTGCTTTGAATGCTGTGGCGTCGAAATATTGACTCATAATTTAATTTTAGTGTGCATATATAGAATTCCAGATTCTGATGTGTCTATTTTTTTTTTTAATCTTGTATCATTACTACGCAATCTAACCCGCAAAGTTAAAAAAAATATTATTCTGTGCGGAGATTGGAACATAGACATATTGAAAGATAACAAATATTCTAGAGAATTAATATCAATAATGAACAATTTTAATATTTCCCTACATGTTAGGATGCCTACTCGGAAAAATACTAGCATAGATCAAATAGCTAGCAATCTCCCAGCAGTTGATTTTAAATGCAATATACATTATTTAGCTCTCTCCGATCACGACACTGGACAGTCATTAACTTTTTACATTGAAGAGATGAATAATAATAAATTAAAAACTGTACAATTCTGGTATGAAACGAAGAGAGATTACGATAAGAGTAACATAGCAAAATTTTTAGATTGCTTAGCAGCTTTAAGTTTTGGTGAAATGTATGAAGAGACAGACTGCAATAAAGCATTTAATATTTTCCATGACATATTCACGCTCTTCTACAAATTATGTTTTCCCGAAATACTTGTCAAAAGGACCAATAAACCCATAAAAAACAAATGGCTCAGTAAGGGTCTAAAAATATCATGCATTAAAAAGAGAGCTTTATATTACGCATATCAACACGATGCTATAAGTAAAGCACACCACAAGAAAAAATACCGCAATTACACTAAGATTTTTAAAAGATGCATATCAAAATCACAGCAGATCAATAATAACATTTTTTTCAATAATTCTAAGAATAAATGTAAAGCGACATGGACAATCATAAAAAATAACTTAAATAAATCTAATAATAATAACTACATAAATGAATTAATAATTAATGACAAAAAAATTCATAATCCTAATGACATATGTAACCAATTTAATAATTATTTTATCGAGCTGACACAAAAAATTAACAATAATAATCATGACATAAACAACATTGACATTGACAATAACATAAATACTTTATTTCTGACTCCTGTAAATGAAATTGACATTATTAAAATAATTTATTCACTAAATAATACAAATTCTACGGGATATGACGAAGTAACCACCAAAATAATTAAATTAAGCGCGAAAATTATAGCATCCCCACTTAGCTACCTAATAAACCTCTCATTTGAAGAAGGTGTTTTTCCATCGACATTAAAGGAATCTATAATTAAACCATTATTCAAAAAGGGTAACTGTTCTGATATCGGTAATTATAGGCCAATCACACTGATCCCAATCTTTGCAAAATTTTTTGAAAAAGCAATGCATGACAAATTAAATAGCTTTTTAACTAAACACAATCTAATTGCAGAGAGTCAGTTTGGTTTCAGAAAAAATTGTTCAACGGCTCTAGCCTGTTTTTCATTAGTAAAACTAATTACCGAAGCTCTGGATAGCAAGATGTCTGCTTTATCGGTATTCCTAGATATGAGCAAGGCATTTGATTTTGTCTCACATGAGCGACTACTCTACAAACTAGAGAGATATGGAATAAGAGGCAAGGCGCATGATTGGCTTAAAAGCTATTTGTCTGATCGCCAACAGAGAACAGTTATTTCTAAAATAGAACAAAGCACTAGGACGACATATAGCTCAGAATTAAAAATTAATAAATCTGGCGTTCCACAAGGAAGCGTACTGGGCCCGCCACTATTTATATTATACATAAATGACCTCAAAAAATGTTTAAAATATGAATGTATCCAATTTGCTGACGACACTACTTTGACTATTAAATCTTCCAACAAAACTGACATAGAAACTAATACTAACATTGAATTAATTAATGTAATAAAATGGCTCGGGGACAATAATCTTAATGTTAATATTAATAAAACCAAAATTGTTCAATTTCAAACATGCAACATGTCGGTAACACCAACAACAATTCGACATGATAATACAATTTTGCAACCAGAACCATCGGCTTTATTTTTAGGTATAATAATTGACAATAAACTGAACTGGAAGGAGCATGTAGATAGAGTATGTAACAAGCTTGATAAGTTTGTATATGCCCTTCGCAAGTTAAGACTGGTGTCCAGTAAACAAACTGTCCTCAATGCATATCATGGGTATGTTTCATCAGTACTGCGTTACGGCCTAGTGATATGGGGTAATTCAGTGGATGTGGGCAGAGCATTTAAAGTACAAAAAAAATGTATCAGAGCCATGAGCGGAGCAGAATACTTAGACCATTGCAGGCCATTATTTAAAGAATTAAAAATTCTTCCGCTCCCGTGCCTTTATATTTTTGAGGCTTGTTTATTTGTAAAAAAATACCCACATTTATTCCTATTAAATGAACAAGTCTCCCAAAGACTGAAGAAAAAACATGCCGGGGAATTGCTAGTACCTCCTCAGAGATTGCAACTATATAGTAGAAATGCCAGTTGTATGACAGTAAAAATGTATAATAAATTACCACCTGGCTTGAGAATGTTACCAATTAATAAATTCAAATGTAAAATGTTTACTTGGCTCTTAGACATGTGTTTCTATTCTGTTAATGAATTTTTAAATCATACTTTTTGACATAGTAATTAATATTCTATGCTTTTTGACATAATAATTAATATTTTGACATTACAAATAATACTATTCAATTAATCTGAATCAATATTATTGTATAAAATATAAATTTAAACCAATTTTGATAATTTAATATAACTTTTATTGTAATGTCTACGATTTGCATGCACTTAGCTTATTTAATTTTTCTACACCAGCAATGGTAGTATATGTGAATCAATGTTTAATTTTAGATCTCAATGCACCATATACTTAGAAATAAATTATTCTTATTCTTATTCTTATTCTTATTCTTAAAAAATAACTCAATAATAATAAATAGCATAAATTGTTTAACTATACTAAACATCACATGTATTTCATTTGGTAGCGGTTTAAATGTCACACGAGGTCAAACACGCAATTTGAAGCGCGGAGTGTTTTTTGCGTCTCTTGAAAAGTTGCATTTTTGGACTGAGATCCCTGTTCACTAGGGCCACAGATATCTTGTATAGCAGGTAGTAGGCTAGGTCGCGGGTAAGGGCGCTCTGGTTCATACATATATCTTGTACAGCGGGTAGTAGGCTAGGTCGCGGGTAAGGGCGCTCTGGTTCATAAATATATCTTGTACATAACAGCAGGTAGTAGGCTAGGTCGCGGGTAAGGGCGCTCTGGTTAATACATATATCTTGTACATAACAACAGGTAGTAGGCTAGGTCGCGGGTAAGGGCGCTCTGGTTCATACATATTTCTTGTACATAACAGCAGGTAGTAGGCTAGGTCGCGGGTAAGGGCGCTCTGGTTCATACATATTTCTTGTACATAACAGCAGGTAGTAGGCTAGGTCGCGGGTAAGGGCGCTCTGGTTCATACATATATCTTGTACAGCGGGTAGTAGGCTAGGTCGCGGGTAAGGGCGCTCTGGTTCATACATATATCTTGTACATAACAGCAGGTAGTAAGCTAGGTCGCGGGTAAGGGCGCTCTGGCTCACTGTTCTGAGCACTTTCGCACTTTAAATGAACCGTCACCCGGCTTGGTAGTATGAGACGTAGGAGCTTGGCTGACAGTACTAACCTCTCGTAAAATTACCATCTGAGGGCCAACTCTAGCAACGCGCGCGCTCATTGGTCAAATCCAATAGCGTGCGCTTTTCACGAAATCACTCACACAGATTCTCGCCGTAGCTGAGTGTGTTCCTTGCACAGATTGCAGGAAAGCGAAAGGAAAATATGACACATCAAAAACACTACATCCCATTCACCTTAAGTGGCAATCATACAACCACATGAACTACTACCATGTTCTACACGTTGTATGGGTCAAGGCCATACCTGTTACTACGGCCTGCAACAACTGTGGCCCCGGCGAGGTCGGCGACCCACATCTCAAGGCCACTTAATTTAAGATTAGTTTAGCGGAGACAGTTGAGCGGTGAATGGGACTGTGGCATGTGTCTGACAGTAAAATGATGCTCACCAAATTGTAACAGGAGCTTTTTAATTTTTGGTTCTAAAACAAGGAAAGGAAATCAAATTACACGTGTGCTAGGAATTCAGGACATTATTACATTATTTCACACATTATTTCTCTAAAAATTCAACACAGAAAACTACTTAAATGTAGCTAAAACCCCAGTAGGTACCTATTCGAAATCTGCTATGACAGAGTATTTGCATACACAGAGTACTTGCAATCTGAACTTGACCATTTACAGGAGAAACTTAGTTCAATGACTACTAAATATAATACCTCTGAACATGTAATGAGGGAATATGTGTTGGCAATGAATGAGTTGGTAAAATCACAAACAAACAACTGTGAGCAGTGCCAAATAACATCCAAAGTACTTACACCAGACCATTCTTTGACAACATGCAATACCAGCTTACCTCAGTCCTGTGTTGATTTGACATTTCCTGGTACCAATAGTTCAAATAAACAATGTAAACAAAGTGTAAAAAATGATATAGTATTATTTTGTGATGAGATTGGAAAGGAATTAGGCCACTTGTTGACAGATGAATATCCGGGACACTCCATAATAAATTACTGCATGCCTGGTTGTTCCTTGTTTGATATTATGAAAGAAATTATTAAATGTAACTTTAACCAGGACACTACATTATTAATTTTTATGGGTAATAGGGGAAATGTGAACAAAGGAGAATTGCTCCAATATTATAGAACATTGTGTAATCTTAGTTTAAGAAAAATTGTGTTGTTTACATTCCCTTATAGTAACAGTTTGCCACAGGAAGAAAATAACATAAGATTTGAAATAAATATGACATTACATAATTGGACATTCAATAATAATCTGTTCCATCTAGTTGATACTAACAATTATGTTGGTAATAATTTATGTTTGACAAGAGATAGATATAATATTCTTATGTACTATCTTTCTACCTATTATAAAAGACAGATAGCTGTGTCGCTATCATATTTTTTTTCTATTTCAGCCAAAAACTTGGCTAAACAACTTGCTTTTTTTGAGCAATGCAATGTAATTTTGAATGATTCTGCCAATAATTTGGCAACAAAAAATGACATTGATTATAATTTAAATTAGAAATTAGGACAATAGAGGAAACCTCTTGCTTAATAAATGAAGAAAATATAAATACTGGTTTAAATCATCAAAATGTTACAAAAAGTTCTTTAATATCATCTCACCCTTCAAATTGTAGTAATCTAAATAAATATAATAATAATACTCTAAAAATTGTTCATCAAAATATACAGGGTGTAATAGGTAAGGAATTAGAATTGGAGCTGTTCATGAACTGTAGTTATATTGATATCTTATGTGTAACTGAACATTGGCTAAAAGTCCACCAGTTCATGTTCAGCTTTAACAACCACCAGGTTGCCAGCTCATTCAGCAGAGTTAATATGATACGTGGTGGCTCTCTAATAATTGTTCGTAACAACTTGAAATTTAAAGAACGTAAGGATATTGTTAGCCTCTCTGTTGAGCGAGTTATTGAAATAGCTTGCATTGAGCTTGAGCAGTTCATTGTATTAAGCGTGTACAGGCCCCCATGTGCTTCATATGATATTTTTGAGAAATCTTTGGAAGATGTATTATTAAAGACTTGTGGCAGTAATAAAACAGTTGTTGTCTGTGGAGACTTCAACATCAATATACTAGAAAAATCTGCTACAGTAAATAAATTTATAACTCTATTAAAGTCATATAATTTGTACAATACATTCTTTGAGCCGACTAGAATAACTGCCACTAGTGCTACCTGTATAGACAATATTTTTACAAACTCAAGACCTTCTAGCCATTTAATTATAAATGAGTTGGACTCTGATCACTGTGGCCAGTTAGTCACTTTCCCTCAGAAAATAGTCAGAGCTCAAAGAAAACTTGTGAGTTTTGTTCCTGTAAATAAAAGTCGCTTAGATCAATTTAAAAATAATTTAATAGAAAAACTACCGGGTTTGCCTTATCACAACGACCCGGATCAAGCTTATACTTTACTATTTAACCTCATCAATTGTGAGTTTAGGAAGGTTTTCACCTCAAAAACATTACCTGTTTGTGACCGCGTTTTATTTAGTGATTGGGCAACACCAGGTATTTACAAAAGTAGGCAGAGGCTATTTGAATTGTATCATGAAAAAACATATAACCAATATCAAACTTTTCAAGGATTTGTTAAAAAATATTCTAAAACTTTTAAAAGAGCCTGTTCCTCAGCAAAAGCCATACATATTAAAAATAAAATAAAATCTTCTGGGAATAAAATTAAAACAACTTGGAATATTATTAATTCTAAAACAGGAAGAACGACAGTACGGAATCGTGACTTCCATCTAAAAATCAATGATGTAGATATTAAGGCAGACGGGGAGGTGGCAACTGAGTTTGAAAATTTCTTCACTAATATTCCAATTTTAACAACCAAAACTCTGTCATCGTCGTCCTCCACTTCTGCTTATTCAATACTAAAAGAATGTGTACCAGAATGTGACAAACTTTTTGAATTTACAATTGCTACTGCTAAAGACATTATAGAATCTTTTAAAGAACTCGATGTGAAAAAAACTGCTGACCTTTGGGGATTATCAGTACATACTATGTCTTCAATAATTGATGTTATTTCACCCTTTTTGGCAATTGTTTTTAACTCTTGTATTGCATCTGGTGTATTTCCTGATCTGATGAAACTTAGCAAAGTGATTCCACTGTTCAAGTCTGGCAGCACAACTGATCCCACGAATTTTCGGCCTATCTCGATATTACCTACGTTGAGCAAAATCTTTGAAAAATTAATTTTAAAACAGATGTTAAGTCATTTCAATACACATCATTTACTTCATCTGAAACAGTTCGGTTTTACAAAGGGTCGTTCAACTACAGACGCGGGCGTGGAATTACTGAAGAGCATATTCGAGGCTTGGGAGGAGTCGCAGGATGCTCTTGGCATTTTCTGCGACTTGTCCAAAGCTTTCGATTGCGTACATCATGATACTCTCATCAGGAAACTGTACCACTATGGTATGAGGGACAAGGCTCTCGACCTTCTGACTTCTTATCTGAATAACAGAATTCAGAGGGTCGATGTTAATGGCAAGAGATCTGCAGGATCTTCGGTCACCATGGGCGTTCCGCAGGGTTCAATTCTAGGTCCTTTCTTATTTCTCATTTATATTAATGATTTACCTTAGCACATAAGGGATAATCACAAGATCGTGTTATAAGCAGATGATACTTCCCTCATTTTTAAAATAAAACGTCAGTTAGTCAACTTTGAACAAGTTAACGATGCACTCTCTAAAGTGGTGCATTGGTTTAATGTAAATAATCTTCTCCTGAATGAGAAAAAGACTAAACTCATTAAATTTTCAACGCCAAATGTCAGGCAGCTATCTACCAATGTTAAAATTAATGGAATAGAGTTGGACCCCGTTGAGTCGACAGTTTTTCTTGGAATAACCATTGACGGTAAATTACAATGGGGCCCACACATAGAAAAATTGTCAGGAAGGCTTAGTTCGGCCGTCTACGCCGTTAAAAAAATTAGACAGATAACTGACGTAGATACAGCCAGAATTGTTTATTTTAGTTATTTTCATAGTCTTCTGTCTTATGGGATTCTTCTCTGGGGAGCCTGTGCGGACATTAATGCTATCTTTGTTTTACAGAAAAGGGCTATTCGAGCCATTTACAAGCTAGGTCCAACGGATTCCCTTCGAGAAAAATTCAGAGAAATAGATATTCTGACTGTAGCCTCACAATATATATTTGAAAATCTATTGTATGTACACAAAAATATATCTAATTTTAAGAAAATGTCCGATATTCATAGTTTAAATACCAGGAATAAGCACAATCTTGCTGTACATCGCACTCGTCTCCACAGAGTAGGCAACTCGTTCATGGGTCAATGTATACGCTTTTATAACAAACTTCCCATTGACATTCGAAACTTACCCATTAAACGATTTAAAAGCTGCATTAAAACCAAACTTTGTAGAAAAGGGTACTATAAAATTTCAGATTATTTAGAAGACAAAAAAGCATGGGATTGAGCTGCTCGCTCTGCTAAGCATTGTAACATTTTGAATAATATGGAAAATCATCAAAGTATATCAACCAGTTTTATTTACAAATTGACATTATTGAATATTCTATACAAAATGACATGATTACTTTGTAAAGTATTTTATTATTGTGAATGTTAGGACTATGTGAATTTTTTAAATTTTTTTTTTCTCGTTCTCAGTTAATTTTATCATTGGTCTGGCAATTTGAGAATTTTATGCGGCCTACCCAAATGTCCTTTCTTTGGTATTGTTCGTCGAGTCGCTGAGCTCCTTAAGTTCTTAGTTGAGCTCCGCCATTACTGACAAATGCTTGCACTGACTGGACAGGTCCACTCAAATCTGTGTGGTTCTTTCCTCAAAAGACCATTTCAGACTCGAATTTACATGGTCCTCATATGGCTTGACCAAGATTATGTCTGGACTTTAAAAGAGACTGTGACCTCTGAGTTTGTTTCGGCCTTTCTTCTCAGAGTAGTCAGATAGGAAACGCCGACCTCATCTAGCTTATTTTTAATATTTTTTAATATGACGTGTAAAAGTGATTCCAATATCCTATTTACAGAATAAACAATTTCATTTCATTTCATTTTATGGGCCAACTTGAAAGAAAGAAAGAAAAAATCAAACCGACTTCCAAAAAACACACTAAAAAAAACAGAAAAATTATTTTAATTTCGGAAGTCGGTGGCATAAAATGAAAATTGGAAAGCAAAGACACCGACTTCCGAAATTAAAGTTATTTTTCTCTTTGTTTTAGTGTTATGATTTTTTTTGTAAAAAGTTTTTATTTTTCACTTTTTAGTAGTGGTACCTACCCCACACAAATCCGAATAGCACTACCTGCTATGTAAATAACAGTGAAAGAGTAAACAAGGAAATCGTCTAGATAAAATAAGTGGGAAAAATACATAATACTGAAGCTAACTCAAAAACTACGCAAGCAAAGTTAATACAATTTATTTGGGACCACCTCGGAAGCGTGACCTACCAAACAAAAAAGAATCATCAAAATCGATTCACAATTGGCGGAGTAATCGAGTAACAAACATACAAAAAAAAAACATCCTGACGAATTGAGAACCTGCTCCTTTTTGAAGAAGTCGGTTAAAAATACAGTTATTACGTAAAAATAATGCAAAAAAACCAAATTGATGTAAATATTGATAAAATGCGTCACCTCCAAAACGGCCGTCACTCAACATAGTGCTGTAATTTCTAACTAATCACCCCAATCACATAAATTATGTGAAGTTCGGTCAAATAATTTAATAAAATCCCCCCTCCGCCTGTAATACCTACCAACTTTCTACAGATTATAATGCTTGTTTTTCTCTTAAGTTATGCGTTTTTGCAGGCGGGTTTTTTTGTTTTTTAAATAATTTGTTTTATTTCAAGCTTTTTAGTTTTATTAATTTATATATGTATATTTGAAATTAACTCAGTAGGTACTAGCTTTTATTTGATATCAATATTGTAATTTATTAAAAAAAAAAAAACAGTCCCCTCCCTTTTGTTTGCAGCTGAAATATAAAAAAAAATTATAGCCTATGTCACTCCCACAAATACTGGTATTCAGCTGCATCCGGTTAGACTGGAAGCCGACCCCAACATAGTTGGGAAAAGGATAGGCAGATTTATTGATTGTCACTCCCACAATTAAGACGAACCTAACGACACCTGGTATGTTAAAATCCATCAAGCCGTGTAGGCTACAGAGCGTGCCAAAGAAACAGATATACATACAAACATACATACTCTCGAAAAACATTACCGTCCTTTTGGGGCAGTCGGGTAAAAAGACATTGTTTACGTATGGTCATAATTATAAAAATAATACTTATACAAGGTATGAGAAATATGAAATTTTATTTTCGAAGTTTGGTTGGGCAAAGTGATTAAGGTTTTCCAGCAAGAATTTCTCATAGTAATAAATTGTCAATTATTTCCAGGTTACTGGACAAGCTACCGAACTCCTACGCCTTCACGAAGGCGCTCGGCGAAGCGCTGGTGGTGGAGTCCATGGCACACATGCCCGCTGTGGTGCTCAGGCCTTCCATAGGTAAGTCTCTTCAACGGAACCAGTGTTTCTGGGTGTTGGGCTAAATTATCTTTATCTTAGAGTATGTTGGAGTAATCAAATTCCTGGCTAACCTGGCAATATATTTGAATGCTGACAAAACTCTGTTTCCTTTGCCATTATGCCCCGACGTCCATGACTCGCCAGGCACTCCGGTAAGACAGGTGTACTACGCGCTTACTGTTTAAAGGTATAGATCGGATGTAGGTATTCCTTTTATAGACTTTATCCTCCAAGCACTAAAAGCGGCTTTAAACCAAAGTCCGGGCTTACCCCGTGATGGTCAACTCTTACTCATGGTATTAAAAAACTGTCTCCTCGCAGAGTTTAAAAACAAACTACATTCAAGCAAAACTATGTTTATTCATTTGCACCATACTTATGCCAGTAATTTGAAGTACTATACTGATGACGAGAAAATAAAGATTTTGCAACACTATTTTCAACAAGCCGAAAATCCGTCCGACACTTACGTACTCTGCGTGCCGAGAAGCAGACTTTGACTACTTTCCATCCGGTGCCAGATTGTTTCCCAAACAGCCTGCGTTTTCCCAACTATGTTGGGGCGGCTTCCAGTCTAACCGGATGCAGTGGAATACGTTTCCATGAAGCGACTGCCTATCTGACCTACACAACCCACGTATCCAATAATGTATTTTTGTTTTCCAGTGATTCCAATCTGGCAGGAGCCTGTTCCTGGTTGGACTGACAATATCAACGGACCTACTGGATTACTTATTGGTAAGTTTGACTTCAATGCTGATGAGAACAGCACCCTATTTACATACCACTGCATCACAGACGGAATCACAATATCATTTCATTTTGCTTACAAAAATATCCATTGTGTTGTTTGTGCTGGCCAGCAGACGAATTTTCCATAGCAATTATATACAAAGCAATTGCATTTGTGTAACGTCGTATCCGAACTTACCTACTGCTAGAAATGCGAAGGTGAGTTTGTTTGTTTGTTACGCTTTCACGCTAAAACGGGCATAAACGGATTTGGATGAACTTTTGACATGGATAGACCATGACCTGGGTTACGACACAGGGTACTTTTTAGCCCGGTATTCCCACGGGATCGAGAAAATTATGCGGATGAAAAAGATTTATAAACTTCGAAATATAGTATCCGAATAATTGTGCATGCAGCAAGATAAAATGTAGCGGTTGTTATAGGCGCTGGCAAAGGAGTAATCAGATCTATGTACTGTAAGAGCAACAGCTATGCTGACTACCTGCCGGTCGACGTGTTTATCAACGGCATTATGATCGTCGCTTGGAACTACTTGAAGAATGGGTGAGTTTAATTGTTATTGGTATCATAAGTTAGCAAACAGTCTGGGCACTGGTTACCTGCCACCATTAGGTGAGCACTTCACCAGCGCGCAGGGGCTGCGGGCGACGGCGCTCAGCAATACATCTGCTTGGTGCACGGCGCGGGGCTCGCGGGGCTCGCGGGGCTTGCGGGGCTCGCGCGCCTCGCAGTGTTGCGTTCTTTGTTATATAAGACTTTTAAAGCTTTAAGGCTCGTGCATACTGGCGCGAGTTGTCGCGCGACGTGACAGTGGCACTTAATTGTTCTACCGTTTAGTTTTCTCAGAAATTGTTTTGTTAAAATCGCGTCGCGCTAACGCGTCACGCCTGTTTATGGGAGCCTTTATGTGTCGTATCCGAGTCCTCATGACTAGTACAGTAATTTTGTGCGTAGAAATTGTCCGTTGTTATGTTAGAAATGTGCACGCAGCATAAATGCAACCCCAATTAAAAAGTTCATTTTATTTTATTGAATTGATGTGAATTAATTTCCTATTTTTCCAACAAATATAATAGGTACTTATTATTATGGTTTAAAGTTTTAGGATATTATCTACTTATTGTTCTGTTCCAGTGATACGAAGTCCAACATTATAAACTTCACATCGTCCGCCGAGATCAAGGTGACGTGGTCGGAGATGATCGACGCCGGCCGAGAGATCATCATGAACAGGGTGCCGCTCAACGGCGTCGTGTGGTGAGTGAGCACGATCACTCATTTCATTTTGATGTTTGATTCGGCTGCAGTCTTCTAGTGCTTCTATTATATACCTAGGTACTATTGATAGCATCTGTCATTCAGCTGTGACCATTTCAAGAGTCAGTACATTTCTATGAGACCCCCGCCACTAAGATATAAAACCACTTTCTTTTTCTTTAGATGGTGCTGATATTAATTTTAAGTTTCCAATATTTTAAAACCCCGCTACTATCAGATTACATATTGCTCGTCATCATTTTATACATGAAATCAACTAAGATACTATTCAGTAATAACTTGACTGACCGTGAGCCTGAAGATGTCCCATAGTTATGTTTCGTTTATTGGGCTGTGTAAGTGTATAGTTGTGTGGGTCGCCAGGTACCCGGGCGGCTCCATGAAGCACTCGCGGCTGTACCACAACATCTGCTTGTTCCTGTTCCACTGGATCCCCGCGTTCATCATCGACACGCTGCTCTTCTGCCTCGGATATAAGCCAGTGTAAGTTTGTCTTTATTACCAACTATTGAGAACGCTGAAAAATAATCCTGTAGCGGACTATCGCGCCAGTCCGAGTCTATTGTGACCTGTATACAAAGAAACTCTTCAGCTTTACTATACTTTATTATAAAGCTGAAGCATTTGTTTGTTCGGTTGAACGCGCTAATCTGTAAAACTACCACCAGTCGGAATTGGATTATTTTTTAAATTTGATATCCCGATTCTTGAGGTAGTTAAAGGCTATTTTAACATCAACCTACGACTCATAGCAGCCGAGCAAAAAGAAAAAAAAATCAGAAAGAACAAAGGACGATGCGACGCATCGCACGCCATGGGTCATAGGATATATTTTATGTAAAACAAGTAATTTCACGAGGACGAGCTCGAGGCCAGAAGCTAGTTCATTATAATCATACTTAAGTTATTAATTTCCGTATTTTCCAGGCTATGCCGCGTCCAACGCCGTATCGCCAAAGGGTTCGAAGTGTTCGAGTACTACACGAACAACCAGTGGGACTTCAAGTCAGACATCGCACAGACTTTACGACAGAAATTAAATGCGAAAGAGAGAAGGGACTATAAGGTGGATGCTGTGGGTAAGTAGGACAGCAAGATTTTGGTACTTATGCGTAAATAGAACATGAAAGAGAGGGAATTATTCTGTAAATAGGATACTGGAAACACTTTCATACGTAACATTAAAAAAAAAAACATAAACAGAAAAATCGGCCAAGTGCGTGTCGAACCACGCACAACGAAGGGTTCCGTAGTTGGGATGAATTTATCAAATAAACTTATCATTATAGTTGCAAAAACATGTTTTCCTTGTTTTGTTTGAGAACAAGTTCGTCAACTGCAAATGTAAGTTGGTCGATTATTACTCGGTAGCTTGTGGAGCCTACTTAGCTGTGATAGTTTTCCTTTTAATTTATTTATAATTATGTATATAATAAAAATGAATTTTTCACATATCCAAAACCAACCATTTAGCTGGCAGGGCCGCCAGCCACTTGACTTTAGGTACTTATTTCTTTCTTTCTTTTCTTTTGAGTCTAAAAAAAATTGGCACTTTAAAGCTTAATATTTCGCAAACGGATCCCTGAATCCAAAAATCCTAAAAGCTAGTTGGAGTCGTCATTTCCTATCTGACTACCCCTGAGAAGAAATGGCGAATCAAACTCAGGAGCCTGTAGACATAATCATGGTCAGACCATGTGAGGACCGTAGATTAGTGTCTGGCATGGTCTTTGAGAAAATCATCACACAGATTTGTGGACACGTCCAGTCAGTGCAAGCATTTGTCAGTAGTCGTGTAGCTCAACGACTCGACAAAACCAAAGAAAGGACACTTAGGTAGGCCGCGCATAACGTACTCAAACTGCCAGACAATCATTAAAATTAACTGAGAAGGAAAAAAACATAGTCCTCAGATTCTAGATTGAAATTAGACGTCATAATAGATTAGACTGTTTAGGATGAACTAAAATGGCTGCCTTTTCGGTCTAGTGCTCGCAAGCCCGACGACCTGGGTTAGACTCCCACTTCCCAGGTTGGGAAAAGTATTATTAGGTGTTACCAACAGGAATGTGTTAGGGGCCCATTCAAAGTTGGGCTAGGCTAGGCCGATGATGACATCAGGAATGTCTCAGTATCAAGCAATATTAGTAACCGATCAATGGTCCGCCTATTAGGTAGTTTGCGTGTACCTACTAAACCCCGCTGCCTATGCCTTTAGGGAATACAGGCGTGATGTTACGTTGTGTTTGTGCTCCAGGTCTGGACATCTCCAATTACTTCGAGGACTGCATCAGAGCGGCTCGAGTGTTCATCCTCAAGGAGTATGATGACACGCTACCTGCTGCCAGGAGGCATATGAGAATGTCAGTATTAACGTCGTTCTTCATACATTTTATTTGAATCCTAGCAGATTTTAACAAGAAGAGCTTGTCCCACTGGAGTAATGTCACTGAGGAAAGTGAGACTGCACCTGCGCTGCACACACTTGTGTATGTGTACCTACTTGTACCCACGGCTAAGCTACGCATGTGTACTTAGGTTCGCTTTGAATGAAAATGTAGGCAGGATCGACCACCGCGACCCACAGCCACAGCACAGATGAAGCACATAGCCGCGCTATTACGCACGGAAGAACTGCTGCCAAACAAATGTTGCAAACCTGTCCGTGCACATGCACTGCACGTTGCAACTCTTACTGCGGCAAGCAGTTGACGGTCAACTTTATTACAATTTTGGAAACCAAAGCAACTTATTCAATTACTAATAAGTATTTCATTTTATTTCTGTTTCATTCCAGTATGTACTGGGTGGATGTGGCCGTGCGCTGCCTGTTCTGGGGCCTGATGCTGTACTGGCTGAGCGGCTGGTTCACGTCGTCGGAGGCTATAGTAGCCGACCACAACGCGGCGCCTACTGTCATCGCCATGGATGCTTAGAGCGGCCATCTTGATTTGTGCTCAAAATGGCAGCCTAATGTTATGTCACAGGTTTAGTTAAACTCTCTGTCAAAGTTGTAAACTTGTAAGTATTGAGTTATAGTTATTTTTTTGCTGTAAGAACTAAAACTTTTTATTTGAAAATGGTAAAACTCTGAAAAGTATGAGAATTTGAAAATATGACCGATGATTTAAAAACTCTAAAAGTGGAAAGATTATGATTTAAAAAAAATGGAAGAGTTAACCAATTTTCGTTGCTGACTTTAATGCTATCTTTTAATCTTTTGATACTTTCTTGAAGTTTTATAAACTCTGACATAACATACTTTTAATATGTTCTACCTACTTCGATCAGACTGCAAACTACTCTAGTATGTAATTAGTTAAATATTTTTAAAGAAAAATCGTAGTGTTATAAACCATAGCACATAAACAAGGGAAAAAATATGTAAAAAAACGTGTCTTTACAAGTTTAAATTTTCGCTCCCTTTCATACGACATCGACAGAAGCCAAAACGCAAACTGCAAGTACCTACTGCAACATAAATCTTTTGGCGCTCGAATGACATTGATAGGGGGCGCCGTAGGTAAACATTTTGTGAAATTATTGTTGTATGAAAAATGAATTGAAAAAACAAGATGGCTGCGTTAGTTCCGATTTTGGCCACGCGCCTATAAACTTTTGTACAGCTATAAATATTTATCGAGCTGCCACGATACGATATTCATGTAAACTTTTCCATAAAATGATGATTGAAGTTATTCTTTTGCAGTAGGTAATTGTGTAATGCCGGGGCTACATTGTCGCGTTATCGCGAACTATACTTCGCGCGCTCTCTGTTGCTCAGCGAGATGTGGAGCGGTGTGCGAGAGAAATCGCGCGAAGTTTAAATAGGGTGCGCTGAACAGAACTGTCTGAACATACAGGGAGCGCGGAATTATACGGAATACAATGGAGTGTGTTAATTAAGTCATAAATAATTACCTATAATAGCTATGATGTTCATAGTTTAAACATGGCGTTACTTACCTATTATAATACAATATTTTATACTTAGGTATCTAATTGTTTTCTAAAAATCTATCTAAATTTTATAGTGTATTTTTCTTTGTGGTTTAGGCTTTTTCTAATAATTTGCTTACAGTGTAATTATTGTTTTTAGAAATATGTACCTAAGTATATTCAATCTTGCAAAAGAATGCTCAAAAGACTTTATCTACCTACCTATGTAAATTGAAAATGCTTAAGATTCTCCTAGTGTAGCAGAAGCTTATTTTTGTATCAAAATAATGTTTTTCTATGAAATAAAAAGTGATTAGAAATTATATCTTCTGATTTATTATTGTGTAAAGTTGTATCATAGGTATAACAGTAGGTACAGTCAAATCTCGTGAACCTAGTCTTCATTCTCCTGCCCTAATCCCAACTTATGTAGTGGTCGGCGTAACATGTTTTCGTCTACAACGTGCCGCTACAATGGCGACATTAATTTAACACACGGGTACGGCTAGTGGCCAGTAATCATAAAAATTATAATAAAATAAAATAATTGGTCAATTGAAAAATTTTAATTTTCAAACAAACTAAATAATAAAAACATATCCACAATCCCAGAATGACATCAGTCTGTGTAAAAGATTCATTCATGAAGCTACCTACCAGCTGGCTTACGTTCTATCGGTACTATGCTTTGTCGGCATAATTTCTAAGAAATTGCGCGGCTTTCCTTCTATTCGCCTACATATGATCCGTGACCCCGGCAAGTGACCTTTTCGCTACAGTTCTTTAAGTACAGGTTGCTCCAAGATGGTAATTTAGAAAATTGACAATAAATAAATAATAATGTTTAATGAAATTCAAATATTTTCATAAAATGAATACGCGAAATCGTATACGTGTGTTAAATTAATGTCACCATTAAAGCGGCACGCTCATGGCACGCTGTATACTTCTCTATTAGTCGTCATATATGTGGCCTCTTTCACACAGTCCTTCCATCGTTTCTTTGGTCTTCCCCTACTCCTGTAGACATTCGCATTCATACTTACTCAACACTTTCCTCACAACATTTTCCTCATTCCTCCGCGTCACGTACCCACCATGACAACAGATTTCCACACAACTTGTCAGCCACCGGCCAGACTTATAGTGATCTGTGGCCGCCGGTGCCATTATACCAGTTCCTCTTGTGTACCTACACATTTCATACTCTATCCATTCCGCCACGAGTAGGAAAATTAAGAAAAAATCCTTTTTCATACTATCATTGGTTTATTTTTACAGAACTGTTATACGATCATCATTCTCTTAACCTATAAGTACAATATTTTAGAATTTAGATGCAACACTGAATCAAAGACAGCAGTAGTGCACCCTAAATATATTTTCAAGCTTGCTAATATACCAAAACTCTTCTTAGAGCAATACTTTATTGTGATGATGATTCAACCAAAATAAATCTAGTAATTTACAAGATAGCCACCAACATACCTACAGACAAAAAATAAAAGTTTTGGTTATTTTTATTGCCAATGACAGGTACACTGCTGCTTTTGGTGTTCGAATGACGTTAACACCCTGTTGGTGAACACTTTTGCAATTGTTTTGTGACATGTTTTGAAAAGAAGATGGTGGCGTTAGATCCTTGTACTTACAACTATATATGCCGAATTATGCCAAATAAATTGAAACAGAAATCGCATAGAAGTAAATAAGTACATAAAAATATTACTAGATAGTGAAATAATAACAAAATACATTATTTTCTCTTACATAGCTTTAATGAATTACCTTATTCAATAATAATGTAAGTAAAAAAACAATACCTTAAAAATGTTTTCTGATTTTTAATCATATATTGTGAAGATCGACGTTTTGATTTCAAAAATGTCATACAAAAAATATATTAAGAAAGTAAAATAAAATACAAAAAAAATACGATTTACAAATTACAATATTTGGTAAATATTCTGAAAGAATTAAAATACCTAACAGAAGTTATTTTCTAGAATTACAGGTACATCAATATTTCTTAAAATTACAAAATGAGGTTCGATACAGGGTAGTTTTTTATTCAGATCATATTTTTCAAAAGGATCCTTTTTTACCCGACGCGACGGCCCCAGGAGTAGGGTCATGTTTAACACTTCAGTGATGAATAAGAGTAGGAAATAACAATCTGCATAGCTATACATATCCTACTTTAAAGGCCCGTATTTATAAATGGTTCTTTCTCATTTGAGAGGTCACTTAACGGTTTTAATCCAGTATTATTAAGCATTAATAATAATATTTATTAAATATAATATGACATACTGATGACCGCTTTTAAGAGATATGGGTCTGCAATATAGTCAATTTTACAGTCCTTATGCTCCCGTGCTGTCCGGCAAATTATGTTTTACAAATGTAACTAGATCAAATTGACCAATTGTTTACAAAATTTAATTTTAATTCTACCGTAAGCGCCCCGCAAGGAACCTGAACAAATAATATCCCGTCGCCGCTTGGAACAGTTTGTGCACCCAGTATAATCTGAAACAGGAAAATTATTAAAATTACCGTCTGACTGGACAGTACTAAAACACACTATTTTGTAACAACCGCGTTTTCTTTTTAATAATTAATTATAAGTAGGTATGTTTTCATATCGTTGTCAAAATAGCTTCAACGAAATTGACGCTACGTAAAACTAAGCGATTGTCGTTACAAGTGTGATTCTATGAGACGACTATTGAGAGTTCAGTTCAACAGATATCCGTAAAACTGACCTTCTTAACTTAGTCCGCGCCACAGGCAACGACTCAGCCGTATCCTTCAAGATATACCGCCTGATGCCGAACATGTAAGCACCAATATACGAGTCCCAGTCGAAGTCAGCGGGCCAATGAGGGAAGGCGCCCGAGTCTCTGGCGACGGCGGCGTCGTCGTGGAGGGCCGTCAGCTCGGCCACGCCGAACTGCCACTCGTGGTTGGCGAAGTATTCGCCCGTGGCAGCCGCCATCTTGAATCGGCGGGCGAGCTTCATCATTCTGGAGGACGGAAGATTTTTAAAGTCAAGATTCATAGTGAAGGATAGAAGGCAGGTGGAACATGCTTTGTTTAATACAAATTATGGTATTGCAGCTCTTATTATTATTCATATCATCTCGGCCTCATCCGTTTTACCAGCAATGCCATACAGCAATGTATGGGAAAAGGTTTTGCGATTTGTGGCTTTTCTAGTACTCCGCCTACCTTGTCCATACTCCTATAGGTAGTCTTTGCGAAACTGTATCGATTGGTCTCATAAAAATAAAACGTTACAATTGTCCATTTACTAGCTGACTGTATCATTTTTCTAAAAGCCGTGAATGCAGTTAGCAATTTCTTAAAAAGTTAAGGACAGTCTCCTAAAAACGTTTTCCTGTAGCTGCAACGGCCAAGACTTTCAAACGTTATTGCCCCGTTTAAAAACTCCACACTGTATAGTTGTATAGTTACATGGCCTTCCTCCCCTGCGCTCGGAGCAGCAGGTCGTACATGAAGGCCGGCAGGAAGTGGCACGTGATCTCCCAGAACGTGTTCATGAAGCGGGACTCCGTGAACGAAAAGTTTGGGTACCACATCACGTATCTGAAAAAAGAGACAATGCATTTATTGTAGAACATTATCATATACTCACATCCAATATATTATGTTCATTAGGGCTACTTTCGACTACTCATGGCATGATCGAATCTGCTTTGCGGACGATGTCGCAGGCAGAATCTAGTATTTCACAAAAAGGCCGTAGGTACAGATTTTAGCTAGCTATATAGCCACGAGTACCTCATAAGTGTGCAAGTAAAAGTAAAATAAAAACTTACTTGGTGGGATTCTCAAGCGCCCATTTGATGCATAGTTTGGTGAACTGGCCCCATTGGAGTGGGTTGATAGATCCTGATGTTACATTGTACACTGGGCAACGACCAGGCCTGGAATAGGAAACAGTTATTTTATATGATCCATAAATATTTGTATAATAATAATAAATGTTTGCGCAGACACATGTGCAGGCTCGCTCTATGGGATGGCAAGCCGGCACTCGCGAGGAGAGATCACGCGCATGACCTAGATTGCTTTACGTTTTCTCAGGCTCAGGGGTGTCACACTCCCACCATCTCAACTCCTGGCTGCTAGTGCTTCTTAACAGAAAACTGAACTGAAAAACTTTTTTGCCAAACCCGGGCTTTGATTTGATGACAAACAAACTATCAAACTAGCCACTGGTTAACAGCTCACCAACAAGGCAGTAAAATCCTTAGTAAGTGGAAGAATGTCAAAGTTAAGGTTCACGGTACTCATATTCGGACATGATAGACTCACTGCTTGACCCCCTGTCTCCAGGCAGCCAGGATGCAGGAGTTGACCACCATGTCCACGGGCACCAGGTCCACCACGAAGCGCTCGCGGCAGTACCCGGAGCGGTAGGTGCCGCGGGATATCTCCATTATTATACCTGAAAGATGAAGGAGTTACTAAGGTTCTTCAGCAATGATATTGTACGTCATTCACTCGTCATTAGGGTAGCTCAAAATACTTAGTCGTATATTTAACAAAAAACTTGATTTTCAAAAGTAATGTAAAATTATTTGTAATGTATTAATTTATGTTTTTAAAAGTAGGTATGTAAAATATGAGGTGGAAGGGACAAATATTAATCTTGTAGGAACAAGGACATGCCGGTTTCCTCACGATGTTTTCCTTCAACGTTTTGAGACCAGTGGTAATGAAATTACCACTGGGTCACCACTGCTCTCTACCTACTACCTACTTAATAGCCTAATGGTGTGACCGTGGAGCTGCTAAGTCATAGGTCTCGAGTTCGAACCCAAGACACGCACCTCTGACTTTTCGGATTAATGGGCGTATTGTATCATCACCACCACCTACATTGCCTTACATGATGGCTAACTTGTCGGATATAATACTATTCGCTGACGACACTTCTCTTATTTTTAAAATAGATAGAAAAGATACAGATGTCTCACATGTCAACGATAGTCTGGGTACTCTTTCGGAATGGTTCGCAGCTAATAATCTTTTACTTAATGCGAACAAAACTAAATGTATTAGGGAACTAACTAACTATAACTAAAGTAAGGCGTCGAAAAATTCCTCCTAGTTCTTTAAGTTTTAGTGTTTTATGTAAATAGTTAGTTGTGTAATGTATTAGGTTCTCATTACCAAATGTACCTCAAGTGGGTCTAAATCTAAAACTTGATGGCAAGAAACTAGATGCAATTACAGAAACTATATTTTTAGGAATTACTTTCGATTTAAAATTACAATGGGGCGCCCACATCAGAACTCTTTCAGGTAGACTAAGTTCACAGCATATGCAGTAAGAAAAATAAGGCAGTTGACTGACTGAGTATTATGTCTTATGGCGTTCTGCTGTGGGGATCGGCAGCTGACGTAGATTCAATTTTCATTTTACAGAAAAGGGCAATCCGCGCGATCTATAAAATGAGTCCTCGCGAGTCCCTTAGAAACAAATTAAAAGAAATTGATATACTGACTCTGTCTTCTCTCTATATCTTTGAAAGTATTTTTTTGGCTTCATTTGGCTGAAATAGGTTTTTTTTTTATTGTTTGTCTTTTATATAGACTATTTTCTATTGATGATAATGTGAGAACTTTGTAGGCTTATTGGAATGTACTGAACATCTATTTTGTTAAGTACCTGGTACTTACTTGTTGAAAGGCCTACATTGTCCTCCCATGCCTACTAACACTGTAATTTGAAAATATTGTAAAAGCCAATTATTTTTAAAAGAGTAACTGTGGAGTTTAAACGACACGGTTGGCGCATTGGGTGAGCGATGGACGGCTGCGCAACGTGTCGCGGGTTCGATCCCCGCACGGAACAAATATTTGTATGATCTGCAAGTAGTTGTTCCGGGTCTGGGTGTTAGTGTATGTGAGTTTCTATGTTGGTAAACGCACCCACGATACAGGAAGAAATTCCTAGTGTGAGGCAACGTTCAAAAAAAAAAAAAGTTTCTTGCCGGCTCCTATCCATAGGAAACGACCAATTGGAACCGTGCACCTAGCTTCTGACGTGTCATAAGTGCCCATGTAGGTTTATGTGAAATAAAATATTTTGATTTTGAAGGAAAAATACCACCCACTATAACTTAATGAGTTGTAAGAAGAAGACCTACATATTGTTTGTTCTATAATAGTCTTCGTAAATTCACCTGAATGGCCTTATTACCTATGAATATTTGTAAACGTTTTCAACTCACCAGTAACTCCGTAGACATTGTCTATCCATCCTGGGTAGGGCTCCTGCAGGGCAGCGGTTACTGAATATAACAGAAAACCATTATTACTCACTAAAACTTCAAACAAGTTTAGGTCACGAATAGAATAGCGTGGACGAAGCAGCATGAGTTAATATAGTCGTACAAGGAACTTTTTGAACGCCACCATCATGTTTTTTCAATAGTATTTCACAAACAATTTCACAAAGGTTTACCAACAGCGCCCCCCTGTCAATGTCATCCTTGTAGCAGTATACAGTAAGTACTCAGGCGTCAAAATGATGTTTAATCGAGCTTTAGAAATAAACTTATGAGTGACAGAGACGGCGCGCTACAAACTTTTTCTCGATGTGCCTTAATAACTGTCGCTAACTGTACCTACCTATGATCAAGAAGCGAAAATGTTAAGCAATTTTCAAAACTTTCAAAGTCAAACTTAAATAAATTATTTCAAGTACACCATAAAAGGCACTTTTGAAGGTAAAAAATAAACAAGAAAATATTATTGTTTCTAGGTTCCCGAAGGTAGTTTCATTATGAAGAAGGATGGGCATGGGCAATAAACTCTTTTAAATGTTTTACAATATTTTGTATCCAATAATCAATCCATGTAAAGACGATGCACCTACGTAGAATACAATTACTATACCACACAGGTAAGCTTTCATATCGGTCCCAGTTTCGCCACACACCGGGTGCAGGTGCAGGACACCCACACACCGGGTGCAGGTGCAGGGCACCCACATACCGGGTGCAGGCTGGTGCAGGTCACCTTTTCTAACCGTCTTTTTCATTAAAAATGTTGGAAAAACTTAGTCGCCAGTATAAATTAAAGGTGCTAACAGTTGAGTCATTGCTGTATCGTTATTTTGCATAACCTCAGAATGGTGTCACTGGAGAAATGTCCGCTTTCTGCACAACCTGTTTCATGATATTATTACCTGAGCTTAGGCTTAGCTTAGCACTTATGCTTATTAAGTAATGGGCAAGATATTTATAACCAGTCTTACTTACAGTTTCTAGTTGTCATAGGGCTTGTGGCTCAGTTATAACAGCGCACGAGTCGATCGCTTAGGATCAGCTACCTAACAGCTTGCCGAGGTTGGCCCGTGTGACCATTACATACTGAGACCTTTCCGTGCCTCGGAAAGCACGTTCTGCCGTTGGTCCCGGCTGTCATTTGTAGATCTTTGACAGTCGTTACGGGGTAGTCAGAAGCCTAAAAGTCTGACAACCAGTCTTACTATCGGGTACATATGCTACCTAGAAACTGGGTTGTGGAGGTCAGATAGGCAGTGCTCCATGTACAACACTGGTGTTTAGGTAGATGATGATGATGGCATAGTTAAATACTGGTATTCAGCTGCATCCGGTTAGACTAGAAGCCGACCCCAACATAGTTGGGAAAAGGCTACGCAGATTGATTTTTGGTGATGATGGCATAGGTCTGACATGTTTCATAAAGGTATAAGTCCATTGAGCAAAAAAACTTGGAGCGAAAAGCCGACTGCTTCGTTGGTCTAGTGGTCGCAAGCGCTACTGCAGAGCATGAGGTCCTGACTTCACTTCCCCGGTCGGGCAACGTGATGTTGGGTTATTCTCCGTAGCAGCCGTGAGCCTGGGACTGTGCCCGGTTGATGACAACGAGCTCGCCCCCTATTACATGGGACTTGAACATACCTGGTGAAATGTGTATTTAGGATCATTCTTGATCAAATGGCTATATCACGGCCGATTGACGTAGGGTTGATATACTATTTATTTCCCTGACTTTACTATATGAACAAATTAATCTTGTTTCTTTTGGGTGTGGTTGATGATGACTACCTGGTGTCAGAGTTTTTATGCCGCCCATGGGCTTTTGACTTGGCTTTACATGCTGTCGAGAAATATCTCTCAGGCTCGAGCAAAATGATGCGCCTATTATAGACAGGTACAACTGCCTCACCCTTCCCCCTGGCCTACAAATATTACCCCTGGGCTACAAATAAACTCAAACTCAAAGCATTTATTTCAATTAAACCATTTACAGGCACTTTTGAATTGTCAAGGAGTCAGTCAGTCAGAAATATGAAGCTAGTTGCCCATTCCAAAGCGTAGTAGGTACTTATGGAGAAGAACGGGCAAGAAACTCCATGGACACTCTTTTAAATCAAAATGTTGTTACAATATAATGGTTACATCATTCATGTTGAAATTATACATGTGAGAACAATGTAGAAAGCACATTAAAAGCGTCCGCAATTATAAAATAAGAACAATTCAAAAATTAAAATAAGCCATGGCAGCTAAGAGATGACCAGTCACGACTGACGGCACCCGTTCACGAACATGACGCATGGATCAACCATTTTGAAGGGAGCTAAATGATTCAACACACGCACCACCATCAGCGAGACATTTGAGTGAGCATGACATATTCCCAGCCGCCAATAAGGCACATTCAAGTCAATGAAAGACATATTACCCGGTAAATGATAGATCTATAGTACATAGTACTCACACCTGTGTTATGCAATTATACAACACAAAAGAGATTGAGTTTATACAATGCAAATATAGGCTTACAATCTTCAGCAGCTCCAACAGTATATTTTCCAAATGTTAATTAGTTAGTTGTGTTTGTGGAGTAGGACCAGCATTAAGCCAAGCATTTTTATCAGCGATGTAATCCTCCAACTTATAATATGCCTGCTTGCATAGTGTGCGTTTTATACAAGTTTTAAATTTCGTCTCATTCAGTTGAAGTATGTGGGGAGAAATTTTATTATAACATTTTAAACAGTACCCCATGAAAGATGAGTCTACTTTAGCCAGTCTGAAACCTGGTTGAACTAATAGGTCCCTATTTCTAGTACAATAATTATGTCTATCACCTCTTTTACTAAAAAGATGTAATTTTTTTCTTACGTGCATGATGTTTTCATATATATATTGACAAGGTACCGTCATGATGTTAATATCTATAAATAGTTCCCTTAAATAATCGCGCATACGGAGATTATAAAAGGCTCTGATCGCTCTTTTCTGCAGAATAAAAATAGACTCGATGTCTGCAGCCCGTCCCCATAGTAAAATACCGTAAGAAATAATGCTATGAAAGTAACTAAAATAGACTAGTCTCGCGGTATCGTCAATTTACTGATAGTATCTATATCAGTAAATTGACGGATTTTTCTGACAGCATATGCTGCTGAACTTAGCCGTCCTGTAAGAGATGTTAAATGAGGACCCCATCGTAGCCTTGAGTCGAGCGTGATCCCCAGGAAAACAGTTTTATCGACGAATTCTAGTTTCTCTTGATTCAATACTATCTCACAATCACTACTTTTGACATTTGGTAAAGAAAATTTAATGCACTTAGTTTTTTTTCCATTTAATACTAAATTATTAGCAGTGAACCAATTTTGGACCTGCAGTAGGGCGTTATTTACTTCGTCAAAATTTGTAGCACGTCTATCTACTTTAAAAATTAAGGAAGTATCATCAGCAAATAACACCATGTGTGGCTGATTTTTTAATAAATGGAGTAGATCATTAATATGTACTAAAAAGAGGAAAGGACCCCAAATCGAACCTTGTGGAACACCCATTTTTACTTTTAAACCTAGTGAGTTGATACCGTTTATTTGAACTTGCTGTTGTCTATCATTTAAATAAGATTTTACTAAACTGAGCGCAAGTTTTCCAAGTCCGTAATGCTCAAGTTTCAAGAGCAAGGTTTCGTGATGAACGCAATCAAATGCCTTGGAGAGGTCACAAAAGATTCCTATGGCGTCTTGGGCCTCTTCCCACGCGCTAAAAATGTGTCTTAATAATGTTACACCGGCGTCAGTCGTGCAACGTCCTTTGGTGAAACCATACTGTTGGTCGTGAAGGATTTTATTTGAGTTAAAATGATTGAGCATTTGATTCAGCATTACCTTTTCAAACACCTTGCTGAAAACTGGCAGCACGGATACGGGTCTATAATTATTATGGTAAGGTAAGGTGTAATCCGGGGACAGCTTTACTGTCCCCGGATTTGAAAAGTGGTATTACCTTACTGTATTTCATTAAATCCGGGAAGACTCCTTGATCCACACACAAATTAAATATTAAGGCTAAGTCAGGCGCTATGGTCTCAATTATGGAGGTACAGACTTTAATGGACATTCCCCAAAGATCCTCGGTCAATTTGATCTTGATTTGCTTAAAAGCTTTTATTACTGCAACGGTGTTAATATGCATAAAGTTAAATTCAATCGGGCAGGCTGAAACGTTCGCCCTTACTAAATCAAAAGAGAGCGATGGCGAGGAGTTTAAGGTTTCAGTAGTTTTAAATGGGATACTGGTAAAGAAATGTGCAAATTCTTGAGCCACTTCTTTGCTATCGGAAATGAGACCACCACCTGACGACTCCAGTGTGTAATCGGAATTATGCTTTTTGTTCCTATTCTCCTAAGGTCCTGATTACTTAATTTACAAACTAAAGCGCTATTAAATTTCTTTAAATTAACAGCTGTTACTGGTCTAAATTGTATCTGCACTTTTTGTATGGGTAAGTTGGACTCAAAAGTTACTGTTTGCCCACTGTGATCCGAAGGGAGATAATTAACAATGCCTTTATCTAAATAGCCGCAGCAACAAAACACATTGGTGCCGATTCTCTTGTCACAAAATTCTCTAAACTAAACTAAAAATCACTAAAATTTAGTTTAGTCCTGTCAAACGATCAAACTCATTCTGAAATAGACTTTAAATGACACAACTTAACTATAATTTAGTTTGACAGCACTAAGATGGCACTGAGATTAGTTTAGTGAAAATGCTATTCTGAATTTGACGATTTAACCTAAAATTTTGTTCTATATCTAAAATCCTCTAACTAAATCTGACTATATTTAATCGAGATTAAAAATGTGTGGAATAAAATTAGATGTCATGAACTAAAATTCAAACCAACACCTCGACTTCAGTTACAAAAAACAGTACTGAATTTTTTTATTTTCTTTTGCTTATATCTCGAAAACGGTGTGTCCTATCGCAAAAATAATGAAAATTTCGACACCCTTTAGGAAGCCCTTTAACACCTAATTCTCAACATGTTGGTAATTATTATTTTTTTTTTTTCGTTATTTTCCATACAAAAACTGAGAAATTCCATTAAAAACACGTCGAGGCTGCCGGGCATACGCGCCTCTGGCTCTAAAAAAAAAACACGGTGTAGGGAAAACAAGTACCAAGTGGAGGCGCGCGGTTGTCAAATTCGATTTTAGTTGTGTCAAAATAAGTTTTAAATTTAGAGAATTTATTTGGCAGAATAGCTCCAAGATTCCCATAGTCAAAAGTAAGGAATTTTAGAGATAGTTTAGTTAGTTTAGTTCGGTGTACAAGAGAATCGGCACCATTATCAATACATGTAGCAGTAGTAGTTGTTATTCGGGTTGGCTCTACAAACACATTTAACAAATTGAATGATTTAAACAAATTTAACAATCTACTGGTATTAGAATTATTTTCTAAAATGTTAATAATAGGTCTTTACCTATGAAATTACCGTTTTGTATGAAAAAATTTAAACGAATTTTTTTCATGAATTTTTTATTTGTATTAATCGAAGTAATCACCCATGCAATCAATGCATCTTTGCCATCGCAGTGGCAGTTTATTGATGCCCTTCTTAAAGAAATCAGCTGGACGGGAGGCAACAAATTCTTCAAAGGCATTTTGTACTGCCTCTCGGGTATTGAATTTTTTTCCCGCCAAGAAGTTATCCAAATTCTGGAAAAAGTAGTAGTCTGTAGGCGCAAGGTCTGGTGAGTAGGGCGGATGACGGAGAGCTTCCAACCCCAGTTCTTGCAACTTGGAGACCGTCTGCTGTGCAGTATGAGGTCGCGCGTTGTCGTGCAGGAGCAGCGGAGACGAGCGATTGACCAATGCTGGTTGGAGATGCGCCAGCTTCTCCATCATTGTGTTCAGTTCTTCACAGTACACATCTGCAGTAATGCTCACCCCGTTTGGTAAGAAGCTGTGATGAATCACACCGGCGCTAGACCACCAAACAGTGACCATCACTTTTCTAGGGGTAAGTTTTCGTTTAGGGCATTGTTTAGGTGCTGAACCAGGATCCAACCAACTTGCTGAGCGCTTGCGGTTATCAAACAGAATCCATTTTTCATCGCAGGTAACAATGCGGTTCAAAATTCCTTCATTTGTGTGTCTGTTGAGCAGTGCAAGGCACGTCTCGACGCGTACTTCGCGCTGGCGATCATTGAGTTCGTGGGGCACCCATTTGTCAAGCTTTTTTACCTTGCCAATTTGACGCAAATGGACCAATATTGTTTTGACGCTAACGTCGAAAGCTGCTGCTAATTCAGCCGTAGATTGTGTTTCATCAGCTTCCACAATCGCCTTTAATTCGTCATTGTCGACCAAAGTCTTCGGACGACCGCGAGGTTCATTTTTCAGGTCGAAATTTCCAGAACGGAAGCGAGCAAACCAATAACAGGTGGTGCGTTGGTTTGTAGTGTTAGCTCCGTAAACGTCGTTGATGTTGCGTGCCGCTTGTGCCGCGTTGCTGCCACGACGGTACTCATATTCCATAATTACTCGAATTTTTAACGTATCCATGATGACGAAAAAGATTGAAATGCGATGAAAATGTAACACTAATCAATAAAGAAATGACTACTTTTGGAAAAAAAAATCCATGTTTTTAAAATAAAATTAATTTGATATTAGAATTCTTAGCCAAACAAAAATTATTTTGATTTGAAATGGCCAGTACTGCAGAATGGCAATTTCATAGGTAAAGACCTAATATTAAAGTCCCCACAGATAATTACCGATTTATTCCCAGTTGCAGTTGCAGTTGTTTTGACAAAACATCTTCCATTACCGACTCAAATATAGAGTAGTTTTGATAATTTGGGGGTCTGTAAACGCACACTATAACATGCTTATCTAGCTCAACACAAGACAGCTCAATGCTATGTTCAACCGATAGTTCAACTATGTCTTTACGGGTTTTTGATTTAATACAACTTTTAATTAAGATTAGTGAACCACCACGCAGCATTGATTTTCGGTTAAAACAACTGGCCACACTTCTCATAATTAATTAACATTTCATAGACTTTTAACCAATGCTCAGTTATACAAATAATGTCAAACATTGTTTTTTCCAAAAACAATTCAATTTCCAATTGCTTGGAAGAAAAACCTTGAATATTTTGATGAAATAATTTCAAGGATTTCTATATAGCCCCTTTTGTGCAGTTAACTTTGTTAGTGCTAGAAAATACCTTTTTGTTATGAATATGTGTAATTATACTGTTAGTGGTTCCTTCTGTTGTCTTACAAACTAGTTTAAATTAATTTGAACCACCTTATCATTAGTACTATTACTAATTGTGGTGCTAATTATAGATGACTTCGACATACTAATTATGTCTGGGTTAATATTAAAAGCTAATAGCCTAGCTATTTGACGTCTAAAACTAATGGGCAGATACACAGTATCCCTAGTCGACCTAAGCTTATCAACAAAAATGTTGGTGTCAAAAAATATAAACTTGTCACTATGGTGACTAACTAAAAAATGCATGTAATTATTTAATATAATATGAATTAAGTTATTTTGCCTATTTGACAAGTGCTCAAAGTATGGAAAAGCACACAAAATTATTTTCTTACAATTTAACTTCAGTAGCTCGGTGACACTATCAGTGATATCATCTTTTTTACATTTAAACTATTACCTATAAGTACAGTTATAATGGCATTAGGATCATATTCATTCATAGTTATTGTAGACATTATTTGATTATAGGAAGTCTGAGGCATGTAATAGTTCTGAGAAGAATGACTCAGGTTGTTACCAAGTAATTTTCCTAACCCTTTTCCAAAACTATCAGAAAACATAATGTAGCAGTAACAAACTTTACTACTACAAGTGAGAGAACTAGCTTCTGTCTGAACTACTTGCAATGGACCTCGTTCAGCACCTGGTGTAACCTCACTGGGAAACGAGACCTGAGCACTTCCTTACTGGTATGGGTCCTCTGTTGCCTCCGGTTGGTGAGTGCCAAGATTCGATTTACTTTGCAGTGAAGTTTCAGGGGTGCTGATAGTCAGCGGGTCCACTTTGTCTGCATTAGAGTTGCACATGTACACTAACTCATTAGCTGCAAGGATGTGCTCCTGAAATTGATTTTCAGACCTCACATACTTAGTATAGAGTGAATGAAGTGAAGCTGAGTACCTGAATTTCAGACTGTAAGTGTTGAGTGTCAAACTCATAAATGTTCTTACTGTCTTCTAATTTTATTTGGTAGTTATTTAATTTATTTATAAGAAAACCACGTTCTTTCCTTAACTTAATATTATTGGAACTGTGTTTTTGTTGTTTCCTATATTTATTGCATTTATTTATGATTCTATTTAGCTTTGCATATTTTTAAATTTTATTTTGACTTAATTTATAACTACTATTATTATGTTTCATTAAAGAATCTTCAGTGAGGTCTATTGTTATTAATGAGTGCTGGTTGCAATTAGTGTTTAATAATTCACTATACAAATTATTAGTTTCCTTAGCCTGAGTACATTTTTCATATTACCCCTGGGCTACAAATATTCCCCCTGGGCAACAAATATTCCCCCTGGGCTACAAATATTCCCCCTGGGCTACAAATATTCCCGCTGGGCTACAAATCTTGAACGGGCAATTTTTACGTCAAAAGTCATCGCAAATCAATATTTTCGCGTTTCTTAGTAAGCAGCTGTGGCATACATTTTTAATTAAAATTATTGGAAAGCCATGTCGTGTCAATCGATATGATCGCTGTACGTCAAACTTATATGAATTTATGATAAGCTTTGCTTTGAACCGCCTGTGAATCTTTACTTATCAAAAACGTTACGCTTCTTTTGGGCAGTTGGGTCATAGTTTTGAAAAGGCAGGCAGGTGATGATGACAAATTACCCGATGGCCCTTCTGACGGTGACTGGTCAGCGCTGGCTGCCTATGAACATCTGCACTGCATCAACACAAGAGGCATCGCAGATACGTTGTCATGCCAGAGACAACGTTTTTTTTTTTATGTTGGGTAGTCATCAAATGATTTCTCCCGCTCTGGGCGGAGCGGAAGGGCGTGTCTGACTTTTACTGACTACCATTACCACCGGGCCGCAACTGCTCTCCACCAAAAGCTCTACTACTGTGGGTGAATGCGTGTTCCCAAACACGTACAGACATAAACAACTATGATAGATAGCCATCTAAAACTATTACGCCTAAACATAACATGAATTATGTTCCTAGTAATAATCGAATTTAAATTAATTCATTGTATGCATACTACAACAGACTCTAAATCGCTTTGTCCCTCTAAAAGGACTTACCGTATTAGTAATGTCCTTGGATCAGGTCAATTATGTTGTGCTAGTCGCAAATTAATGAAAGGATCAAACATTGTCCGCAGGCCAGAGGTGTTCCTATAGTACGGCAGGCTGCAGTAGGTCGCACGTCGGTCGTGACAAAACTAGTGTAAGTTGGCCTCATATTCTATTGTAACTCCGTACTAGGCCAGGCCAGCTCAAGGTCAAAGTGTTACCACCGATGAGCGTTGGACTGTACTAGTCGCAAATGATTAAGAAAAACAAAACTTTGACGAAGTTCATTGGTCTGCCAAAAGTGTGTGGTACACCCACATTTAGCCAGTTATGTTTAACACTTTGCCCGTCATAGGGATCGCACCCAGAAACTATTGCTCGACAGCAGGCCTCCCACTAGCAACTATACCACAATATGTCAATGTACTCATTATAATTTCATTTTTGGCCACCTTGCGTACTAAATAGTTTCCTAATCAGGTTGCACTAAAGGACGGGTCATGAATTACAATTTTATTGTAAGTATTTATGTTTTGCCTTGTTTCGTTTTGTTGTGGAAAACATCGAGAGGAAATCGGTGCCTGAGCGACATCTCTGTGAAGCCAAGTCAGGGCGGCTTAAAAACTCTAACACAGGTGAGTGAGTAACCACACGTAAAATAAAGAAAGACGTTGCTTCTAAACTGCTAAGCTGATTCTGATTTAAATAACTTGAGGCCTATAATCCTACCATGGATTATCATTCTTGGGCAGGTGATGTCCAGGCAGGTCAAGGTGACAGTTGTACCGCACATGATACAACATCGTGTGACACTTCACATTTCGTCTATTATTGACTTGCCAACGTCAGAGATAATCACACGTTGACAGCTCACTTCAAATTCACTTCACCTAAGTTTTCACGTTGAATTCTTAGGTATATAATATGACACACCGTGTTTTAAAGAGAGACAGACACACAGACAGAAACGGCAAACAAAGACGAACGTTTTTTAAACTCCAGTGTAATTTTATCGGCAGGCTATTTTGCATTATTAATATTGAAACACTGATTATTTAGTTTTAAATGTCCTAAAACTGCTACAATACCTAAGTCAGCTTATTCAGCCTATAATGTTCCCACTGACAAGTCTCCTCTCTGTGAGAAGGAGTGGGCCGCAATCCACCACTCGGGCCCAGTGCGGTTGGTAGATCATGTCACATGTCTTCGAATGATTAGTTCTACGACATGCCGGTTTCCTCACGATGATTTCCTTCACCGTTTTGGGAGCAGTAGTGATGAAATTATTTACACAAAGTAAATCTTACTCACAAGCTGCTTACAGTGCCCTTCGTGTCCATACAACAACGCGTTCACTGCGTTCAGGGCAGTATTGGGGCTGCCCATCTTCTGGAGCATCTCGGACATGTTTGCGGAAGCGCGCACTGACTGGTCCCAAGCCACCATGCACAAGCGACGCGAGTCCTCGGTGCGCAGGGTGCGGGCTAGCTCCGACACTGTCCTGACGATGATTGCTCAGCGACTGGATTGCCCCTACGTTGGGCATTGTTGTAGCAGGCATATTGCGGGTGCTTCATTTGTAATTTTATATAACTATATAATATTAACGACCGATACCTACAGTATTCTTCTATCAGGTTGTTGGTCAGTTTATCTATTTGCAAGTTCTCAAGTTTTGCTTGCAAATAATAAAAACGCGCCCAAGTGTGAGTCAGGCTCGCACGCGAAGGGTTCTGAACCACCGTACAAAATTTACAAATTTGAAAAAATATTTTAGATAAAAAAACGCCGAAAATAACACGTTTCATAAATGGAAGTTCAAAATTAAAAAGGTGTCCTTTAATTTTGAACTTTAATTTTGTTATCGCGGCCATAGTAGTGTCACACTCTGGGAAAATATTGAAAGAAATAAGCATTTATTTAAGTATTTCAAGTGTCTACTATCTATCTATCTACCTCTATCTACGTTTCAAAAGATACAGCCCTGTGACAGACGGACGGACAGCGGAGTTAAGAGTATCAGGGTCCCGTTGGCACCCTTTGTGTACGGAACCCTTAAAAACGACAGCCCAACAAATAAAATATTGATTGACAAAACATTGGTTGCTTACGAGCCAATCATGAGCCCAATCGATCGCCCATGACTATTTGATGAATGCCATGAGAAGCAGGGCAAGACTGGCGCCTTGTGGGAAACGATACATATGATGATAATTACTGGGCCCTGTGTGACCTGCCCGGGGGCCCTGTGTGACCTGCCCGGGGACACTGTGTGACCTGCCCGGGTTCTCAGAAAGTTGAGGGGAATAGGGCGTGCCTCTTAACTTTTGATAGGGTATTGTTTATTCTTGGCGTATTTTTTTTTTAAAGATACTATTTTTAAGCTTTTATCAATCTATTAAATAATTTATGACGGGGTGGACTTTTTGTTTGTATGTCAGTGTGCGTTTTGGTAGTTAAATAAGTACATGTAGGAAGCGTTTAGACTTTAGATAGTCTAGAACTCTAGAAAAACAAAAAGAATGAAAGGTCAAGAAATTCGATTGTAAACAAATTGACACATTACGTCAACCCGCTTTAAACGACTGTTATAGAGTAATAGTAAATAGAATTTTGGTTAATTTATGTTGATAGTAACTTTACTCGTTAAGTAATCTGTTTTCCCAACTGCACATAACGTAACATCATATTATTATAATGTAACATTGTTTACAAAGGACCATGCGACATTTTGGACCAAATGCTCAACAGTGATGTAACATATGCCATATGAAAGCTTTTGGGATATTATTTAATTCATCCCATGGCAGCTAAGTCGAAATCGAAGGCGATCATGGTGTTTTTGACCATTCAAAAATGTAAAAAGTAGGTTAGGTTAGGTTAGGTCAGGATAGGCACGTTAGGTTATGTTCGTTTATTGTAGCGATCCGCCGCTGCTCCAAGTGTGTTTGTTTATTTATTTATGAATTGTAATTAAAATTAAAATCATGATCATTACTATAACTGGTCACGTAATATTTAATGATAACATAACATCACGCCTTTTGCTAGTTTTGTTTAAGTCCCATGTAATGTAGACTCCTGGCTGCTACTGAGCTACTACTCATTTTGAACTAAACACAGTGATGAAACTTATGCCATGTGAAATGAAGCTTTGGGGTATTATTTTATTCATATCATCATCATTAAATGAAGCTGAATTAAATTCTGTAATTTTTAGTAATGTTCACGCCCGTTTTCGACTTAGCTGCCATAGTATGAATTAAATAATACCCCAAAAGCTTTCACATGGCTTATGTTACATCACTGTTGAAGCTAACCTAACCTAACCTAATTTTTGAATGTTCAATAACACCATGTTCACCCTCGATTTCGACTTAGCAGACATAGTATGAATTAAATAATACCCCAAAAGCTTTCATATGGCATATGTTACATCACTGTTGGGCATTTGGTCCAGACTCCATACATCCGTGCCCTTGGTCCTTTTCATGTTTGATCATTATGATAGTGTAATAAGTAACCCACCTTAGGTTAAACAACGTTCGCACCACGTTGACAAGAGGTCGCTGTTAAGTCAAAACTAAATGGCGGCGTTAGTTCCGATTTTCACAACGCGTCAAAGAAGTTTTGTAGCGCTAACCTAATTATATATCTCTTTTTAACCGACTTCAAAAAGGAGGACGTTCCCAATTCGACTGTAAGTTTTTATGTCTTTGCTACGCGATTACTCTGCCAATTATGAATGACTTACCTATAGAAGGTCTGACGATGCACACAGGTAGGTTGGTGTGACTGTACACGATGGACTCCGCCAGTGCCTTCGTCAGCGTGTAAGGGTTGGGGTGCTCGCCCTGGAAGAGAATGATATTAGTACTTCCTAGCTTGTCGAAAAGCAGAAAATTTCAAAGTGACTGTAAATGGTTTAATTTAAATAAAGAGTTATTCCATTCTAATACCAAAAACTAATACCACTGGTATTTGTTGGAACTCATATTTATTTTCTATTCCGAACCGATACCACTCTTTAAATAATTAAATTTAATGTGCAAACGAATACCAACAACTTGAATTTGGTACAGTCAGCTCCGTCAAACCTAAATACATTTTTGTTTTCTAATATTTTATGTGATCGTAATAAAATATTATCGCGCTTATACGCTTCATTCCAATATCTTTCTAAAGGTAAGAGTAGTTTAAGAGAATCATCTTGCTACTTTTTTTGGGGTATTCCTCAAAACGCAACCAATGAAGCGCAAATTAGTTGCGCTTAATTGGTTATTATAGTATTCCTCGAAACGCACTCACGATGAAACATAGAGAACAGCATGACGGATTCGTAACAAATGATATCGATAGACGTTTTAAAATTCAACTGTCCTAATTGTTCAGTTATTACTACCAGGAAATTAACTGGAAGTAGTTGCTTATGAAAAACGCCTGTTATTCTGGTAGGCGTCTTTTGGAAAAGCCCCTGAAGGCCCCATATTTATCAATAATTTGACTTTTTTATCATTATCACATAATATCTTGTTCGTAAAGTTAACCAACTCATAAGATAAAATATATACATGGAAACAAAGGGGTATAAATCTAAAACACTCATAAGAAGATTGATCAATCACATCTTCGAAAAATGAAATTACATACATTACTGACTGTACCTTATATCTTCGAACTTGGTTTAGTATTCGTTAAAACAATGGTATCCATTCGGAATAAAAAATAAATATGAGTTAAAACAAATACCAGTGGTATTAGAATGGAATGACTCGAAATAAATGATAAATTATTTTACTTATAAGTAGGTTTGTACAATCACTTGTACACGTTAATCATATTTGAAAAAGTACATGAAGTCGGCATTTCGTATCTGACTATTCTAAGAAAGGCCGAAACAAAATCAGATTGAAAATGCTTTGCATCTACCTAGTATTTCCCATCTGCTGACCGTATTTTTTCATTATGTATGGCTTTCCTACACGTTTTTCGCAGAACGGAGCCGCTTGAAGGAGGCCCTGTAGACAACAGCGGTCGTCTTTTGTCTGAATAATGATGATGATGATTAAGCTTTCAAAAACACAGCTAAAACCAACCTGTAGAGTCTCAGAGATGACCTCCACAGTCTCCGGCGGCAGCATCTTGGTACACCTGACGATGCTGTCGGGGTCGTAGGGAGGCGGGTACACTCGCTCCTCGATGAGGGAGCGCGGTGCGTTGCTGTAGGCCGTTGATACGTGCACCAGGGCCTGGTAGGGAGAAAGATATACAGAGTTGACATTTTAAATAGTTGAGCTACATATATTATGCTATCCAAGCGTCATGTTAGAGATTGGGCGCCGACAGTTAGGATTGGTCATTTGTCACTGCCATGGTGTGTCAATCAGGTGAACAATCAAGTTTCTTGACTGTGCATTGTTCTCGCAACTATTTTTGTTTTTTGGGCACTTGTATAACAAAATGTCTATTATACTGGGTGTTAGGGTAGACCGTTATCCTTGAAACTAGTTGTTTGGTGTCATCTATAATATACTTTTTCTATGGGACCAACTTGGAAATGTATTGTAGGCTTAGAACTATTACGCACCTTCAACTTATGCATATCCTCAGCCAACTTCAGCAGCGAGGCAGTTCCCTGCACGTTCAGGATGGTGGCAGCATGCAGCGGCTCCGTGAACCGCACAGTAGCAGCGGAGTGGAACAGGGTGGTCACCTTCCCCAACAGTTCTCGCTGTTCAGGGCTCACTCCGAGGTTAGGGGCAGAGACGTCGCCAGTGATTGGGTACAGTTTGCCGAGGCGTTCGGGCCAGCGGGCTCTGATGCGGTCGAAGACCTGCGGACGAGAGGGTGTTTGATGTGTTTGCTTTAATGTTTATTTTATTGCCTCATTGATTGTTGTTGCGAACACGACTGCTGAGAATGGAGTCCTAGGGATTCCCAAGTAGGGCTAAGAATAATTGGGATTTTCAATCAAGAATATCTCCATAACAGCTGCAGTTCGCATTCTGATTAGGATTTATGCACATCTCGTGCTCGCAGAAAAGATGGCCGATGGGGCCGATAGGTTCTGGAGTGGCGTCCGCGTACCCTTCCTAACGTTGGAAGGCACACATCCCACAAGGTGGGCAAATGATCTTGTGAAGGTCGCACGAATCAGTTGCATGCGAGAAGCACAGAACTGGTTGAATGGCGTCTGTTGATGGCTACCTGTTCCATGGGAGTGAGTCAATGCTTGATCATTTTGTTCTTACCTACTAAAGTGTAAACTCACAAGGAAAATATCTTAGACTTCTGGAAATGACGAAGGTCTTGCAGTTGTGGGAACTTAGGGTCGAAAAAATAGGGAATCTAAACACGCCGGTGCTAATTTCTTTGGAGAATATCAATGTGATGTTTATGTGTTTTTGTTTCAATATAATTCTAAAGATCTAGTAGGTATCCTACCGGATTTACCCGAATAACAACAACAAAACATATATCTTCGTGGACAAGCAAGTGACAATAAAAACGTAGACTGTGAATGTCGATAACTGGGGCAGTAGATCAAGTGAAATATGATATTTTTGTCTAGGAAGGACAAAAGTGCCTGGAAATGGTTTAATTGAAATAAATGCTTTGAATTTGAGTTTGACAGGAGGACTCTGTGGTGATGGTTAAAGTTGGTGGATGGCGTGTGTTAGATGAAATGACTAGAAAGAAAGGCGACTACTGAGTTGACAGCTGACAGAGATCTGGTGGAAACAAACGTGCTGCGTTGACCGCCAATAAATTAACATATGGGGAGAAAGATGATACCTTGAACATACGAACCTTCCCAAAAAAGACATAGAAAGTATCACACCAACCTGATTCTTAAGCAGTTCCTTATACCTTTGCTCCACAGTGAGACCTCTCTTGGGCCTCATCAGGACATAAATCGTCTTGATCCCAGGACAGCTCCTCAGGAGCTTCTCCAGCAGAGCCTTGCCAACGAACCCTGTTCCTCCAGTGACCATGACCACAGAATCCTCGTAGAAGTCAGCGATGGCTTCGGAGGACTTGTCAGGTTGCTCCAGGTTCACGTGGTTGCTTTCAAAGTTCATGTTGAGGGTGTTTAGGTCATTTCCGTTCAGCATTTCTATGTGTTTTCTAGAATAGAGGGGCATTTTGTAGATATGGACAGTGAGTTTATTTGTGAACGAAGTAAACGTACTTAATTTTAACCTGAACTTTATTTAGTAGGTACCTATTCTATATTTTATTTTGTATGTATAATGTTATTATGTGTCTGTCTTTAATTAGTGTATTTATTTATCAGTCTTTTCCTAAAAACAAGATTCACAAACCGTAGGTAAGTTGTAACTTTACTTAGCGTAAAGTAAACGATTTGAACCTCTTATTGATGGAAATAATGTTCATAGTCAAATAAGCAAATGTGTTCGATAAGAATAATGAACATTAATGTTCTTCGAAATCAGTTTATATTCGTATGAGACGCTTACTTAGCAAACTATAAAGTGCGGTTTTTATAAAGTCTATCTTGCCCTAAGTTTTGCCGAAATATTATATCTAAATATAAAATGTAACATACTGGTAGTCGTCCATTTTCGTTGACATAAATTTGGCGTCCATTTTGTACCGAAGTCGCTTCCAAAATATTATGTCTGTAACAATAGAGGTAATAATTGTATTTTTTTAATATTTTTATCTTTGTATCAATTAATATAAATAGATAGTTTTGAACAACAATTTGTTCTCATTGAGGTGGTTTCCTGATTCATCAAATGCTTTGTATAATCTGTAAATCAGAATCACATTAACACGTCGTTAAAAAATTAATAAGCTAAATGGAAGAAATGACGAAACAAACTCAGAGGGCTCAGTCTCTTTTAAAGCTCCAGGTATTATAATCTAGATCATAATTATTGTGAGGACCATGTAGATTAGTGTCTGAAATGGTCTTTTGAAGTAAGAGCCACACAGATTTGAGAATACCTGACCAGTCAGTGCTAGCATTTGTCATCTCAACCTCAATACTACACATAGCCAAGCATCTTGCAAGATATTACGTATTCACCTAATAATAAGTGCTAAAGTCCCATGCACGGGGGCAGCCTATCGCCACCCGGGCGGGCGGGCACACATCTAGCAGGCCATGCGGTCTGCCGGCGCCGGCGGCCGCTACTTTGCCTACCCGTGCTTTGCCTATTTTGTTCGATTTTGGCGCGCAAGATACGGTGCGCCGGCGGCCCGTACGGCGGTGAGAGTGTTAATAAGTACATTTAAAATTGTTTATAAAAAAATAAAAATAAATCTTCATAACGAGCCCTTTCATTTGACATGTCACACGGTACAGCAAAACCAAAATTCATTTATTTAGATTACCCGTTCGTGTTTGGTTCACATAAATTCATATTATGACTGTGTACAAAATTTCAACAGTACATTCGGAGCAAATCGTCTGTGACAGACGGACAGACATACAGACACACGAGTGATCCTCTATGGGATCCGTTTTTTCTTTTTGAGGTTCAAAACCCTAAAAACCGAATAATACGATATACGCCATAAAGGATCCAAAGAGCCATATAAAGAAACGTGATTTTTTCAGCGTTTTTTGCTAAATATTGTCCGGTGGTACGGAACCCTTTGTGTGCGAGTCCGACTCGCACCTGGCCGGTTTTTGACGGTATACAAATATACTGCAATATTTTGAACAGGCTTATGTAAAATGAAAATCATTTTATAATACATTGCTTCATTCATATTCAAAATGAGGTTTTTGGAACTTATTAACATACTATTTCACATGGTTTGACTCGCATATCGACCGATTTTACGAGCAAACTTAGACAAGCTTTGAATAGAAGAACTTACCTAAGATATTACAACAATACAGGGTCAATAAATTAGCAAAACTACAGACACTATGGAGAGTATGATTCAAATATGACACGCTGGCACTATTCCACTGAAGAAGAATTGTCCCACTAAAGAAGAATTGTCCCACTGAAGAAGAATTGTCCCACTGAAAGAGAATTGTCCCACTGAAGAAGAATGGTCCCACTGAAGAAGAATTGTCCCACTGAAGGTTAAAGGCCTCTTCTCATATAGAGAAGAAAAGAGCATTGATCACGATAACAAAAAAAAACGGAGTCTGAGAAGTTCGGCAACTTATTTTATTTGACCTTGTATACTGCAAGACACTTATTGTTCTACGCAAACTGAGTTAGCAACTTGATTGTATAATAATTGGTAGAACTTGCAGCAAAGTGACCGAGAAGCTCGTGGATGGGTGACCATCTATTAGATATCGAGATCGAGACCCTCCATGTCTCAAAAAACACGTTTAAGCCGTGGTCCCGGCTGCCATTCGGAGATCTTAGGCAGTCGTTACGGGGTAGTCAGAAGCCCAAAAGTGTGACAGCCAGTCTTCCCAAGGGGTATCGTGTTACTCAGTGGGACTCAGATAGGCAGGCACTCCATGTAACATACTGGTATGCAGCTGCATCCGGTTATAGGAAGCCGACCTCAACATAGTTGGGAAAACGCTGCCAGATTATTGATTGCAGCAAAATGACTTGCAGTATATGTTTTCATGGCGCTAGTCGATTGCAGATGACAACTTGCGGAAACACACTTGCATTAGAAATGATTGCAGTACATCCGGGCTTTTATATGACACATAGAGCTTTTAAACATAGCGTGCAGAGTAAGCAAGTTGAAGTGGCAGTGGGCTGGCCCTGGTTGTCGAAGGACCGATGGCCGGTGGAGCAGACGAGTCCTAGAGTGGAGACCGCGTATTGGCAAGCGAAGTGGGGGACTTCCCCAGCTAGATGGACCGACGACCTTAAGAAGGTGGCTGGGACAGACTGGATGAGGAAGGCAGAGGACAGGGTGTCATGGCGCAGCCTGGGAGAAGGCCCACTGAGTCAGCAGTGGACTGCGGTAGGCTAAGTTGAATTGGATTGAGCTTTACGAGGAGTCAGTCGCGCAGGCGAGAGTGGCAGAGACAACGACCCCAGTCGACATATTATATTTACGGCTGCCTAATGTGTAAAACTCTCTGGTGGGGCCAGGAAAACATCGGCCTGAAGAATATTATAGCACTTTATATACCTCGTACTATTTATTACTAGGTACTATGTACGAGAAAGTTATTATTTAAACACAGTGTTCTTTGGACGGTAAACATGAAAAGTTATTAAGTAAGTATTTGATTCGGATTATTACAAAAATACGTAAATAGGTTATCAGCAGTAGTGCTAGGTATACATAGTTAACGATACATTTTAGAATTAGGTATTTAAAAAGTAAATCTTGAATCAATTCACTTCATTCTTTTCAACACAAGGAAATAAAAAATTGCTGTCACAGCATAGAGATAGGTCGAAAATTATTAAATTTTACCTAATTACTTATCTCATCTGTTTTTCAATTAAACAACACTAATTTTATAAAGTTTTGCAAAAAGCACATTAATTTTATACAATTATAAACAAACATAAAAAAACACCAGTAAAACTTTACAAAATTACGTAAAAAGTCCACCATTATCATTCCCGAAAAATTATGAAAACATACGAACCCAAATAATTCGAAGCACCGCGACGTTCGGGATTGGGGGACTCAAAAAGCTATTATTTTTATTTAACTATATCATTTTTTTTGTTGAACGCACAGCAACTGCCTCGCGTCGCGGCTCGGCTTTCACTGGCAAGCCACTCACGTAATACCTGCTGTAACGTTGCGGGTACATACGGGGAGGTCTTGTGTGCAGTCACGCTAATACTCGCAGTAGAGTGCGTTTCATCAAATAGTACCTTTACCGTAATTTTGACTCCATTGTTAAAAAAAAAAAAACGGACCTATTAGGTAGCGCCGTTGCGGCGTAGCGTATTCGTATTGGTCCATCAAATAGTTTACTAGTGAACTATTTCATCAAATAGTTCACTAGTGGATTTAGATGCAGAAATCAAAGTTATGATAACTTTTCATAAAATAACACTATCAATGGTTAGTATAGTTATGGTTTGCAATGTTAATCTAATATTGCCAATTTACTAACATGTCTTAGTCAAAAATATAAACAATAATATATTATGGAAAAATAACACCATGGTATTTTTTATGAAAGAAAAAAACTAAATAAAATATCATGAGAGTCAATCCCTCCTTTTATTTTGACTGCAATATTGTTTACTTATTATTGCACTGGTATTTATTTTTATTGCACTGGTGTTTAATTAGTATTTGTCCCGTCTGTTTAGTTCCTATTCACCACTGCATCCCCATAATCCCATTCACTGCGGTATCTTTATGTTTGCTACTTATGGAAACCTGCAATACCAAGGTAATTAACTTACACGGAACCGACATACATAGCCAGGTTAAAAGAAAAAAAAACCTTTGTGTCTCCTGCGTTTTTAACCAAGCAAGTAAGTACTTGCTTTAGGGTATAGCTATAGACAATATTGGTGGCATTTTCATTTACCCTACTAGGTACTTCTGCAGAAAATTACGAAAACATACCACTATCACACACATTCATACCACGCTTCTCAAACTCACACTAGTCGAACCAACACAAGGAAAAACGCCTCAACACACGCGCACACGACACACGCCCGCGTCGGACGCACGCGCACACGACACACGCCCGCGTGTTCACAAATTACGCGTAGCTTACGTTCAGAACCATTCATTAGTTATTTGCCAATGCGTAGGGCTTTTCCAATTTTGACATCATCTTACGTCACTTATGGTGTCCGGTTTATGGGCATAAAGTAGCCCAGTGCTGGACATAGGCCGGGCCTAACGCCACATCGCAAATGCGCTGCCATCAGAGACGAAGCTGAACTGTGTCACGTGCCTGTAAACACACTGATGTGAGGCTTCAGCCCTTGAAATGATTTTATTCAGTTCTACTGATACACGGATACACCCGTCTAGCAAAATCTTGTGAATTTTCTCGAACTTCCGGTTCGCCGATTGGATGAGGTTTGAATACACTTTGTAGTTCTGATGACAAAACAATAAATAATATAATATAACGCCTTTATTCTGCGAAGAGTAAGGTAGAGGTTTATTAGAATAGGTTTAACTACACACAAACGCCAGTTATGTTTAAGAAGTCCATGCAATAGGGGGCAATCAACCGGGCAAAAATCGGTACTCCGGCCTGCTACTGAGAAATTCCTGATCGGAAAAAGTGTTATTGGAAAAACGCAATAACACTTTTTCCGATCTGGGAATGGAACCCTGAGCTTGCGACCACTACACTAACGATCTGGGAATGGAACCCTGAGCTTGCGACCACTACTGTTTTTTAGCAGTCATCAAATTTTTTCAATTTTGTGTTATCTCATTCGTGTTTTGATTGGCTATTGTTTTAAGGCTCGTGCAAACAGGCGCGATATCGCGGGCGCGGCAGGCAGCGCTACCCTAGCCCAAGCCTGAGCTTGTAACCAGTTGTAACACACAAATAATAATATCTGCCGATTTACTCAGTTAAAATATCACCGTGAAAACTTTGGTGAAGGGAGCTTGAAGTAACCTGTCACTAGTGTTAATCCCTGTGGGATTACAGGCCACTAGTGTTAATCCCTGTACGCCCTTCAGCAGGTACATAATTTGTTCACTGCTAATAATTTAGTATTAAATGGGAAAAAAACTAAATGCATAATGATTGCCTTACCGAATGTCAAATGTAGTGATTGTGACAAAGTATTAAATAGGGAGAAACTAGAATTCGTCGATAAAACAGTTTTCCTGGGGATCACACTCGACTCAAGGCTGCAATGGGGTCCTCATTTAACATCCCTTGCAGGACGGCTAAGTTCAGCAGCATATGCTGTGAGAAAAATCCGTCAATTCACTGATGTAGATACCGCGAGGCTAGTCTATTTCAGTTACTTTCATAGTATCATGTCTTACGGTATTTTACTATGGGGACGGGCTGCAGACATCGAGTCTATTTTTATTCTGCAGAAAAGAGCGATCAGAGCAATATATGGGCTCCGTAGGCGCGATTCTCTAAGGGAACTGTTTAAAGATATTAACATCATGACGGTACCTTGTCGATATATCTATGAAAACATCATGTACGTAAGGAAAAATTTAAGTGTTTTCAGTAAACGAGGTGAAAAACACAATTATAGGACTAGAAATAGGGAGCAATTAGTTCAACCAGGCTTCAGACTGGCTAAAGTGGACTCATCCTTCATGGGGTACTGTTTAAAATGCTACAATAAAATACCTCCCCACATACTCCAATTGAATGAAACAAAATTTAAATCTTGTATAAAACGCACACTATGCCGCCAAGCATATTATAAATTGGGGGATTACATCACTGACAAAAATGCTTGGCTCAGCGCTGGTCCAGCTCCACAGGTCGCTTAACTAATTGATTAGCATTCGAAAATTTTGTTGGAGCTGCTGAAGATTGTAAAAACTATCTTTACATTGTATAAATTCAATCTCCTAGTATTGTATAACTGCATAGCACATGTGTGTGAGCACTATGTATTTACCTAAGTACTTTAAAGCTACCATTTACTAGGAACGTCTTTCATTGACTTGAATGTGCCCTGGCGGCTGAGAGGATGTCACTTTAATGTCTCGCTGATGGTGGCGTGTGTGTTGGATCATTAAGTTCCCTTCAAAATGGTTGAGCTGAATGGTGCTGATCCATGCGTCATGTTCGTGAACGGGCGCCGTCAGTAGGGACTGGTCATCTCTTAGCTGCCACGGCTTATTTTAATTTATTTTAATTGTTGAATTGTTTTGTTTCTTTTTTATCGTTTAATTAGTGTTAATCCCTGTGGGACTACAAGTCACTTCGGGTTCACTTCACCTAATCACCTAAGTTTTCACGGTGATCTTTTTACTGAGTATATCGGCTAACATGAAATGGATACGTTCTATTAACTAAATGTAATAGAAATCCCGTTTTTATTGAAAAATAATGCGAAGTCGAGCGTGAACTGGCGCACCTTGTGTACTGGCGGTACTGCAATCTTTACATACTAACATACTGACCGAAATGACTGAACATCACGCGTGTGTTCAACGACAGGGTAGGCAGAAGCGTATTATAATGCAAGTACATTTTGAAGCTTGTTTCAATCATTTCTGGAGTTTTGTCTAAGTGCCTGTAATAGGGGCGAGCTCGTGGCTGAGTATAATAACAGCCGCATGGGTCGATCCAACAGGTTAAGCTATGCTTGCCGGGGTTGATCTTTGGAGGGTGACCATTTTTACGTATCGAGACTCTTCCGCGTCTCGGAAAGCATGTTAAGGCGTTGGTAATTCGTGGAGACAGGCCTTACGTACGGGTCGTCAGAAGCCTGAAAGTCTGACAACCAGTCTTAACAAGCGGTATCATATTATTTAGTAAATGGTTTGTGGAGGTCAGATAGGCAGCCACTCCATGTAAGATACTGGTATTCACATTCAGTCGTAACCGTAATTAATTATTGTTTACTCGACTACGGCGAAGCCACAAAAGGAGGGTTATGTGTTCGAGCTGTATGTAAGTATGTATGACGTGTTTTTGCAGTCAGGTTATTTATTTCCTCTGAGGTCGAGCAACTCATCTGCGAATACGAAGAACAAAAGCAATTTTAATATCGACACAATTATGATTTTACGAAACACACACTGGCATTTCATTACTGCTCTGAGGCCGTAGACGCCATAGTAAAAAATATTCTTTAAAATCTACTGGCTATCTACCACGGTTACAGAGCTACATCTCTGTGACAGACGGACAGACGGCAGGCTTAGCAATAAGGTTCCATTAGCCATCTTTATGTACAGAACCCCTTACAACAGCCGAGCTATTCTGTAACAATCTGTCAGTGCGCTGTCGTTCCACCTGATGCTAAGCTATTCTGTAACAATCTGTCAGTGCGCTGTCGTTCCACCTGATGCTAAGCTATTCTGTAACAATCTGTCAGTGCGCTGTCGTTCCACCTGATGCTAAGCTATTCTGTAACAATCTGTCAGTGCGCTGTCGTTCCACCTGATGCTAAGCTATTCTGTAACAATCTGTCAGTGCGCTGTCGTTCCACCTGATGCTAAGCTATTCTGTAACAATCTGTCAGTGCGCTGTCGTTCCACCTGATGCTAAGCTATTCTGTAACAATCTGTCAGTGCGCTGTCGTTCCACCTGATGCTAAGCTATTCTGTAACAATCTGTCAGTGCGCTGTCGTTCCACCTGATGCTAAGCTATTCTGTAACAATCTGTCAGTGCGCTGTCATTCCACCTGATGCACACTATTGACAGCTCACTTCAAGTGCACTTCACCTAAGTTTTTACAGAATAGTCTCACCAAGTCGTCAACCTATGTGCCAACGCCACATTAAAAGTGAACTCAAGTCAAAGTGCTGGTTGCGACGTGCGACTGCACACCCATCTGTGCCACTGACCCCGAAAACATGGCTTATGTAATCTACTAACTGGTCTTATAGGCAGTTTTTTAGATAACTCTGCCCGGGCCAAAATGATAAAACAAGTCACTTGTCGTGTCGGTCTGTGTGACCGCGTCGTTCTTCTAAACTACGCAACGGATTTGATGCGGTTTTCATCATCATTTAGAGGTTTTATTTCGGAAGGTTTATGAGTCAGTATCAACTAGTAGTAGTAGTTTCAACTTAAATATTGCTCGCTAGTTAAGATTATTAAGTTGACTAGCTTTTGCTCGCGGCTTCCGTCTGAGTGGATGTGGAAAATGAGTCATCATCATCATAGGTAATCATCTGCCGAGCCTATTCCCAACAATTTTGTGGTCGGATTCCTGTCTAACCAGATGCAGCTGAATACCAGTATTTTACATGTAGCGACTGCCTATCTGATCTCCACAACTCAATTACCGGGTAACACGATACCTCTGGTAAGTCTTTCAAACTTTCAGACTTCTGACTACGTATAACGACTGTCAAAAATCTACGAATTTTATCCGCGACTTACCGAGGCACAGAGGGGTCTCGTTATGTAATGGATGGTCACCCCTCCTCGGAACGACCGCAAAGCTGTTGTTTCTTAGCCACGGACCTCAGTCGAGACGATGCGGGTTACATAGCGGGTTCATAATGATTGAGCCTGCGTCTGGCTCGCTGGTCTAGTGGGCGCAAGCGGTACTGCTGAGCTTGAGGAGCTGGCGGCACTGGACACACAGGGGGTCACGACTCGGGTATCAAACACGCGACAGCTTTGAAAGTGAACGCTACTGGTGCCATTTGAGCGCTTGCGACACATTTGTGTAGATTAGGTATGTTTCATGGAACAACAGTGTTGCAAGCCTGTGGTAGGTATTGTGAGCTTGTGATTTTCCTCCTTTCTTATTACGGTATAGGTACTTATGGATATATCTGATGGGGATTACGGAAGGGTATCTAAATATCGTGGACATCTACTAAAGGTCATGACGCCTCTCTTCCCCGAATGGGTGGATAGAGGTGTATGTGAAGCACACCACATGTAGCCAGTTAAATGTTTGGGCGACTTAGGCTACCTGTACATGCCGCCGGACCGTAAGATTAAAAAAATCCGAGCAACTTACAACGAAGATGCAAAATCTACGCGACGCGGTGCCTAGCGCCTGTGCGGGGCCGGCGCCGGTGCGGCTCCGGCGGCATGTAGGTACTCACTGTAGCCTTATTGTCATTACTTTGATAATACACGCACACCTCTGTGTTAAAATATAAAATTCAGGAAGGTATGCGAGAATTTTTATAACTGTTCGTTATTAGGAAACATGATGTATTATAATCAGCTGCTGTGAAAGATGATAGGACTAGAATGGGGGTGACGGCCGAGATGAGTGGAACTGAGATATATACGCCGACCAGTCATACATTGAGATATGGGCAGGCGGATGATAGGGATGATGGAGTCAGCTGACTGCCTCGTTGGGCTAGTGGTCGCAGGAACGACTGCTGAGCATGAGGTCGTGGGTTCCATGACCAACTTGGGCTAAGTGTTATTGTGTTTCAATGACAGCTAGACCGACAAAAGTGTAGGTAAAATGTGACCGTCACGACGACCACGACACTTTTGTTATTTTACACCCGTACAAGTCCAGCCGAACATTCTCCTACTGCCAGCTACAATTAAATTATTGAAGATATCTGTACAATGAGTGGTGACCGCAGTATGTTGCTATTAGCAGCCAGGAGGACCTGCTGCATATTCTCTCAACGTAATCCTCGTATCGCAAGTAACGATAAGTACCTACCCATGGCTAGAGATGGCTCTTTATTTCCAGGGACAGGAAGTACATACGTACATAATGACTATATAAAATGTAACCCATGGGCCAGGCCTCGTTGGAGTAGCGGTCGCAAGCGCTTCTCCTGAGCATGAGTCCTGGTTTCGATTCCCGGGTCAGGCAAAGTGTTATTTATCGGGTTTTGCCATTAGGCATTCTCAGTAGCAGCCCGGAGTCTGGATTAAAGCCCTGTTGATGACAATAGGCTCGCTCGATATTAAAGCTTTGTTGATGACAATAGGCTCGCTCGATATTAAAGCCCTGTTGATGACAATAGGCTCGCTCGATATTTAATTGAAGTGCTAGCTACGATATATTTTTAATGGTACAGTGGTACCCATGTAGTTATTTTATTTATTTGGAACTAGCTGTGCCCCGCAGTTTCACCCGCGTAAGTCTCGATCTCGTGAGAATATCGGGATAAAAAGTATCCTATGTGTTAATCCAGGTTACAAACTATCTGTTTGCCAAATTTCATACAAATCCATTCAGCCGTTTTTGCGTGATTGAGTAACAAACATCCAAACACAAACTTTCGCATTTATAATATTAGTAGGATAGTAGTATTAAATGTCTTTTGGGTAAATATCGAAAAATTCTTAAAATTCAAATATCTCAAAAACTATTGAATTTTGGCCATACATATGAGGGGTTCAATGTGTTGCAGATTGGCCATAGACGGATATACGTCGAATTACAAATAGCCCTGTATATTATATTGATGTATACAAGATATTGTAAAAAATAAATAAAAGAGTAACGGTGGAGTTTCTTGCCCATCCTTCTCCATACGAAAACTACCTTTTGGAAGGGGCAACTAGAATCAGTTCTATTTCTTTGTTTTTGACGTTCAAAAGTGCCTTTTATGTGCCTATTGAAATAAATTATTTGACTTTGACTTTATGGAAACTAGAATTGTGGGACATGAACCTTCATCTACGTAATAATAATATAAATGTTAAAGTGTGGGCCAGTGAAGTAAACGAAAGCGGTAAGAGGGCAGTGGCTACAGCGCGGCTAGCTAGCAAGAGGTCGTGAGTTCTACGTTAGCGACTGCTGAGAATAGAATGCTCTTTATTATATGAAATGAAATTGTTTATTCTGTAAATAGGATATTGGATTCACTTTTACACGTCATATTAAAAAAATATTAAAAATAAGCTAGATGAGGTGGGCGTTCCTTGCCTGACTAGCCTGAGAAGAAAGGCCGAAACAAACTCAGAGGTATATATACCTTTAAGTTACAAAAAAATTACATAATCAGTGTGACACAATGGACGGTGTTATCGCTGAGTGTAGGGTCCTGGGTTCCATTGTCTTATCGCTGAGTGTGGGGTCCTGGGTTCCATTGTCAAGTGGCAAAGTGTTATTGGATTTGTCCATCATTTGTTGTTTGTGAAATTGTTGATGAAAGTATGTCTTGTATTTACAGAAAAATGATCATTATAATCAGCTTCTCTAAGATTAAAATAATTACCTTGAAATCATGACTTTTGAGGCCAATTTTCACTTAGGGACTTACATTGATGATCGTAAATATAAATGCATATTATTATATGGTTACGATCGCGAATCACAATATTTTGATAAACATGCAACGTGAAGATACTGAGATGCAATTTGAAAAAACGTAGGTAAGACAATTGAGTTGCGCGGGCGACTCTGGCGCTTGCGCCGTATGGTATGCGAAGCAAAATAACACGGTTGACTTCTGGCCTATTTGTGTCAGGTGGAAAAAATTGCCCAATAGGCAATATAGCTCGGTACAATATGTAAAATGTAGGTAATAACATTATGTAGGAACTTGCGCAGGGCAGTGAAAGTAGATTCGCTTCATTACGCGCTGCTAGTGCGGAACACGATTGTTGATGTCGATAGTTTGGTAAATGAAAGTGTCGATAGTTTTGTGACATAGAGGTCGATAGATTTTGTATGTTTTGTTTTAAGTGATGTTGCCTACGATTTCATTCGCATTTAAACATCAATAAATCCGAGATACAAGCTAAGTGAGTTTTCCTAAATGCTTTCCGCGGTCAACCGAAACAGTTTCGATTTGACTGCAGCAGTAAAGGTGATTTTCGTGATTCAAGTGTTAGGTACCACCAGCGAGCTACTGACCGTGCATCTCTGCGCTTAAGTTTAAGCAGTACATTTTCTATTAAACAGTCACAGAATTGTTTTAACTGTAATTTATAATATAATTATAAGCTGACTGGAAAACGCGTTGTCCTATCCTTTCAATAATTCATACAAAATTCACATAGAAAATGCACAAATTTCGTAAGAAGCCAAATCGGACTATTATTAAAATTTTTGAACAAAAAATTGCCAAATCCATCCTGTGATTCTGAAGTAATGCGCTTACCAACGAACAGCATTTAAATTTAATTTTTATTAATCAGATAGATATACTTAAATAGAAGGTGGCTTATTTCAAAACATGGATTTTTAAAGCTTGTAACGGACCCGTTACAAGCTCTGAAAATACATTTCTGTTTTTCATTTGTTGTTTCTTTTGTCTAAGATATAATAATCCAGAATATATAGTGCGGAAAGTAATTTTATTTCAATTTCTACCTAAAACAATAAAGCTATTACTAACCCGTAGACATTTTATTATAATTGAACATATTTTATTGAACTATTGTTGTTTCAGTTAAAAAGGCAATTTATTAAATATCATAAAATAACAATAACATACTTAATGCTATGCTATGTGGGGGAAATGTGACTTTTTCAATGTTATATGTGTTTTCACATGACATTGAAAATGTCAAGTGCAGAATTGCGACTAAAGGTTCTCCCTCACCGGGAGCATTCGCCTGTAATGTAATGTTACAAATTCAATGTTGAGCATTACGTTACAATTCTGCCTCCCTGACTGACGAGCATTCGCCTGTAATGTAACATTTCAAATAAATATTACACAAATTGCGCACTGTAATGCTCGGTTCTCCTCGCTCACTGATATAATGCTCGACTCTGAACGTAACATAGACGAATGCCTGCAACGCAATGCAATTAAATTACCAAGTCGCTGACACAACGAATTTATTTGATAGAATAAGAAAAAACAAATCATCATCTTTTAAAAATAACATGAAAAATACAGCCTATAAAAAAAGTCACAACACTCGTATTATTTTACTATATAGCTAGGCCCGAAATAGTTCACAATAATCTCATTATTATAAGATACTAAGTAGTACTATTAAGTACCTACCGACTGGTGGCATCAATAAAATGATTTAGTGTTGTGACTAGTGTCGAGTCTTGGGGCCAGAATATCGTTACTTGGTACGGCCTCTTAATTTCAAAGTTTTCTATAAGCTACCTATACGACCCAATTCAACTAAGTACATAAAATTAAACACATTAATACTATCGATATCCACAACAACAACGAAAGCATGTCGCCTCACTACGCCCAAACCGGTCGTCGGTATAATCGCGTATGTAGACAACGTTACGTCACTCCGTGCCATCGCCTCGTAATACATTACACGATTTTTTTAACTCGCTCTATTTGTATTGGGAAACTGTACTGTGGGGAAATTGGGTAGAAATTGTTGCTTTTTACCTTTTGAGAGACTCGTGGCTAAATAATAACAGCCACTCGGTACTACGCTTGCCGCGGTCGATTCGTGGATGGGTGACTATCCATTACATATCGAGTCTCCTCTGTGGCTCGGAAAGCACGTTACACTGTTGGTCCTTGCTGTTGGTTGTTATGGAGGCCAGATAGGCAGGCACTTCATGTAAAATACTGGTTAATCTGCATTCGGTAAGACTGGAAGCCGGCACCAACGAGGGGACGTTGACAAAGTTGTGAAAAGACTAGGCAGATGATGATGACTCAGAGAAAGTCTGAAAGATGCGTCCGTGACGGAAGACCAAAGGAAAGATGGATGGACTGTGTGAGAGTTGAAATGACTAGAAAGAGGACAACTATATTACATTGTATGAGTCCAATGTATTCTATTCTGCAGTATTATTTGTTGAACAACAAAGCCGATCCACATATTTGGCTTTCATTCGGCATGTGTCGACCAGCTAACTTATCAAATCATGTTCGGGTCGGCTTTGTTGTACAACAAATTTTAATACTGCTTTTTCCCGAACATATTCTAGGTAGGTACCTATTTGATTTTACCGCTCGGCTGCGCCGAAAGTTGCCGAGCTGAACATGTGTGTAACATCCACATACCACTAACTTTAAAACTCAGGGCTCAACTCATTGGTCTTATAAATTGGTGTGATAAAACTAATAATATGTTGCCCGACTTGAGAATCGAACCCAGGTAACGCTCACCAGTCTTGCTTGCGACGAATAGAAAGCATTGGGGCAGTGTTAGGAGTGTATTACTGAAGTACCTACTCTAATGGAAAATTGACAAAATTAAATAAACGAATGAACACAATTACTATTAGCATTGCTTTTATCTGCCACCTATCGAGAAATAGTAGAACTATTCTTACCGTCATATTTTATTATTGACACAACAAACCATCAGTGTCATAGTTTTATCTATTCGCCACTAGGTGGCGTTATAAGCGTCGTCAACAAACTTCGCTAATTCCACAACGTGATTAACATTGCGCCACTGTTGTTCTTTTATTTTACGTAAGATATTTATGACGCTTTGTTACGTTACATTCCGATACAACGCATCGTTGGACGCGAATTTGATTATCTCTGTGAAGGTCGCGTTATGTTTATGTAATGTCTATTCCAAAAGTATCTGATGAAAGTGTAAACAAATCCTGGTCAGGTTAAATTCACACGCAATCACTCCCTCAAGTGAATATAGTAACACCTTCATCTGTATTTACAAGGTTTCAACTATATGTATACAGGCGTCCCACGGATATGCCACATGGAGGGAAACTACCTTGAATATTGTAAATGGAACATTTTACTGAAAGAAGACATTATTTGAATTTAAAAAACAATTTGCATTCATAGATATTTAAATAATTACATGGTTGAACCGGGAATCGAACCCTTTTCATGAGAAAAATAATCACCCTGTAGCTTTATCATACCGATCGAAAGGCTTCATCATAAGGATTATTTTTTGCTAAATAACATAGTGTCACAAATAAAAGGAAGACCATGAATTTTAACATTTGATGTGAAATTTTGTTCAGTTTTGTTCGACATTGCCGTAAGGACATACAACTAACATTATCATTCATTTTGTATTAAAAATAATAAAGTTTTAATAAAGTTAGAATACGATAAAGTTTTTTCATCAGATACCTACTTTTGGAACAGACTTTGAGCCATATCTTCCTTAGAACATGTTCCTTTAAAACAATCGTCACTGGAAGTGTTGCCAAACTTCAGAATTAATGACTGCGTGTATGCGCATATTTGGAACGCTGATTATTATTTAGTGTGAATTTTAGTGTTGGGGAGTGTTTAGTAATCTTGAGCAGATGTAGGTACTCAGAATGTGTGTGGACCGTAGCAGGTGGTGTTCTGGTGTTCCTGCCTACTTACCTTCAAGGGAAAACGGCGTGACTCGATTTGGAAGTTGCAAAATCTGGTGTAATATTTCTGCCGTCAAGCAGCGTTGGAACACAGCGTTCCAGTTTGAAGAGTGTGGGTGCCGGTGTGGTTACAGGCACGTGACACATGTCAGCTTTGTCTCTGTCTGTGATGCCGCTGGTACCTATTGCAGATGTTTATTGGCGAAAAAAGCAGTGATAAGCCTCTAGCAGTGTGACCGTCGGACCGCAGCCAAGTCATATGTCTCGAGTTCGAATCCAAGCCACGCACCTCTGACTTTTCAGGTTCATGTGCGTATTGAAACATTATCACTTGCTTCAAAAATGGTGAAGGAAAACAACGTGAGGAAACCGGCATGCCTGAGAGATATTTCTCGACGTCAAAGGGCCGCATAAAAACTGACACAGTTTAGTCAATAGAATGTACTCTGTGGTTTAGTCACGCTACACGAAAAATAAAGATTGGCGGCAGTGTTTACTTACCATCAGGTGGACTGTCTGTCGTCCGTCAGCTTGTTTGTCACACAATAACATTGAAAAATGTCGAGCCTTTCTGCCGACATAGTTCAAAGGTCGGAATGTAAACTACGGTCAATCGAAGGCCGCGCTCGGTGACCGAGCGACTCTTGACCACGTCAATAGTGATGCTTAACACGTGATATTAGATACTTAGTCGAGACTAATCAACTGATCACTGACACTCATTCAGATTCGCACGGGTTGTGCAAATTGCACCGATCTTATATTTACTTTAAACGTGCAGCCGCATGAGCCGCATGAGCCGCATGAGCCGCATGAGCCGCATGAGCCGCATGAGCCGCATGAGCCGCATGAGCCGCATGAGCCGCATGAGCCGCATGAGCCGCACTGAACATTCTGTACAATCAAAACTATCAAAGTTAACATACCTACTGTTATTTTTTTGCCATGATGAAAGCAATGTTAACATGTACCTATATTGTGAAAATTTCAACTGGCTTTCTATTACGGTTTAAAAGCCTTGTTAGTGACAGACGTACCTATAATATAACTAACAGAGCAGGTATGCAAAACTCCCTTAGTAGATTTCGCTAACCATTGACACGGAACGATAACTGTACAATGTAATGAATATTAGGTACATTTTATTAATGTTTTTGGAACAATTTTTCTAAATTGCCATACAAAGGGTGACTGGTAATAAGTGACCGACTCTTGAACACGTTACTGTACTCATAATTATGAACAAGTTTCACTATGGGACCAAGCCTGAAATCACGGAAACGAATTCAGCTGTACTATAAATGTATGGAACAGCTGATTTTTTTTTTCACGACGACTTCGTCTCAGTTGACGTGCGCTTGTAGTGAGCTGTCAATATTGTTAATCCCTAGCATCAGATGGAATCACAGCTCTTGCATTGTGACGGTGAGATTTTTACAAAACGGACCGTCTGATGTTCGTGTCGTACCTAGGACCACTCTCCGAAATGGTATTGACTACTGTACCGTTCCAATAAAGTTAAAGAAGGACAACATCTGTTCAAAGGTCTTACCAATAAATCAAAAGCCTTATTAGTTGTTAGACCTTTTTGAAAGACATTGTCCTCATTTTGGGTGCGCCGGCGCCGTAGGCTAGTGAGAGTTGTTGCGTACGATACAACGATACTGGTTTTTTACAACGGATCTTTAAAGGTTAGGAAATCATAATGTTTTTTTTAATGGCGAGATTTTGTGGTTTTTGTACATTATGTTGAATAAAACTTTTCATCTTTATGTATTTATTTTGATTATCTTTCCGGAGACGTCTGAACTTATAGTCAAAATTAGACTTTTTGACCTTTGAGTTTATTTTGTAAAACTTAAACCTTACGGCTCATGTGCAATTTCAGCAAATGTATGGTTGCATGTGATGCAGAATGTGTCGTGAGGAAAGTTTTGAGTATGAATTTGGATAAGTAGCTAAGAGAAGTAGAATACAAAAGAAAAGCCAAGTGCGTGTCAGAGCGCGCACAGTGGAGGGTTCCGCAGTGCGTGTCGGAGCGCGCACAGTGGAGGGTTCCGCAGTGCGTGTCGGAGCGCGCACAGTGGAGGGTTCCGCAGTGCGTGTCGGAGCGCGCACAGTGGAGGGTTCGGCAGTGCGTGTCGGAGCGCGCACAGTGGAGGGTTCCGCAGTGCGTGTCGGAGCGCGCACAGTGGAGGGTTCCGCAGTGCGTGTCGGAGCGCGCACAGTGGAGGGTTCCGCAGTGCGTGTCGGAGCGCGCACAGTGGAGGGTTCGGCAGTGCGTGTCGGAGCGCGCACAGTGGAGGGTTTCGCAGTGCGTGTCGGAGCGCGCTCAGTGGAGGGTCCCGCAGTGCGTGTCGGAGCGCGCACAGTGGAGGGTTCCGCAGTGCGTGTCGGAGCGCGCACAGTGGAGGGTCCCGCAGTGCGTGTCGGAGCGCGCACAGTGGAGGGTCCCGCAGTGCGTGTCGGAGCGCGCACAGTGGAGGGTTCCGCAGTGCGTGTCGGAGCGCGCACAGTGGAGGGTTCCGCAGTGCGTGTCGGAGCGCGCACAGTGGAGGGTTCCGCAGTGCGTGTCGGAGCGCGCACAGTGGAGGGTTCCGCAGTGCGTGTCGGAGCGCGCACAGTGGAGGGTTTCGCAGTGCGTGTCGGAGCGCGCACAGTGGAGGGTTCCGTAGTGCTTGTCGGAGCGCGCACAGTGGAGGGTTCGGCAGTGCGTGTCGGAGCGCGCACAGTGGAGGGTCCCGCAGTGCGTGTCGGAGCGCGCACAGTGGAGGGTTCCGCAGTTGGGATGGATTTATGCCAAGAACGAACATTGTAGTTAAAAACATGTTGTCCCATACGTTCCAACTGCAAACGTACCGTGTAACCGGTAGGTTATACGGTACATTTGCAGTTTTTACACATAATATTGAGCTCTCAGCTCACAGCTTTTACACTTAATATTGAGAGATTTACCATGTTATTTATAACCATACACTTTTCATAGGTTTTCCTGTAATCTGAGTTCCAACCATTGACTGTATTTTTTTCCAAATTTTTGTCTTTGTAGTTTCGGAGGTACTTAATGGTGGATTGGACAATTTTCTTTTTTTTTATAACCATTGTCTGCGTCCTTTTCAAAATTTTAGGATTATCTAGTTGTTTAGGAGGGAACCCTAAAAATGGATGAATTGTGTGAAAGATGATATATGGGTAAAAAGTGATGTACTACAGTGCTGCGATGACCGCCAAGGATAATGGATGACATGCATAAAATGGCGATAGTCCAACAGTAAAGGAAAAAGACGCGCGAGAGTTCGATTTTTTGTTGTATGAAGTTAGGTTCAGGTCACCTTAGAGCCTGTGTAGTCAGCCAATAAAGTGCCCAATGTTTGGAGCCAGCCACACAGGCCTCCTGTCGTGAGAGGTAGCCTGCCGCCGCGCCCGCCGGGCCGACATCTTCCACGCGGGCTCAATGCTACATTTCTGTTCTAGGACATGCCGGTGTCCACCATTTTAGATCAGTGTTGGTAAAAAAACTACACAAAGTAAAATGCCTGACTGGACTCGAACCCACGATCTATATCTCAAAAGTTGGGGCCGTTACCATTGGGCTATGAGGTACTTGTCTCTTCAGTCAATGCTAAGGTAGCCCGCGAAATTCAAATTTTCTTACATTCGGTCAATTCATATTTTTGTTACGGTCGCGAATCATATTTTAATCAACTTTCAACCTGATACTGACCTGCAAATTGCAAAAAACGTAAGAAAATTTGAATTTCGCGAGCTACCCTGAAGATTTCGCCTTAATTGCCAAAAAAACCCCTTTGTTTACCTAAGTCAGTTCACAAATATTAGGTATTTTAAATTTTTTGAGTGGGTGCTCAGACACGCTTGTACCATTAGACCTTTAAATGAAGAAATCTGTTTGACATGACAACTCATAAAATTTGCACTAAACTACAGTCAACCTCACGTCACAAATGACATTTTAAAAGCATTAAAACCGTCCTTACAGCTACAAAATAAAGGTCAAAGTTACCATAGACGTGCGTAAGACCGTACATACAGTTTAATTTGAGAATTCCATACATCAGCATATTCAGCATTAGTACCTATTGGGAGTTATGACATTGTTACAGCCCGCCGCCGCCAGATGGCGTTGGCTGCGGTACTTACTGCGGCCATGCACCGTCGTGGTCTCTTCGCGCCGCCAGGGGCAGTGGCAACACTACTAGCAGGGAGCGTCGCGCCATTATAATATCACAGAAACCATGAAACCATTCGAAGAACAGAAAAACCATCACAGAACATCATTGTAATTTAATCAGAATACATAATAAGAAGAATCAGCAGCAGTCCATTATTTAACTAAGTCCACAATACACAGCGGCAACAGCCGGACGAACAGACATATTATCTGAATCGCTCATCTGAGGTTAAGGCGCTTGGTCCCGTTTAGTACCGTAACATGGTCAATTTAAAAAGCCTATTCCTCATTAACGGCTTGGATAAAAGATCTGAAAAAAATATATGTTTGCCATAGATTCATGTAGGTACACACGGCTACACATCAAGCTATACATTTCCAGTTTAACCTGATCTCGAATTGTACAGGATTTCCGTACAATGTGAGGTCAGCTTATACTGGAAATGTATAGCTTGATGTGTAGCCGTGTGTACAACATTTTATTCGAGCAGTTTTTTTCGTAAGCCCTATACTTTTGCCTTAAAAAAATATCTACCAAGACGCACTTGTTGGCTAATATTTCCATACTACTACAAAACGGTTTTGATGTTAGGAAATATTTTTATACTGAAAAATTGATGGTTAGAGGTACTACAGATTGTTCGTACCATAAATGTAAATTAATCAATATTTTTAAGAATATTACCCCACTTAGAGATAGAGGTTCAGAGGTCCCGAGTTAGCACTGTTATGGGACGGCTGTGTCGCTCGCTGCTCCGCCCCGGCTATCGACCGACTATGCACGTTTGCGTGTGTTAGTGCAAATATTTACGAACGAATTGTATCAATGTGCGTTTATAGACTAGCTCGCTGCAGAGAGCCCAATTCAATTGTGCGCGTAGGCGCTTTGTTGTCGAGTTTTTTTTTTTATTTGCAATTACTTATTAATACTTTTTTTATTTACATTCACATAATTTACATACAAATTTATAATATAAGTAGACCAAAAAAAAAAGGTAATGTAACATAACATCACGCCTGTATTCTCCGAAGGGTTAGGCAGACGTGTACCTTTAGTTAGTACACTGCAATTTTGCCAGTTATGTCGCATGTAATAGGGGCGAACCTATTGCCATCAACCAGGCACAAATCGAGACTCCGGGCTGCTACTGAGCAATCCCAGATAGAAAAACCGACCAAGTGCGTGTCGGACAACACATAATGAAGGTTTCCATAGTTGGAATGAATTTATGCCAAGAACAAACTTAACATTGTAGTTGAAATCATGTTCTCCCATACGAAATGTACGGGAGAACATGTTTTTGTAACTGCAAATTTAAGTTGGTAGATTATTACCTACTCGTTAACTTGTAGAACCTGGTATAGCCTATAGCTGTGATAGTTTTCCTTTTAATTTCGTCATACATTATATACTACAGCCGTGAATTTTTTCACATATCCAAAATTGGACGAAAATAAAAGGTGTATCTTTTTATACACGAAATATTTTAAGGGGTCATTGTACTCATCATCATGAACAGCTTTCACTATGGGACCAAGCCAGAAATCACTTTACTTTATGTTCGCATAGCTCGTCAAAATGTAGAACAGCTGACTTTTTTTTCGCGATTTCAGCGTTGTTCCCATATGCACACGGCTACACATCAAGCTATACATTTCCAGTTTATGCAGATCTCGCATTGTATAGAATTTCCGTACAACGCGAGTAGCCGTGTGTACAATGACCCCTTAAAATATTTCCTACCTACATACCTACCTACATACTTATCTAAATACATACCTAGAATACCTACCTACATATCTACCTACATATACCTACATACTTTTATATCCCATCTTCGAATTTTTGATTCTAGGACATGCCAGTTTCCTCACGATATTTTCCTTCTCAGTTTTGAGAGCAGTGGTGATGAAATAATTTACACAAAGAGAACTGTGGTGGCCCAGTGGTAACGGTTTCGACTTAAGAGTTGTAGGGTTTAATGAAATTCAATTATTTTCATAAAAATAATACGCGAAATCGTAAAGGTACGTGTGTTAATGTATACAAGGCGGATACGAGAATCCTAATCGCATTTATATACGTATGGGAGGGAAATTAATAATAGTTTAAAACATACGGTAAACTGCCTGACGCAAATAATTTAAAAATAATTTTGTGAAAAAACTAAAGTTATACATTTTAGACAACAGACCTCTAGTATTCATTAATATACACTATAATAATGATACCATTATTCCATTATTTAAAAAGAAACTCCGAAGCTTTTTAGTGGCGAAAGCATATTATAATATTAAGGAGTTCTTAACTGAGAAAGCATTTTTAGCATAATCAGCCTATAATGTTCCCACTGCTGGGACACAGGCCCCCTCTCTGTGAGAGGGAGTGGGCCGTAATCCACCACGCGGGCCCAGTGCGGTGTGGTAGATGTCACATGTCTTCGAATTTTTGGTTCTAGAACATGCCGGTTTCCTCACGATGTTTTCTTTCACCGTTTTGAGAGCAGTGGCGATGAAATAATTTACACAAAGTACAGCGCCTGTCAGGGTTCGAACCTACGAAATACAACTCGTAAGTCGTGGCCGTTACCACTGGGCCACCACTGCTCTTTACCTCTGGGCCACTACTGCTCTAGCAGAGATTAGGCATTTTTAGGCTAGTGTATAATTATATATTTATTATTTTTTGTACTTCACTGTGTAGTAGCAAGGTGTAATATTTTAAAATTGTTTTTAGTTATTTAGTTATAAGTTGAATGTGTTAAATCTTTTGCGGCATGCAAAATACTTGGTAAAATATGGCTGAACTCTTAATATTTTTGTCATCAAATTGCTGTTACCCATATTTGCAAAATAAATGATCTTTTATCTTTTGTGATGTTATATCGTTTCTTAAAGCTGAAAGAGCCTGAAAGTATTGAAATCTCTGAAAATGGCGAGGGTAATGATGACTGACCGAAAATGACCTAATAATTATAAGTTTAACGGTAACATTAAAATTTAAACCATACGAAAGTCGCAAATAATGTTGCAATGAAACAATAGTTGTAAAGTTAGTCCGTAAAGTTATAAACAAACTGAACGGCTAACGGTTAATGGCTCAAAGTGAAAGTATCCATTTGTCATCGTACTGACCATTGTAAGCACACGGTACTTAGCTCGCCTCTTATTAACGTTCAATAAAATTTTATAACCTGCCCACGGAAAAGAATTACGAAATAATTTATGATTTTGACATTTTCGATTTCAAAGTGAATCTATGAACTATGTCAGTGTTTTGAATGAAACGACCACATTCCTCGTCATCATCTGCCTACTTTTTCCCAACTATGTTGTGGTCGGCTTCCAGTCTAACCAGACGCAGCTGAATACCAGTATTTTACATGGATTGATTGCCTATCTAACCCCCACAATCCAATTACTGGGTAATACGATACGATACTGGTTGTCAGACTTTCGGGCTTCTGACGACCCCTAACGACTGTCAAAGACCGGGACTAACGTCTTAACGTGCTTTCCGAGGCACGGAAGAGTCTATAGAGTCTCTGTATTTAAATATGGTCACCCATCCATAGACCAAACCCGGCAATCGATCCGTGCGGCTGTTACGGTACGTACTAGGTAGCGTTATACCACACATAAACATGACATTTTTAGAGGAATCATTTTATTTATCTGCTGTACGAGTAAAATATTTTTGTTTATTAATATGATGAAATATATATTGTTTATTAATATGATGAAATATATGCGATGGACCGACCAGATTAAATCCGCAGTGGGTGGCCCATTACACGAATGCACACATAAAACAGCCGACAGAGAAAGATGGCGTCGCATCGGCAGGCAAATCAAGGCTGTCTGAAATCTCACTGCAACTTGATGACCACGACCGCTCCGTCAAGAGTGCACCGACAAAGAAGAAGAAATATATATAAATATATACACAGGGTAACTTATAACTAACTGCTCGAGCAGAAGATTATCATCAGCCAGTCGCATCATTTGACATGGGTATAATTTTGACACATTGTTGATCTTTGTTCTAAGAACCGGTGTCACGCTTGAACGCCCAAGAAAAGTTTTGAAAGTTAAATAGCCGGCTTACAGCACGCGTAGCATGACCATCGTAGAAAAGGGTTTTGTCGACGGAATAATAGACAAAATGACAGATTGTGTCTGTCATTTTGTGTATTCTTCCTACGACAAAACCTGTTTCTACGGTGGTCATGCTACGCGTGCAGTTGACCGATACAAGGAGCGAAACGTCTCATTTTCGGTACACAGATCCTGATGGTCCTGATTTCCTGAAAAACATAAATTAAACCTACGCTACGGTCACCTCTAAAGTAAAATAGTTCATGACTTTATGTCCTCTAGAGGGCGCCATTTTTATATTATATTTATGTGATGTCACATAGCCTATAACCAGCGGACGATCAAGAAGCTTTCAACGATACCTCATTTGTCGAATTGTGATGAGTCGTTTAGAAGATATGAGGGAACAGATGAACATACATACATACAAAATAATACATACCGGTCAAAATCATAACCCTCCTTTTTTCTTCGCCGTAGTCGGGTAAAAACTGGTCATAATTCGGATTAAATGTATGTTTTATACCATTCCACCTCTAAAAAGCTCATTTTATTATTCACTGAAAACGGTGAATAAAAAGCACTTTTAATCAGTTTTGGTGTTTGAGTTTAGAACACACTAATAATAGGTCTTTACCTATGAAATTGCCGTTTTGTATGAAAAAATTTAAACGATTTTTTTTCATGAATTTTTTATTTGTATTAATCGAAGTAATCACCCATGCAATCAATGCATCTTTGCCATCGCAGTGGCAGTTTATTGATGCCCTTCTTAAAGAAATCAGCTGGACGGGAGGCAACAAATTCTTCAAAGGCATTTTGTACTGCCTCTCGGGTATTGAATTTTTTTCCCGCCAAGAAGTTATCCAAATTCTGGAAAAAGTAGTAGTCTGTAGGCGCAAGGTCTGGTGAGTAGGGCGGATGACGGAGAGCTTCCAACCCCAGTTCTTGCAACTTGGAGACCGTCTGCTGTACAGTATGAGGTCGCGCGTTGTCGTGCAGGAGCAGCGGAGACGAGCGATTGACCAATGCTGGTTGGAGATGCGCCAGCTTCTCCATCATTGTGTTCAGTTCTTCACAGTACACATCTGCAGTAATGCTCACCCCGTTTGGTAAGAAGCTGTGATGAATCACACCGGCGCTAGACCACCAAACAGTGACCATCACTTTTCTAGGGGTAAGTTTTCGTTTAGGGCATTGTATAGGTGCTGAACCAGGATCCAACCAACTTGCTGAGCGCTTGCGGTTATCAAACAGAATCCATTTTTCATCGCAGGTAACAATGCGGTTCAAAATTCCTTCATTTGTGTGTCTGTTGAGCAGTGCACGGCACGTCTCGACGCGTACTTCGCGCTGGCGATCATTGAGTTCGTGGGGCACCCATTTGTCAAGCTTTTTTACCTTGCCAATTTGACGCAAATGGACCAATATTGTTTTGACGCTAACGTCGAAAGCTGCTGCTAATTCAGCCGTAGATTGTGTATCATCAGCTTCCAGAATCGCCTTTAATTCGTCATTGTCGACCAAAGTCTTCGGACGACCGCGAGGTTCATTTTTCAGGTCGAAATTTCCAGAACGGAAGCGAGCAAACCAATAACAGGTGGTGCGTTGGTTTGTAGTGTTAGCTCCGTAAACGTCGTTGATGTTGCGTGCCGCTTGTGCCACGTTGCTGCCACGACGGTACTCATATTCCATAATTACTCGAATTTTTAACGTATCCATGATGACGAAAAAGATTGAAATGCGATGAAAATGTAACACTAATCAATAAAGAAATGACTACTTTTGGAAAAAAAAATCCATGTTTTTAAAATAAAATTAATTTGAAATTAGAATTCTTAGCCAAACAAAAATTATTTTGATTTGAAATGGCCAGTACTGCAGAACGGCAATTTCATAGGTAAAGACCTAATATATTCGAACTCCATCTTAATGCTATACAACCTCCTTCCGAAAAAATACTCGATACAAACTCCGATTTGATTGGTTGACATTTTCGACAAGGATTTTAGCATTAGAATAAAAACTATTTTGTGTTTGCTGTCATTAGTAAATTGGCGCTATTCTAAATAGGTACTGTAAGTTGTGCAAACATAAAAGTTTAGTATTGTGGCGGTATCTAAATCGCCATATGCGAACTACGCATCAAAGACCTGACGTCAGACAGACGTCACATAAATCCTGCATCGCGCAATTAAAGTTTACCGTGCAGTGGACATATATACAAGAACCCAACATCAATCGTTGGGCAGTTGCCCGCCAGACACAACACCCGTCTGGTCGGAGGATCCTCCCTTTTCTATGGAGTATGAGTGAACTTTACACCCTGTTCTTCATACCCCTAAAGTATTACTTAATAATAAAATTAATAAATCTATTCAAAATGCATTCAAGTGATGAAGAAGAGTTATTCCATTCTAATACCAAAAACTAATACCACTGGTATTTGTTGGAACTCATATTTATTTTCTATTCCGAACCGATACCACTCTATAAATCATTAAATTTAATGTGCAAACGAATACCAACAACTTGAATTTGGTACAGTCAGCTCCGTCAAACCTAATCAAATTTATGTTTTCTAATATTTTTATTTGATCGTAATAAATACTATCCAAATACGCTTCATTCCAATATTTTTACAAAGGTAGGTAAGAGTAGTTTAAGTGAATCATCTTGCTACTTTTTTTGGGGTATTCCTCAAAACGCAACCAATGAAGGCTCGTGCAAACAGACGCGAAATCGCGGGCGCGACAGGCAGCGGTACCTTAAGGTACCGCTGCCTGTCGCGCCCGCGATTTCGCGTCTGTTTGCACGAGTCTTGAAGCGCAACTAAAGTATTCCTCGAAAGGCACCCACGATGAAATATACCTATAGAGAACACCATGACGGATTCGTAACAAATGATATCGATAGACGTTTTAAAATTCAACTCAAACTACCAGGAAAGCAGAAGTTAACTATTACTAGGTGCTTATACGACTTATTACTACTTAGCTCAATAATGGTAAAAATACAGGTTTTGAAATTGAATAATTTGTTGTTTTGAAAAGTACCAGGGTGACAGAAATGAAAAGAAAATAGGCGCCTAAACGATCTCACTATGTTGCACAACCACCAACGATTACACACGAAGGGGAATATAAAGTATTCGTTATACTTATCGATAAAAGTCTTAAAACTGTCCTATACCTTACCTATAACTAAAATGAAAATCAAGCTTCTGGCACATTCAGAGTCTGTTTTCCTAACTTATTTTAATGAGTTGTCGAAGATAAAGAAGTCATCGACACTATGGAGTTTGTATTATATGCTACGGTGTACTATAAAAACAAGGCATAACATTGAAATAATAACATACTCGAAGTTGCAAGTTCTTTTTCTCGTAGTCATGGTATAAAGTATAGTGTGCAACTCTTGAATAAAACGGATCTATATCGAGTGCCATGAATCATTCGCGTCGCTCAGGATTCTAACACTTGAATCACTCGCTATGCTCGTGAGTCAATCATCATGAAAGAATCCTTCACTTGCTTGTGATTCATATATAGCCCTCGCTTTAAATCCGTCCTTTATTCACTAATTGCATATTACTATTTTTTTTTGCTGTTGGTGTCCTTTAAAATTTATTGAATAAAATAACTTAGGTTTGCATAACATGTAAAGAAAAGACAATCCACAGAAGCTGCACCTATAAGTAAAATGGAATTTACATTTTCAACATTAATAAACTTATTCTACTAATTAAATATGTATTTGAATTGTGTGTGAGATATCAATAGGTAGGTTGGTTGTAAGTTGTTACTACCTACTTTATTAAAATCGAGAAGAAATTTTCAAGGTCTCACGCAACGTAATGTGCGTAGTTACAATTTGTTGTTGTTTCGACAGAACACGTGTTCAAAACGAATAAAGTGATAGTGTTAAACCCGTAAATGCGTAGTCAGAGCGCTATTCCCACTGGTTGCTGACGACTGGCGAGCGAAAGATTGTGAGTTTGATTCTCACCTATTATACAAGGTGGAGACGAAGTACGACAATAAATTAAACTTCATATATCTAATGACATTCTCAGTCTGTTTACAAAAATCGCTTCGAGGAATACCCCCATTACTATTTAGTTTGTTTGATAAAATCACTTTTTGAATTTCGATGCTAGGATTTATTTGATAGTTCCAAACTACTGCTATGCATTAGTATTGCAAGTTTTTATTTGATAGTTCCAAACTACTGCTATTAGTATCGCAAGTGTTTTCATTTATTGTCGTCTCCACCTTGTATATTGATGTGACCCACACCTCATGTACGATGTGACTGTTGACTTTGACACGCGGCTCCTTCGTAAGCTGTTGATCGGGTGATCTATTCTGTAGACCGGTTGTTTGTCAGATTTGTGGCTGACTGTACTACTAATAATACACTTCCCCCTAAGGCACATCTGTTATAATATCTGTATCGTGAACAATGAAAATATTTGTCACGACCGGAGGATCGAACCTGCGTCCTTGACATGGATGTGAAGACAATCTGTTGCACTCTGCCTATCCCTTTGTGAGTTAACCATTGATGTACCTATGCACCATTTTTGTCAATATGGTAAGTCTTAAAAATGGATAAGTGCGAGTCGCAAGCGCGCCCTGAGGATTCCGCAGCTACTAACTATTATCCGCTTAGTTATTAATAAACGCAGAGTAAAGTCGCAACCAATCACCTTGTGCCTTGTTTTTCGAGTATAAAAGTAAGTAGGTATTTATGGTTTAAGTTTGACATTTTATTACGAGTTATAAAGTGGTTACAGTTTACTTTCTTAATTAATAGATACGGTAGGTAGTAATTTTCCGGACTACAGTTTGTCCAGCAGTGGGTTGCGATAGGCTGAGTTGATTGATGTTGTTGTGTTAAGGATCATAAGCGCACACTTCTCATAGATGTAGGTTTGATCTCCAGCTCAGGCAAAGTGTTATTAGATTTTCTATTGGGAATATCTCAGTAGCAGCCCAGCCTGGATCTGTGATCGTCTGATGGCAATGGACTCGCCTCCTAGGTATCACATGGGACTTAAACTTATCTGGCGAAATGTGGGCGTAGACACCATACTCTGCCAACCACTACGATGAATACGGGCGTGATATTAGATTAGATACATTTTTTGTTTTTGAATACAAACTGAATCTTTTTAATCTCAAAAATGTCTTTATAGCTGTTGCAATCTCCGAATATGTACTAAACGTTAAAAATTGAGCTGATTCTCTGAACATTACGACATTTTATAAAACCTTGAAACAAAACTATCTCTTATGAGTCGAAAACAACTGCAGTTTACCGAATCTTAAACATTTTTAAAAACGGTTTTTAAAAGTGTTACAAGAATAGGTTATTTTTGGTTCCATAGAGTAACCGAGGGGTTGGCCCACTATGGTTTGGCCCTAGCATCTTAATGGCTACTTATGATGTCGATGTGCCATTATCGAAGCCACCATCGCCATTCCATACGTCGCGAGCGCGAAGCACGGACGAAAAAGAGTCGTTACAAAACAAATCGGAACATTTTTAAAATTTTCGATATTGTTCGATATTTTATCGTGGATTTTGAAGTGCTAGTAACTGGTGTGTGCTATTGTTGATTTTATTATTAGTCGGTGCCATATATTTTTTTGGTAAGTTTTTTTTTCGATTTTTTTTTTCCTTTTTTTAAATGTTTTATTGAGTTTTTGTCTGTTCGTAGTGATCATGAATGCTTTTATTTACTGTTTTGCAACTGAGGCTGCAAATGCGGGTATTTGTTAAATATATCTATTCAGATTGTTAAAGCTAAAGTTAGCAAACGCTTTTGTGAGGAAATTTTTCAATTACTTTTGAATGAAATTGTAATAATCAATCAAAGATTAGGTATTTACCATTTTGATGTTTCTTAAAGGCTCCCACAAACAGGCGCGATGTCGCGGGCGCAACAGTCAGCACAATCGTTGTCGTGCCCGCGACATCGCGCCCGTTTGTACGAGCCTTTATTTGCATTTGCAAACTTACTGCGGCTATCTGCTGACAAACGAAAAATAATTGTAGGTAGGAACATAATTAAACCGTTGTTACTTACCAATGCTCTAGTTAAATAGTTATAAGTTTTGTTAAATAATTAAAACAACATTTTACAATTAAAAAATTAAATAACAATTGTGATACTGCCTGTGTAGTAGACAAACGTTAAATAACTTGTATACTAAGCATTACCATTATAAACAAAAATACATGCTTGTATTTAGTAGGTTCGTTAGTACATAGTACCTACCTCAATGTGCTTGTATATTTATAATTTAACCATTTCCTTAATACTTCTAATTCAAACCTAACTATAAGGTAGGTATCGTGACACTAATAGAGCAGTATGGAAGAAAAGCACATGTTGCGCCGACCGCTAATGAACTGGGATACGGGCAGGAGATGAGGATGATGTCACACGCAATCTGTAATTGATTCATGAACGCACGAGCGAGTACCTACCGACTACGTATGGAAAACCTGCTATCGCTACGAAATAAAGGCGCTATCGATATGAAATTGTAACCACTGATGTGCGGTTGACCATACCAATAACAGGCTGTATTCATTAGTTGAATTGACCCCCAAAAGTCTATGATCGAATTGATTGCGAGATCAGTCGGATGGTGTGTAACGACCTTGACCTTTTTAGTTCAACATTATCATAACTCAGATATACTTACACTATAAATTAATGTTAATTCATCATTTCGTTAAGAAATCTCGTTGAACATAACATACCATCACGACTGTGGTCCTCGAAGGGTAAGACAGAGGTGTAGGTCCTGTATCTGTAGCAACACCCACATTTTACGACGTTGAGTCTATTGCCATCAACCGACCACAAATCTAGACTGGGCTGCTACTGAGAAATTCCAGATGGACACACCCAATAATGCTTTTCCCGACCTGGGAATCGATCCCAGCACCTCATGCTCGGCAGCACTGCTTGCCACCACTGGACCAACGCATAGTCTACAAAATATGTTTAAGAACTATTCGAGTGTTGTGAAGTTTGATATTACGACAAAGCAAAACGTTTCGGAAACATTTACATTTTGATGGTGTTTTCTTGATGTTAACAAAAGATTGTAAAAGTTGACGAACATGTTTTAAGTAACTGGATCATAATCTGTACCTACATTATCAATACATAATTGACAAATTAGTGTAGGTGAGTAATGTATTATTACATTATAAGCATGTAATTTGGTAACGATTACGATTGCACATTATTCGAATTTTCGAAATATCGACATACCTGTGGTGAGTTGTTAATTACAATGTTACTAATTAGGAAGTCCCAATGAGTCACTTTCATGTTGCTCATAATTTGACGATTGAGAAAACGAATTGTAACAAGCGAGTCTTGTACCAATGTCACTCTTTAATTCATAATATTATGACAGATTTATACTTTCTGATTTGATTTTTGACTCATTACTGACATCGGTAATGAAAAAAACACCGTGAGGAAAGCCGGACATACAGTCTATACTAGCTTTCGCCCGTGGCTTCACCCGTGTGATAATTGAATATTATAAATAGAAAGTAACTGTCTGTTACCTTTTCACGCTTTAACCACTGAACGGATTTCGATCTTTGGCAGAGATACATAGCTTCCGGGGAAGGACATTGGCTACTTTTTATCGACGTACCACGCGGTCGAAGTCGCGGGCGGAAGCTAGTTTAGTATGTAGCATACTGGTTATATAAATCGGTCCAGTAGTGTTTGAGTCTATTCTTTACAAACAAAATACAAATCTTTTCTCTTTACAATATTACTAGCTGCGCCCCGCGGTTTCACCCGCGTAAGTCTCGATCCCGTGGGATATCGCGATAAAAGGTATCCTATGTCCTTCTCCAGGTCATGGTCTACCCATGTGCCAAACATGCAAAGTTCGTAATTCGTAACAGCTGTATAATATTTACATATTGCATCTGCAAATACATGAAAAAAGGGAGGGGAAGGATTTTCTTTAGTTGCATCCGGTTAGACTGGAAGCCGCCCCTAACATAGTAGGGAGAAGGTTAGACAGATGACGACGAAGATGATGGTCGTCGAGCTGGTTCGCTAGGAGGACATTATTGAAGTAAACCCCAAACTTCCGACCTTCTGCATGTTACGTCTATCATCTGACCAACAAACTCAAGGACTCAACGAATTCATTTATTATGCAAATTTTGTGATAACTATGATGAAATTGATTTTGATGGTCATGGTTTCCTAATATGATTATGACTACATTGGAAGGTATTCGAATTTCGTTGTCTTTACTAATATTATAGAGAGGAATATTTTGTGAGTTTTGTATGTAAGTATTAACTCCTGATCCGATTTCGTAAATTCTTTCACTAATGGGCCCTAGGCCTGTGTCCAGCAGTGGACGTCTTTCGGCTGAAATGATAATGATGATCAATGGGAACCTACAGTATTTCCGAGTGTCATAGGATTCGAGACATTTTATCTATACTTCTATTCTAATATTATAAAGCTGAAAAGTTTGTTTGTTTGTTTGAACGCGCTTATCTCAGGAACTACTGGTTGGATCCAAAAATTATTTTTGTGTGCGCTGCGTAAACGGTTTAAGTTACGCAAATATCATGTAAGATGACGTTGTTTCTCTTTAAAAATTCTAAAAAAAAGTTCGGGACAGCATATGTCTATCTTTTAAGATTGACTTACTATTTTTTTTTTCGAAGTTAATGCATTATTTGCGAAGGAGTTTTATCGACATAATATTAATTATTATTCAAATAAATAGTTTTAACATCAAGGGTATTTATGTAGCAGTAAAATACTTTTTAATTCATTCAAATCGGACATTTAATTTCGAAGATATCACGATATAAAAATGCAATACGCGAACCGTTCGACGCCGGCGCCGCGCCTTCGCGACGTTCCCTACTTTAGAGAGGAGAGGATGAGCACACGGGTAGACATGACCTGGAATAGGACATAGGATACATTTAATCCCTATATTCCCTCGGGATCGACATCTACGCGGGTGAAACCGCGGGGCACAGCTAGTGTTAAAATAAAATAAGAAAAACGCTGACGAAGTTAGTGTCAAATAAAACCGTGTTTTCTTGCGATTTGTCCCGCGACTTTTTGGCGTACAATCGACCGCATGTCGCGACGGTGGTAACACTTAGGCCTTGAGCTGACCTAGCTTAGTAGGTACTCACGGAGTTTCAGTAGTATTTGAGGTATTTAAAAACAATTATTAGTACCTATTTCTGCCACCAATCAGCGTTGTTCTGTTTCAGTTTGAAGGCTATGGGTGCCGGTGTGTGTTACAGGCTCATGAGATGTTTTCATCTTCGTCTCTGTGATGGCCGCGCACCGGATGCCTCTGATATTGCAGAAGATGTCCACAGGCGGCGGTGACCACTTACTACTAGTACACGTCAAATACCGGCCAAGTGTATGGACACTTGGCGAAGCATGACCATTTCTATCCCTAGAAATGGTCATGCTTCGCGTGCAGGATGCGGGGCACACTGTAGGCTTGTTTAAATAATAACACCAGCGTATTATACTGCCCCACTGCAGGGCACAGGCCTCTTCTGATACACAGAAGGCGCGAGCATTGATCACCACGTTGTCGATTTCAGACTTATTCTAGGTATGTACCTACCTACTATACATTCATGTTTCCCTACGATGTTTTTCCTTCAACAATGTATGTAATGTCTAAGATAAACTCAGGCTTGTTTGCCATACAATAACCAAGAATAAACTTTCCGTAACCATCATTGTTATTTCACTAACACCGCGTCGACTTCGGTCAATAGCTTACTCGAGATGAGTAACCGAATTAATTCGTCGATCAAAGTTCAGAGCTAAGTCATGGACTTTTATGAGTAAGTGAACTTTTATACACAGGAAAATACCAAGACATTAGTACTAAGTCAGCGTGAAAGCCTCAAAGAACTATGACCAAAATAAAACTGACAAAAGCATCATCATCATCATTTCAGCCGAGATCGTCCACTAGTCAGGCCTCCCTAGCACCGCCACTTCGACCGGTTCCACGAATGCATAGCACTGCGGGATGGTAGATGTCACATGTCTTCAAATTTTTGGTTTTAAACCGACGAAAGCTTTTGTAACTTTTAACATTGGTGTTGTGGTGAAAAGCTCGGCTCGACTGCTGAGCAGGGTCCTGGGTGGGACTTCCAGGTCGAACAAAGCGTTGTTGGGTTTTCCTGCCTGCGAGTTCGTGGCGATACTTCTTCTTCCACAACTCAAGCACTCTCTCATGGCATTGATTTTCGTAAAGTGCTGTTTCTCGGCTTATTTTGAGTACTTAAGTGACTTTTGATTTAGATTTATTTATTTGTATATATTTTATTGTACACCAGAAAATACATAGTGAAAATAAACAAATTGAACACTACAAAACATACAATGGGCGGCCTTATCGCTTTCTGCGATCTCTTCCAGGCAACCTTAGAATGGACCACGGATATCGACAGTGATTGCGATTGCGATTGATAGATTTTGAATCTTTCACAAATGTCACAGTAGCAGCCTGGAGTCTGAATGCAATAGACTTGCCCCTGTTAAATGGGACTTAAACGACTGCGCCTGCGCCTGCGGGTGAGCACTTAAAAGCAAATGTAGCCGACTGTACAGTCCTCCGAACTAGGCGCGGTTCACACCAAGGCACCAAAGGTTACAACATTCATTTAACGAATACAAACGCTAATCTAAACACATTGGCCTCCTTTTAATCACAATTTATGTGGAAACTGACAAACAAGTTCTGATGAGATTGTTACAAGACTTACGAGTACTAACGATGTTTATATGTTCCACTCATCACGCCTGTAACCCCTAAGGGTTAAGCCGTTGGTCCCAGCTGTCATTTGTGGATCTTTGACAGTCATTACGGGTCGTCAGAAGCCCGAAACTCTGACAGCCAGTCTTACCAAGGGGTATCATATTGCCCAGTTACTGGGTTGTGGAGTTCTGATAGGCAGTCGCTCCATGTAAAATACTGGTATTCAGCTGCATCCGGTTAGACCGGAAGCAGACCCCGACATAGTTGGGAAAAGGCAGGCAGATTGATTGATTGGTGTAAGTATTTGTATTGGAAAAATTCTAGCGTTATCCTTACGTCATAAGTACCTACCTATTATACATAACTAATATAATATTAATGAAGATACTAATTAATATGTTCTAGATCAACGCGTATTAAGATTATACATATCCGTAAATCCATTAGGAATATCAATCAGTCATAATAAGTGTTTACGGCAGCTGCCAGTCTTACCAAGGAGTCTCGTGTAACAGTAACTGGGCTGTGGAGGTCAGGTATGCAGTCGCTCCGTGTAAAATACTGGTATTCAGCTGCATCCGGTTAGACCGGAAGCTGACCCCAACATATTTGGAAAAGGCTCTCCGAAGGAACGAGTGCTGATGATTTCGCTTAATGTCGTGTTCGCGGTCATTGCCCTTTCCCTAATATCTCTGTATCTGTAGGAACACAAACAATAAACTATGTATGGTTTTTCGTTATTGGAACATATTGAAGATCACGATGAACGAACTTTATTTCAGTTTTTGAAATAATTCGCCTTAGCAAGAACACAGGCTCAAATGAAATGAGCAAGCGCAGCTGTGCAGATGTGATGGTTATTGATGTCATGACCATAAAACAAACAAAAAAGATTGTCTTAACTCATAATTGCAAGTACTACTCTCCTAGCGACCGTTGACCCCGTCAGCTTTAGTTACATGAAAGAGCTAATTTTTTTTTTTAATCGTCACCCATCCCGTCTGCTAAATCAAACTCAACGCATTTATTTCAATTAAACCAATTACACGCACTTTTGAACTGCCAAGGAGTCGGTCAGTCAGAAAAATAAACTATTTGCCAATTCCAAAGCATATCGGGTTCCCATGGAGACAGTCCACGGACATTAGATGTCGATACTCATTACGCGAAGTTTCGCTAGCTAATTTAATTGCTGGGTATGAGGTCCTAAGTCAGCGATTTCCAAAGGCGACTATTTTGATTTAAAAGAGTGTCCATGGAGTTTCTTATTAGCCGTTCTTCTCCATAGGTACCTACTACGCTTTGGAATGGGCAACTAGCTTCATCTTTCTGTCTGACCGACCCCTTGACAATTCAAAAGTGCCTGTAAATGGTTTAATTGCAATACTTAAATGCTTTGAGTTTGACAGGTCAGACACCTCTGCCTACCCCTCCGGGCAACACCGGCGTGATGACTAAACATCGTCACACGGCTCCATTCTACATCTATGTGAATAAGAACAAGATCTCAAGAAAAACAACAAGATGATTTCTTGCGATTATTATGTCATAGGAAACGACGTGTAACAGGCACACGTCAGGCACTGAATTAATTAGTGCTAAGAAAAACTTTGTATGACAGTACAATGAGAAGAGACAATTGTTTAAAGTGAACAGACTAGCAGAAGGGCTAAAATCAGACCGCTAAGGGATGCTTCACGCTTGTTCGGGTCGGCACGTCGGCACCGAAACCTCGAAACCGATTAAAATAATAAGTGAATTAATATTCACGTGGTTTAGGCGTGAAAAGGTAACATACAGATCGACAGAGTTACTTTCGAATTTATAATATTAGTATGGAAGTATGGATAGTATGGATGTACGTACCTATGTAAAATGTATGCCAATAAATTATAGTTTTGGAATGTGCTCTTAGAAAATATGTTATTAAAATTGGGCATTTCATTTAGATTAAAATATGCCTGGACATTAAATTATTATCATTTAAATGAACAGGTATCTACTTTAAAAGATATCACAGATTCAAAATTACCCGTAACAAAATAATTATGGTTGACGCCGGCGCGCGGCGGCGCGTTAGGTATGGGACCAAACGGTGCGTTCCATCTCAAAAATCTATAACTTTTTTTGAATACTGTTGTCACTGTCCCGCAACCTTGTTATTAAGGACGAAATTTTCTTTCGAATGATCGCGTAAAATTCGTCAGTTCGATTCAGCGCAAACAAAATATTATATTATGCTATTGGATTATTAAAACACTGCTACTTTAAAAATTACGCTTATTTAATAAAAAAATTACAAAAATAAAATGTTTAAAAATTTCATACAAAAATGTAATTAAATTATTAAAATTAATTATTTGTTTACATTAGGTTAAATTATAAATAAGTTAATAACTACGTAATAACATAATTTTAAACTTAAAAACATACCATTCTTGAAAAAGAAACACATTATTCTATTATCACTTGTCAATACTAAAAGCTCTTTAGCTTTGTCAAGTAGTTCTTTTGGCATCACAATATTTGATATATTTAAGCTAGATATATAGGGATCAGAAGTATACAACAGGATGTGCAGAACGTCTTCCATTGTTGCTGACCTGGAACACTTTCGAGCGACCAGGAACACTTTTTTTTTAGTCTTTATTACGGAGCTTCTTGAGCATATTCAGATAATTGGCCTATTGGCAAAACTGAAAAATGCTCGATTATTTTGGCACCATGTATAAGAATTTTATGGACTGAAGATGGCATATTTACTCACATAATAACTGTGCAGTCCCCAGCGTCTATTCACCAAACTTTACTGCGTTTACAGAAAACCCCGATCACATAGTTTGCAGAATTATGTACCTATAATCTCTTGATCAACTCTTCATCAATACCCGTGGTTTCTGCAGAACATTGATAGTTTTGGAAGAATCTCCTTGCCGTATTTCCATCATTGCTGTTTCCGGAACCTTGCAGAGATATATCAATGTGTAAACCAAGCAATTCCCGGAAACGAGTTTGGCCGTACTTCTTTTTTTTTTTCTTCTTTAATCTTTTTGTTCTCTGGAGTCAACGCAGTCTACTTTTTAACCGACTTCTTCAAAAAGGAGGAGGTTCTCAATTCGTCGGTATGTTTTTTAAATCCTAGGTTATAAGTGATGCAAACAGTGCATGAAGCACTCGATGGTGTCTGCGTTAACACTTGAGCAACTTTTCCGTCGATCATAGTCATGAACAGCTCATGTCTGATCATGTTGTCTTATTTGAAAATATTTTTCGGTCGACATTTTTGCTTCTAGCTCGAAATGGCGCAGTAATGACGCAGGATTTTTTTATTTCCTTGTATTACTGAATAGTTAAGGAATCTAAAAATGTTATTAACTCGACATCGGCAGCCATCGGTAACAAGGAAACTCAAACTCAACTTGAAACTTTAAAAGACGGAAAATTTCCTTATGACACTTAAAAATTAAATAAAAAAATAAATGAAAATATTTCTCATAAAAATATAACGCAATTGTAAACTAGAGATCTTGAGAAATCTGAAAAAAAAATCAAAAATGTATAATACTTATATATTCCCTTGAAGAACATAGAAAATATCTTAAGTTGAACTTCCATAATGAGTAATCTCGTAAATATAAAATTATCAAAGGTTAAAGTTTGGGTGTAATTTTATACAACTAAAACTTTTTTTAATATAATTTTTGCTTTTCTATCGGATAGCTCTGTCATATTAGAATATAAAACAATTAAAGCGGTTTCAGTATTACGACTTTTGTCCGAACCATTTTTGAGATGGAAAATGCCGTTTGGCCCCATAGTGCGTCGGTGGAGAGGAGTCAATGACCTTTTCCTCGGCTATGAGGCGATCATCGCTTCGCTTCCTTTTAATCCTGATAATACGTCCCGTGCGAAGTTTTGCGACACACACGCGGGCGAGGCCGCGGCCAAAAGCTAGTAAAGTACCTATAATAAAAAAAAATAAAAAAATTATGTACAATAAATATTACGACGGTGGGAATGCCTCTGAATTTATGACCCACGACATGGGTTGACCCCAGCCAGGCACCTTGTCTAGTTTATCCCATCACCACTGCTTTCAAAACGGCGAAATTGTGAAAAACGGAAACCCGTAGCAGCCAGTCTATTAAAACAAAATCAAAATTCATTTATTTTAAATAAGGCTGAGAATCAGCACTTTTCGAACGTCATAACTAGGAACATAAGACAGTTCCCTAAAACGGCCGCCCTTCACCACTTCCTAGTGGTTTAGCTGGGGAGAAGAAGTGGCGCAAACTCCGCAGCAGCAATAGGCTCCCTAGGGGGGAGTGCATGGGACTGGCGAAATGTTGGTGTAAGTACTTAAAACCTCTGCCTTCCTTTTCGGGGAATACAGGCGTGAAGTTATGTCATCAATAAAGACCTTCATGTAAACTCTTTGGTTAAAACCGGAGGTGTGTCATTTTAATATTGAACATATTATATGAACTTTATTGCTAAACTGCGTCCGCGCATTGGTGCGGTGATTAAAAGAAATTAGGAAGACGGCGGCCTTCGGATTCGCGTTAAGTTTCGCAAACGAACTCCGACGAATATTGTCGAAGACAAGATACTGCATTCTTTCTAATAGATCTATCAAGTTGGAAAGGTGTCCTAAACAAAATTGTGTACTTTGCAGCTTTTAGAGTGCTATCAATTTGTCAAGTTATCTTGCTTCCTGGCATCCATTGCGTCATTTCTGGGACCCCAACCTGCTACCATAATAAATAAAAGAAAATAAAAACTTTCTACAAACGACGCATATTTTCCCCCAACTTGTTATTTTCTTATATTTGTCCTTTCTTAGCGTCATGTTTGCCGTAAATAAACGTATTTTCTTTCTTTCTTTTACAAAGAAACATAAACCGACTTCCAAAAAAAAACACAAAACGTGAAAAAATAAGTTTAATTTCGGAAGTCGGTGTCTTTGTTTTTGAATTTTCGGTTTTTGCCACCGACTTCCGAAATTAAAGTTACTTAAAACAAAATAGATCAATAATTCTCGGGCATGTGATGTGCAGTTCAAGGTGACCGTTATCACTTGCACCGCACACTCTCTATGACCGCACATGATACAACACCGTGCGACACTTCGCTTGTCGTTATCAGTTGCACCGCACACTCTCTATGACCGCACATGATACAACACCGTGCGACACTTCGCTTGTCGTTATCAGTTGCACCGCACACTCTCTATGACCGCACATGATACAACACCGTGCGACACTTCACTTGTCGTTATCAGTTGCACCGCACACTCTCTATGACCGCACATGATACAACACCGTGCGACACTTCGCTTGTCGTTATCAGTTGCACCGCACACTCTCTATGACCGCACATGATACAACACCGTGCGACACTTCGCTTGTCGTTATCAGTTGCACCGCACACTCTCTATGACCGCACATGATACAACACCGTGCGACACTTCGCTTATCGTTATCAGTTGCACCGCACACTCTCTATGACCGCACATGATACAACACCGTGCGACACTTCGCTTGTCGTTATCAGTTGCACCGCACACTCTCTATGACCGCACATGATACAACACCGTGCGACACTTCACTTGTCGTTATCAGTTGCACCGAACACTCTCTATGACCGCACATGATACAACACCGTGCGACACTTCGCTTGTCGTTATCAGTTGCACCGCACACTCTCTATGAACGCACATGATACAACACCGTGCGACACTTCACTTGTCGTTATCAGTTGCACCGCACACTCTCTATGACCGCACATGATACAACACCGTGCGACACTTCGCTTGTCGTTATCAGTTGCACCGCACACTCTCTATGACCGCACATGATACAACACCGTGCGACACTTCGCTTGTCGTTATCAGTTGCACCGCACACTCTCTATGACCGCACATGATACAACACCGTGCGACACTTCGCTTATCGTTATCAGTTGCAGCGCACACTCTCTATGACCGCACATGATACAACACCGTGCGACACTTCGCTTGTCGTTATCAGTTGCACCGCACACTCTCTATGACCGCACATGATACAACACCGTGCGACACTTCACTTGTCGTTATCAGTTGCACCGAACACTCTCTATGACCGCACATGATACAACACCGTGCGACACTTCGCTTGTCGTTATCAGTTGCACCGCACACTCTCTATGAACGCACATGATACAACACCGTGCGACACTTCACTTGTCGTTATCAGTTGCACCGCACACTCTCTATGACCGCACATGATACAACACCGTGCGACACTTCGCTTGTCGTTATCAGTTGCACCGCACACTCTCTATGACCGCACATGATACAACACCGTGCGACACTTCGCTTGTCGTTATCAGTTGCACCGCACACTCTCTATGAACGCACATGATACAACACCGTGCGACACTTCGCTTGTCGTTATCAGTTGCACCGCACACTCTCTATGACCGCACATGATACAACACCGTGCGACACTTCGCTTGTCGTTATCAGTTGCACCGCACACTCTCTATGACCGCACATGATACAACACCGTGCGACACTTCGCTTGTCGTTATCAGTTGCACCGCACACTCTCTATGACCGCACATGATACAACACCGTGCCACACTTCGCTTGTCGTTTAACCCGAAGGGTTGGGCAGAGTTGTACCTTCAGTACCTACATCCACATTTCGCCAGTCATGTTTAAGTCCCATGCCATCAACCGGGCACAAATCCGAACTCCGATCTGCTACTGAGAAATTCCAGCCAGGTGGAAAGAACCTAAATAACACTTTGGCCCGACCTGGGGATCGAACCCATGACCTCAAGCTCAGCAGAAGCGCTGGCTACCACTAGAGACTAGACCTACGAGGCAGTTAATACCAATTAACAATTTCAGGGATAATTTAATAAATGACTGACAATTGTTACCTAAATTGGTTGAACGAAATAATTAGAAAAACAAAAGCATCCGTGTTCCTGCGCTTGATGAAACTATTAACAAGAACTACACGAACTCATTTTCAAAGTGGGAAAATCCAAATTTTAAATTAATAGGAAAACACCTCTGTCAAGGACACTGACAGTGCTGCTGAAAAGATACCGAACAGCTGCAGCTACTGTTCATTGCTGAGATACTAAAATCGATGCATGCTCACTTCGTCTCGGTGACAGGAAATGGGCCGTATGGCCGTAATCCACCACGCGGGCACAGTGCGGGTCGGTAGATGTTACATGTCTTCGAAATTTTGGTTTGGACATGCCGGTTTCCTCTCAATGTTTTCTTCACCGTTTTGAGAACATTGATGATGATGATAAATAACTTACAGAAAGAAAAGCGCCTGTCTGGGTTCGAAGTTTGGACCGTGACCGACTCGTTAGTCGCATCCGTTACCACTGGGCCAGCCCTGCTCGAAATGAAATCGATTACTAATCGACTAATCATACTAATTGATCGTTTAATTTAAAGGATTTACTTCGATTTAGACAAAAACACACATTCGTGTTTTTCCCCTTGATAGCACTGAAACAAATAAAGTTTATAACGTTGTATAATTGTGCTAAACATAAATATTAAGTTAGAGTAGGTACCTATTTTTATCTCACGAACCGACGTCTATCTTGTATACAGATTATTGTCTATCTTGTGAATGTGAGAACGTTGTAGGCTTAGTGGACTAAGGTCTACCCTGTCCTCCCATACCTATTAACACTGTAATTCGAATATATTGTAGGTAAATGCCTATTATTTCAAAAGAGTAACCGTGGGGTTTCTTGCCGGCTCTTCTCCATAGGAAACGACTAATTGGAACCGTGCACCTAGCTTCTGACGTTTCATATGTACGGTCCCGTTCTAAATTGCATTGGCACGTTAAGACTCGTAATCGATTGAACACACGATACAGTCCGTTCATCTGTATGTGTAAGCAACACATACTGTCGTATCGTCACGTATTCGCGCGTGTCGTGCTCGTGCTCGTGCTAAACGAACGAATCAAAAATATACTTCCGACACTTTTGCTAGTACGGTCACACACACGCATCATGCGCGTGAACTTGGTCAGTTTATCAAACTCAAACTCAAAGCATTTATTTCAATTAAACCATTTACAGGCACTTTTGAATTGTCAAGGAGTCAGTCAGTCAGAAATATGAAGCTAGTTGCCCATTCCAAAGCGTAGTAGGTACCTATGGAGAAGAACGGGCAAGAAACTCCATGGACACTCTTTTATGTTGAAATTATACATGTGAGAACAATGTAGAAAGCACGTTAAAAGAGTCCGCAATTATAAAATAAGCACAATTCAAAAATTAAAATAAGCCATGGCAGCTAAGAAATGACCAGTCACAACTGACGGCGCCCGTTCACGAACATGACGCATGGATCAGCACCATTCAGCTCAACCAGTTTGAAGGGAGCTAAATGATCCAACACATACGCCACCATCAGCGAGACATTTGAGTGAGCATGACATTCCCAGCCGCCAGGGTACATTCAAGTCAATGAAAGACAAAATACCCGGTAAATGGTAGCTCTATAGTACATAGTACTCACACCTGTGCAATTATATAATACAAAGGAGAGATTGAGTTTATACAATACAAAGATAGTCTTACAATCTTCAGCCGCTCCAACAGCATTTTCGAATTCAACAGCATGTTAATTAGTTCGTTGTGGAGCAGGACCAGCATTAAGCCAAGCATTTTTATCAGAGATGTAATCCTCCAACTTATAATATGCCTGCCTACATAGTGTGCGTTTTATACAAGTTTTGAATTTCGTCTCATTCAGTTGAAGTATGTGGGGAGGGATTTTATTGTAACATTTTAAACAATACCCCATGGAAGATGAGTCTACTTTAGCCAGTCTGAAACCTGATTGAACTAATATGTCCCTATTTCTAGTACTATAATTATGTCTATCGCCTCTTTTACTAAAAAGATGTAATTTTTTTCTTACGTGCAAGATGTTTTCATATATATATTGACAAGGTACCGTCATGATGTTAATATCCTTAAACAGTTCCCTTAAAGAATCGCGCCTGCGTAGATTATAAATGGCTCTGATCGCTCTTTTCTGCAGAATAAAGATAGACTCGATGTCTGTAGCCCGTCCCCATAGTAAAATACCGTAAGACATTATGCTATGAAAGTAACTAAAAAAGACTAGCCTCGCGGTATCCACATCAGTAAATTAACGGATTTTTCTGACAGCATATGCTGCTGAACTCAGCCGTCATGCAAGAGATGTTAAATGAGGACCCCATTGTAGCCTTGAGTCGAGCGTGATCCCCAGGAAAACAGTTTTATCGACGAATTCTAGTTTCTCTTGATTCAATATAATCTCACAATCCCTACTTTTGACATTTGGTAAAGAAAATTTTATGCACTTAGTCTTTTTTCCATTTAATACTAAATTATTAGCAGTGAACCAATTTTGGACCTGCAGTAGGGCGTTATTTACTTCGTCAACCTTAAAAATTAAGGAAGTATCGTCAGCAAATAACACCATGTGTGGCTGATTTTTTTATAAATGGAGTAGATCATTAATGTACACTAAAAAGAGGAAAGGACCTAAAATCGAGCCTTGTGGAACACCCATTTTTACTTTTAAACCTAGTGAGTTGATACCGTTTATTTGAACTTGCTGTTGTCTATCATTTAAATAAGATTTTACTAAACTGAGCGCAAGTTTACCTAGTCCGTAATGCTCAAGTTTCAAGAGTAAGGTTTCGTGATCGACGCAATCAAATGCCTTGGAGAGGTCACAAAAGATTCCTATGGCGTCTTGGGCTTCTTCCACGCGTTAAAAATGTGTCTTACTAAGGTTACACCGGCGTCAGTCGTACAACGTCCTTTGGTGAAACCGTACTGTTGGTCGTGAAGGATTTTATTTGTGTTAAAATGATTGAGCATTTGATTCAGCATTACCTTTTCAAACACCTTGCTGAAAACCGACAGCACGGATAAGGGCCTATAATTATTGGAGTCTTTACTGTCCCCGGATTTGAAAAGTGGTATTACCTTACTGTATTTCATTAAATCCGGGAAGTCTCCTTGCTCCACACACAAATTAAATATTAAGGCTAAGTAAGGCGCTATGGTCTCAATTATGGAAGTACAGACTTTAATGGACATTCCCCAAAGATCCTCGGTCAATTTGATCTTGATTTGCTTAAAAGCTTTTATTACTGTAACGGGGTTAATATGCTTAAAGTTTAAATCAATCAGGCAGTGGGATACTGGTAAAGAAATGTACAAATTCTTGAGCCACTTCTTTGCTTTCGCAAATGAGACCACCACTTGACGTCTCCAGTGTGTAATCGGAATTATGCTTTTTGCTCCTATTCGTTTCATTATTGATAATTTTCCAAACCGTCTGTATTTTATTGTCCGCTGATTTAACTTTGTTGCTAATGTATAAGGCTTTATCCGATTGCTTAATTCGAGTAAGTCTAATATATTCTGATAGCAGTGAGCGTCTTGCAATGGACTGTGATTCAGATGGCTTAGATTCTAATCTTGTATAACACAGCGCGATGTTTTGCAAATATTTATATTTTTGTTTGCAATTATGATAATATTCATAAGAATTGCTGCCGTTTTTATTAATGTTGATATTGCAATAAAGGGTTTAGATTTAAAAAAACGCGTGATGAGTGATAAGAAATATAAAAAATATTTATTCGTTCCAAGTAGGTATTTATTTTACATATAGTTAACAAACCGCTACAAATAAGTATTTATTATTTTAACATAAAAAGGTTTTAAATTATTTATTTATTTCATCATAAACATTAACCTTCAATTATAATCGATGTAATTAAGCATTATATAAGAATATATTCAAAATGTAAAACAACTACTTACTTACTAAATAAGTGATTTTAAGGTTAAGTATGGGCTGTTTGTTTACTTACATTATGTATTTTACATTTTACTTGGTTTTAGTAAATAGGTATTGAGGTTATAGCTTAAGTATTCATTTTCTTTACGAAAAGAAGATTGAAACTAAACCTCAAATTTTAATCCCTAAATAATAATATTACCTAATACCTATTAAAATAATTTAAACATTTTTTATTCCGGCAAATTTTTGTAATAACTCCCATTATTCTTGATACAGTCAAGTAGACGTTTGAATTGTCCCAATTGAAGTCTGGTCTTCGATGATGCAAGCCAGTTCAGTGTTGAGTGCACGGTGAACGGTTAATGACGTGTTGAATAATTCAGCAAAATGTCTCGTTGGTATGAAACCATTTGTTTAATATTCAATCACCATGTGACGTCACTGCGCCTCGTGAATGAGCACCGGTTTTTCATTTCGCGCTTGACTAGCTCAAAAATCTCAAACTCAAAGCGTTTATTTCAATTAAACCATTTACAGGCACCTTTGAATTGTCAAGAGTCGGTCAGTTAGTCAGAGAGTTGAAGCTAGTTGCCCATTCCAAAACGTAGATCTCTATGGAGAAGAACGGACAAGAAACTCCAAGGACACTCTTTTAAAAATGGATATAGATATTACAAAATCCTGGGTACAGTATTCATGTTGCTTCTATATGTGAGAACAATGTAAAACAAAAAAGAATAAAAAGCAATTCAAAATTTAAAATAAGCTCTGGCAAATAAGAGGTGACCAGTCTCAACTGACGGCGCCCGTTCACGAACATGACATGTGGATCAGCACCATCCAGCTCAACCATTTTGTAGGGAACCGAATGATCCAACACACGTGCCACCATCAGCGAGACATTTAAGTGAGCATGACATACTCTCATCTGCCATGCTATTTCAAGTCAACATACATCATACCATACTAAACGGCTCCATGGTACTCACATTTACAATTATTGAAAAAATGCTTCTAAATTATACAAAACTAGTTTGCAAAGAAATTGAGCAATTAATATAATATTATTTTCAGATAAGTTAAATAAGAATAAACAATAAGTTCGTAATGTCAGGAAAAAAAAAATAGTAAAAAGGGGGAAGCAACACTTCCAATTATGAAATTTTAACTAGTGAACCCAAGTGCCTGTGGAGTAGGACCAGCGTTAAGCCAAGCATTTTTATCTACGATATAATCATCCAACTTATAATATGCTTGTCTACATAGTGTGCGTTTAATGCATGTTTTAAATTTCTTCTCATTTAGTTGAAGAATATCGAGTGGAATTTTATTATAACATTTTACACAGTACCCCATAAAAGAAGTATGTACTTTAGACAATCTGAAACGTGGTTGATCTAATTTGTTCCTATTTCTAGTGGTAAAATTATGCATGTCACTTATTTTACTAAAAAGATGTAGATTTTTCCGAACGTACATAATGTTTTCATATATATGCTGACAAGTTACCGTCATGATGTTAATTTTTTTAAACAGTTCCCTTAGAGACTCGCGTCTGCGGAGGTTGTAGATGGCTCGGATAGCTCTCTTTTGCAGAATAAAGATAGAATCAATATCTGCAGCCCGTCCCCACAGCAAAATACCGTAAGACATGATGCTATGAAAGTAATTAAAATAGACCAGTCTCGCGGTATCCACGTCTGTTAGTTGGCGGATTTTCCAAACAGCGTAAGCGGCTGAACTAAGTCGCCCTGCAAGTGATGTTAAGTGAGGACCCCACTGTAATTTTGAATCAAGCGTAATTCCCAGGAAACCCGTCTTTTCGACTAATTGTAGTATCTCCTTATTCAGTACAACTTGACATTCACTACTTCTAACATTCGGTAACGCGAATCTAATGCATTTCGTTTTCTTCTCATTTAATACCAAATTATTTACAGTAAACCAATTATGGACCTTAAGCATAGCGTTATTTACGTCGTCAAAGTCCTGTGCATGTCTATTTACTTTAAAAATCAGTGATGTGTCATCAGCAAATAACCATTTGTGGTCGGTTTTTCAGTAGATGAGGTAAATCATTTATATATACTAAAAAAAGGAATGGACCCAATATCGAGCCCTGTGGTACACCCATTTTGACTTTTAAACCTAATGAATTCACACCGTTTATTTGAACTTGCTGCAGTCTGTCATTCAAATAGGATTTAACTAAGCTAAGCGCAAGTTTACCCAGTCCGTAATGCTCAAGTTTCAAGAGTAGTGTTTCGTGATTCACGCAATCAAATGCCTTAGATAGGTCGCAAAAGATACCAATTGCATCTTGAGCCGCTTCCCATGCGTTAAAGATGTGTTTTAATAAGGCGACACCGGCGTCGGTTGTGCAACGTCCTTTGGTGAAACCATACTGTTGATCGTGTAGGATGTTATTACGATTAAAATGATTGAGCATTTGATTTAACATTACTTTTTCAAACACGTTACTGAAAACCGGCAAAACCGAAACGGGTCTATAATTATTAGTGTCTTTGCTGTCCCCGGATTTGAAAAGTGGAATAACTTTACTGTACTTCATTAAATCTGGGAATACCCCTTGATCAACACATAAATTAAATATTAAAGCTAAATAGGGTGCAATTGTCTCAATAATGGATTGACAAACTTTAGTAGACATGCCCCACAGATCTTCGGTAATTTTGATCTTGAGTTGCTTAAAAGCTTTTAGCAAGGCTACCATCTTCCTCATATATCTTGACCCACAGACTCACAGTATTTCTCTAAAACAAATAATGGAATACCTACTGTTAGACGTGCCTAAAAAATACTAAAACTGTTTAGTTTACTATTCATAATTAAGAAAAAAATACAATCATTCGGTATATTTATTACACATAATAATTATTTATCATTCACTAATCGAAATAAACAATCTTTCAAATTACCATGTGACGTCACTGGTCCTTGGGAATTAGCACCACCTTCCTCATAAATCTTGACCCACAGACTCACAGTATTTCTCTAGAACAAATAATGCTACTGTTAGACATCTATTATATAAGCAAATTATAAAACTGTTTACATAATTAAAAGAAAGAAAAAAAACATAAATAAATTACATTATATTTATTACACATAATAATTATTTATCATTCACTAATCGAAATAAATAATCTTCAAAAATATTTATATTTTTCTTTTCTTTGACCTGACCATAATGAATTTAAAACTTTATTTACTTAGATATCTTCTGAGTAAAATGATTAACAATGTCTTTGATTTAAATTTATGATCAGTAAAATAATATGAAATATTTAAAATGATAACACTTACACTCAGTCCGGTTTCATTAGATATTTGTGTTATATTGCATCCACTTTTACGCAGCGCAATAATATTTGCCCTCGCTTCAATATTAATATTTGACTGCATTGTGAAAAGAATAACTAAAACACCGCTAATAGATTTATAACACTTGTCACCCACAATAATCACGAACCAACAACGTTCTAAGCGTATGTGAATACTCGTAACGAACTGCATCTGTCTACCTCACAGAAATCGAAATAATTTTCTGTCTACCTACAATACTTTAATTATTTATGTGTACAAGTCGAACGAGACAAAATACTAATTATTAAACTACTACTAGTAATAAAAAAAACAAATAGTTACTATTTAATTATAGAAATACTATTAGGTATTATAAAAAGCTAACAAAAACTATAAATAGTAAATATTTAAAAAAAAGTTTTCTGCAGGTGAGATTCGATGCCGGCTCAGCATAGTAGCATATAACAAGGCACATTCATTAACCACTGAGCTAGTATGCCACTGCTATGTTAGTTGAAATAATAAAGTAGTATCAGTTGCAGACAAAGTGAGTGTGTGTGCGTGTATATAGTATTGAAACTACTTATAGAAGAAGGTCGTAAGTCAAATCGACACGACATTCCATTGCTTTCCGAGACTAACAACCGACTTTTGAACTGTATAGTACGGATATCTATGGTATAGTACCTATTAAATGTAATAAAATATTTTGATTTTGACGCGCACTTTATTCGTGGTAACCAAGTGTACCAACACGCTTTGAATGTGTGTGTAAGCGCAGGACTGCAGGACCTATCGGTACCGTCCGAGATGATGCCGAATGCGGTCATGTGTGTAGTGGAATCAAGGATCAGTTATTTGCACAAATACAGGTGTCACTAGTTATAAAAAAACATTTATGCCCAATAGGCTCGCCCCTATTATATGGGATTTAAACATAACTGGCTAAATGTGGGTGTACTGGTACCTTCACCTCTGCCCACTAACCCTTCCGGGAAAACAGGCGTTATGTATACAATTAAGTTCTTAATAGTACATTGTGATACGAGTGTGCCCTTTTGGTTATTACAGCCGAGGCGGTATTATTAGCGCGAGCCACAGGCGTGCGCGATAAGGTAGCCGAGAGTGTAATAATCAATGCACACGAGTTTCATACAACGTTTTTCAACACACTTGCGAGGAAAAAACAGACTTGCTGTAAGAACTTATGCTACAATAACGTACTTAAAGAGATGATAGATTTATAATTTATAAAGTTTAACTGACCTTTGTTGCCAGGTCCTCACTATCCGGAGTTTCTTTTAAATACTTCTGTGTCGGTTGGTGACAATACTTTAAATTTTGTCTTTTGATAATAATTAACCACACAAGGAAAACGATAACAAATATTTATGGGAAATGGCGCGCTGGTTTTATTTTTCCATAGGTGTATATGGCAAAACCGTTAGACAGCCTATACAAACAAATATGATATGAATAAGAAAAAAAAAAATACAAAAAAAATTATTACTATAACTAAACGTACCATGGCGGAGTCAAATCTATTTTATTATTATTTACGCTCTTCTCTCACGAGAAATCGACATTTTTTAATAATGATTTTAACCACACAACAAAGAAGTTAACAAATATTTATGGAAAATGGCGGCTGGTGTTGTTTTTTCCGCTAGCGATGCGCGCGGGTGTAAATAAAGGCACTGGTAATACCGCTGAACAGCCTAAAAATATAATAATGTTAATAATACATAATACGCAAATGGGGTTAAGGTAGTAGGTAGTAGGCACCTGGCTCAATGACATTTGTAACTCCCCTCGCTTCCCCGCACGGCGACGGCGGGGCGCGGCGTGGGTAGCGAGGGGAGTATTGAGTTCCGAGCCAGGTGCCATGTTAATGTGCAATGGTTGTAGGATAGTTCATACTAATTCAATGTATAGTATCCCTCTGACGTTTTTTACCATAACTAAACGCCACTGCGTTTGCTTATGGTTCTTTTTTTTAAAATAAAAGGTTGCTTTTGAGCGCTTACCGCATAATCAGCCTATAATGTTCCCACTGCTGGGACACAGGCCTCCTCTCTGTGAGAGGGAGCGGGCCGTAATCTACCACGCGGGCCCAGTGCGGGTTGGTAGATGTCACATGTCTTCGAATTTTTGGTTCTAGGACATGCCGGTTTCCTCACGATGTTTTCCTTCACCGTTTTGAGAGCAGTGGCGAGGAAATAATTTACACAAAGTAAAGCGCCTGTCAGGGTTCGAACCTACGACCTACAACTTGTAAGTCGTGGCCGTTACCACTGGGCCACCACTGCTCTCTTTGAGCGCTTGTCTTTGGTAAAAAGCTTCACCAAAAACAATTTCTATTGGATACAAATTCCATGATAGTATTTACTAATTCCATACTGCCATGTCATTACTCCGACTAGTAAATATTAATCTGTGGCGCACATTACCGCACTAATGCGGTAATATAAAGTAAAAAACACGCTTCCATAATACACTGCATTATGAACCTAAAAGCGGTTCAATAAGAGCCACTTTACGAGCAAATGTGTTGAAAAAATACATAGGTATTTGATAATTATTTAACTTGAATATTTTTAGGTAGGTACCTACCACAAAAGGTTTTTACACTAAAACACTAAGCTTGTAAATGTCTGTGTTTTGTGTATGACGTTGATCATTTACGTCAGGAACTAGAAAAATCGCCATAAGAGGAAATAGCATCTTTCAAATTGGTCCAATATTGGAGGAGGAAATAGACGAGAGCCGCACCTCGAATTATGACTTTTGTATGGAGCAAAGACCGATACTATTTCCTCTTAAGTTTCGTACAGACAGGCGACGCCCGTAATTGTTCTACCGTGAAGTTTTCTTAGAAATTGTTTCATTAGAGTCGGCTTCATACTATGAAATAATTATTAAAGTTGCTGTTAATGTCAAATATTGTAATATTGCGATATTATCATGACCACCTCCAGCTGAATGGCCGTGAACGACTTAATAACTGATCATTGTATTAAATGATTTGTCATCTAATTTAATAGCCGCGCACACTGCCTGCCTGATGGTTAGTGAAGCCTCGAGGGGAAAATGTGGGTTAAAGACTTGAGTTCATTTCCATACGATGGGCATAAAAACAAATGATTATAGTGAGAAAATATTTCTTTAAAATAATACTAATTGGCGAGTCTAGCGACCCACCCCTGCTCTGTTTGGCTCAAAAAGCACAGACTTTTCGACCCGACTTATCTTGATAGAATTCACAAATACTCTAATTAGTCCTTACTGAGTATTTAGACAACAATATTTCCTAAAACGTAATATGTTTTTAAAGTAATGTTTGATGGATACTTAACTGATTCGATGAAAGTAGGTACGGTTTTTGGGCCAAACAGCGCATAGATGGCGAAATGCTCTTAAAACGTCGAGGTTTATGTGTACTAATTAAATATTATTGAATTATAGGCAGGTACACATTTACACATAAACCTTCTGAAATAAATTGCCTAAATAATAGTAAACTCCCAAACAATCCGTTAGAAAATCTAAGCGGTCACACAGACAGACTCGAAAAGCGACTTTTTAATGCTTTATGATGACTTGAACCCTAATTGCTTAAAACAATTACAACAATCGCAGAAAGCATTAATGATTAGCGCATTTTTTTTGCCAATAATCAAAATACTTAACTATAATAGCTGACGAATCTTCAAACCTATGAAGCAATGGATTAGGAACATCTGATATTAATATATGATAATGATTATTGATTCAGGTGTGACTTTGCGGAAATCCATTTTAAAATCCAATAGACGTAGATATATTTAGTAACGTATTCCGCAATATTCCTCAAGCGTCATATGAAGCTCTGGAAGAAATCGACACGTGTTTTACCTCTGAACGAGGCATCCTCAGGATGACGATTGACCAGTTGCGAACCAGAACACGACTTGTTGCCACGCCGAGCACTGGACGCAGATCACTGAGATTACTGGTCAATCGTAGGGGTAGCCAGAAGCCCAAAAGTCTGACAATCAGTCACCAAGGGGTTGCGTGTTACCCAACCAGTAATCGGGTTGTGGAGGCCAGTTAGGCAGTCGCTACATGCATAGTACTGGTATTCAGCTACATTCGGTTAGACTGGAAACTGACCCAAACATAGTTGGGAAAAGGCTTGGCAGATTGATTGCTGCGTTATTTTATACATTTACGCACTGACCTTTTCGAAGCCTAATTTAATTCCGCGTTAAATCAAAACAATAAACTTCCCGACTTCAAAGAGTTAGTATTCAGTGTTTGTCGTAGTCTGGTGTGTTGCCAAGGTGAACACGTGGTGCACATACAAATAGTATGTAATAATGTTATCACAGCTATAAATGACAATATTATGGATTATGTCATGTTCTACACGTTTCTGCGGGGCTCATGGCTAATCATAACAACTGTACGAATCGGTCTGTCGACGAAGACGATGATAGAAAGGTTTAATAAGTAGGCTTTATGACTAGACTAGCTGGCATAGAGTATGAATGTACCTGCATTCTTTAAACAATAGAATTACATAGCGTAGCGTGTTACCTACTTATAAATCTACTGTTTTTATGTTATTAATAACATTAACTAATGTATCTTGATTAATAATGATCTGAGAAAATGTAGTACTTACATAAAATAATACATAAATAATATTAGGTGAGAACCTCTTTGCAATGAAACAGTTCAGTCGGGGACAGTTGCAGTCAACTGCATGTCTATAGTGGTAACAAGTTGACTATTTCGTAGATTTTTGACAGACATTACGGGTAAGCAGAAGCCCGAACCACCGGTCTAATAAATATTTGCATGAATATGGGTATTGGGTAGGGGTACCCACAAATTCTTTTAAAATTATTATTATGGCTAATCTGCCTAAATACACGCACGGTGTACAATGTGTACATTCTAAAACATTTTTCAATAGATTCAGGCAATGATCTGAACAAAATAACTGAATCTTTCTTAAAAATAATTTTAGTCTAGTCTAGATAACAATACGGTGGTATAAAAAACATCGCAAGAAAAGTAACATTAAGCCTTGGATAACTCCGGGACTGTGCCGCTGTATGCGAAATCATGATCGGCTTAATCTAAGGCTGAAAAAGACCCTAAAAATGTTATCCTCAAAACTATGTATACTAGGTATCGAAACACGTGCAATGAGATACCTAAAAGACTTAGGGGAATGCGATCAGGGAGAACGCGAAATACAAATTTTCTCTGGTTTTTTGCAATTTGCATGTCATTATCAGGTTGTATGTTGATCTAAATATTATTTGCGGCCGTAACAAATATGGATTTATAGAATTATAATCATTAGAATCAGCCATACAACTCGTAGCAATACGCCTCGTCGGCGCGTATACTTAATTTCTTCTTCTTACGTAACTTCTTTCATAGTAGGGAGAGCCTAGACAAGGGAGAAAAAACGATTAGCATCTTTCTCGTTAAAATTAATTAATATACGCGAGATTACCCTCAAATTTCTAAAATACTACCTAACAGACCGGGAACAGAGAGTAAAAGTGAGTGATGATAGGAGTCAACCTGAAAAAAAAATTACGGTGTACCCCAAGGAAGTATCCTGGGGCCTACATTGTTCTTAATATACATTAATAATTTGTGTAATTTGCAATTGAATCAAGGTAAAATAATTACTTTCGCAGACGATACAGTTCTACTATTTAAAGGACATTCCTGGAAGGATGTATATTAAGTTAGCCAATGAAGGTTTTACCCTGGTATATACTAAATTTAAATACACAAAAAACAAAATACATTGCATCGAAAATAAGACACAACTTTTAGGACCCCTCCCAGAACCGGGAGCCCTGGGCGGAACGCACCTTCCGCCCCCCCCCCCCCCCTCCCCATTAGTCCGTCAGTGCCTTGAATGCCAGTTGCCATGCTAGTGCCATTAATCCAACCGCCTAACGAGATTTATTATATATTATAAGGCTCCCACAAACAGGCGCGATATCGCGGGGGCAACATAGATGCGCTGCCTGTCGCGCCGGTTTGCACGGGGCTTTATTATAAAAGTCGGCACCCCTGCACGGGCGTAGCCGAGCCATGGCCCGCTGTGACCCCACGCCCAATCGATTTCTGATTCTTATCATCTAATATCTTATGCAACACAAGTCCACCATATCCATACCCTTAGGCGGTTTGGATTAATTACCAGTAATTAAATAAACCAATGGCTTGCTTGCGAAACTAATGTTCCTGTTCAGACATAGCCTTCAGCATGTTCGATATTACTTATCGAATATTAATTGATAATTATTGTCAAACAGCTGACTAGTTACCGAGTATCCTTCGGCGGTTGCTTTCTTAACACTCGATGCTAAAACATCACACCTTCATGCTCTGCACAGTGTAGTAGGGCAGTTTACACCTCCACCCCGCACGCCCCGGCACTGATACACTCCACACTGCCTTCTTTGTTATAGTACACCCACATTTCGCCAGTTAGAGAACGAGCCTTTAGCCATGGGCACTTTAGGAGTATGAGGAACATGTTGTAAAGTTCACTCATCCACCCAACCGGACGGGTGTTGTGTCTGGCGGGCAACTGCCCAACGATTGATGTTGGGTTCTTGAATATATATCCACTGCACGGTAAACTTTAATTGCGCGATGCAGGATTTATGTGACGTCAGATCTTTTGATGCGTAGTTCGCATGTGGCGATGTAGATACCGCCACATCACAAACCCAGATTCCTGGCTGCTAGTGGTGCTAGTGCTGCTAGTGCCGCTAGTACTGCTAGTGCTGCTACCGAGAAACTAATGGGAGAACCTTACTTACAATACTTTGCTCGACTTGGGAATCGAACTCTGGAAATCATCTTCAGCAATAGCGTCTTGCGTTGCACTAAACCAACGAAAAGTGAACTTAGTTAACAATTTTCCCAGATATTCGTGGTAAATATATTATGGCTTATTTATAAACGTTGCTTCAATTTAAGTAGGAACGGGCGAATCACCAATAAGTCTAAGCCAAAGATTTAGCGTCTGCTTAATTAACCATACATTTACGTTTTTTGCAATTTACAGGTCAGTATCAGGTTGGCCCTTGATCAAAATAATATGATTCGCGCCCATAACAAAATAATTACCTACCTAAATATTTTTAATCATTAGAATCAATAGATCTCTCTACGGTTTATGTTCTCAAATGTCATTTAATGGAACAATTATAAATTAGAGAGATGTATTAATGATTCTAATTCTGTAAATACGTACTTGATATTATATTGTTTTTAATTAATAAATTAATTACTATTTAACTCCATTATAAGTATTTGTCATTAAAATAGCCAAATCATTAACAATGGTGCCGATTCTCTCGTCACAAATGCCTCTAAACTAGACTAAAATTTAGTTTATTCCTGTCAAACGACGATTTCCAATTCTAAAATAAGTAAGACTAAAGTGACACACCTTAACTATATTTTTAGTTTGACAGCACTACGATGGCAATGAGTTGTTAATTTAATGGCAATTTTGCTATTCTGAAGTTGACGTTTTTCGCCTAAAATTTTGATTGTCTAACTAAATCTAAATTAACAGGTACTGATTAATTTTTATCGCAATTAAAAAGTTGAGTTGCCATGAACTAAAATTCACATCGACACCTCGACTTCGGTTGCAAAAACAGTACTATAGCTTTTTTTCTTTTCTTTTGCTTATTATCGCGAAGATGGTGTGTCCTATCGCAAAAATAATGAAAATTTTGACCCCCTTTATAAATAACATAAATCCCTAAAACTAAACATCAACTCATCAGTAATAATTTTTTATATTTTCCATATAAAAAAATGAAAAATTCCATACAAAACTCGGCGAGGCTGCACAACATGCGCGACTTCGGTTAAAAAAAAAATTCACGAGGAAAATAATGTCAAGTTCGATTATAGTTGTTTCAAAATAATTTGTGAATTTAGAGACATTTTTTGCAGAATAGCTTTAAGATTCAAAAGCCAAAAGTAAGGAATTTTAGTGATAGTTTAGTTCGGTGTAAAAGAGAATCAGCACCAATGTCTTGCCAATTACAAATTACAATCCATTTAACGAACCTAATTAAAATTCCTCTAATTAGTTCTCAGGTTCTAACCAATACTCATTCAATAATGAAAAATTAATAGAACCAGCAGAACAGTGGAAACAGTTTTTCTTTAAAACCTACCTAATTAAAATTCTGTTAGTAAGTATTTACTGACATAAGTAAAATAAATATTGTCCTAACGACACGACACGTATGGTCGACGAACTTGATAGGCGAAGTAAGTAGTACCTACGTAGTATATAGTGAATGTGTCAAGATCAAAGATAGCCAGTGGCTAACATTAAAGTTTCAAGCTAAAAATTCAGTGATAATAATTCTTTGGTATAGGTGGTGGAACAGGCAAGAAATTCCGTTGAGTGTCCATGGAGTTTTTAAAATCGAAGTATTGCTGGTAACCAGTTTCCTTGTTTGTAGACAATGGCGCCCCCTGTGAACATAGCAGAGTACTATGCCGGTAAAACGCTGTTCATCACCGGTGCTACGGGATTCATGGGGAAAGTGATGGTGGAGAAGCTCCTCAGATGCTGTTCTGATGTCAAGAAGATGTACCTACTCATGAGGCCCAAGAAAGGGCACAGCAGTAAAGAACGACTGGATGACTTGTTGAGTTTTCGGGTAAGTGGCGCCATCTAGTATGGAGTGGTAGAACTAATATAATTAAGTGTCAATATTTTGAATTTTTAATGTTATTGATGCGATATGTACGCACGTTATATATATACATTTGAATTAGAAGGTAGCTGTTCTGTAAAATAGTTGTTCGGATGCGGTTTTGGTGCAGTCGATAACACCTGGACTACGCATTTTGATGCAAGTAGCATCAAAATGCGCAGTCCTGCACTTGCAAGCCGACTGCATGCTAGATGCACCATTATTTTTCGCAACCTACATAATTATTTTCCTAATTATTTATTTTACTTTCTCTCAGAACTCCAGACATCGCTACTCACTACAGCACTATAAAACCAAGTCCCCCGCCGCGTCTGTTTATCTGTCTGAACGCGATAAATTCAAAAACTACCGAACGGATTTTCATCCAGTTTTCACCAATGGACGAGGCGATTCATTAGGAAGGTTTAGGGTTTATCAAGCGCTAAAAACCGTGCGAAGCAGGGGCGAGTCGCCAGTACTATTACATCTGTGCTAGTACTGATATAATCAAGCTCCGTTCTTCCACGAACACCTTCCGATTTATTACTTACGTAGGATAGAAAGACGATACAAGTATTCTTTATATCCTCAACTTTAACTAAAATTGAAATGTTCCAGGTATTCGATCGTCTAAAAGCCGAGTCACCGAAACTCTTCAACAAACTGCAGGTGGTTGCAGGAGACATTCTATCCGAAGACCTGGGAGTATCCGACGAGGACCGGCAGCTCATACAGAACGAGGCTCAGATCATCTTTCATTGTGCCGCTTGCGTCAGGTTGGTTAAATAAACATACTTTTATAGTCACCATCTTGATCTGACAACATTCAAAGGGGTGTGGGAACAATATTTTAAATAAAACCAATCGCGGTCGAGAGATAGGTATGACGTAGGGTATGGTATCGCGGCCGAGAGATAGGTATGACGTAGGGTATGGTATAACGTAGGGTATGGCATCGTTTCTTGCATTGAGATGTCGCTATCAGTCCTTGATGTGCGTGGAGTAGGAGTTGACGAATGAAGTCGCTTAGGAGAGAGAAGTATCATCGAGATTAGATTACAGTAGGAAGTCGCAGACAAAAAGCGTACTACCTCCATCATACCATCGCGGGCGCAATTTAGTTTCCAAACATGTACACAAATATTTTTAGGTATGATTGTTTTTTTTTTTTTTTTTAAATAACTTTATAACCCACACATAAAGTTTAGCAAACCCTAAAACTTCAATATTTTTATTACTTTTTGGCTAGTACGAATAATTCTGAATAAAACTTAATCACAGATATTATAATATACACTAAAGTGGATATTCGTTAAATTTAAACTAACTTCAATTGGAAATAAGGAAAGTACGATAATAATATGCTGTAAATATATTGTAAGTTATATTGTTCCCTCTGCTGTGACACAGGCCTCCTCTCTGTGAGAGGGTCATAATTCTCCATGCGGGCACAGTGCGGGTTTAGAGATTTGGTTGTGTGAAATGTCGTTTCCTCGTGATATTTTCATATGCCGTGAACAAAATCATGACTTCACCAAATCGCCTGTGTGCTTAACATCTTGTCTCATCTTTTCATTTTAATATACAATTTCGTAGGTTTAACGATCGTGTTGCTTTAATCATAAAGTTTATTATTATTATATTTCAGATTCGACATGTATCTCCGCGATGCTGTCAAAATGAATACAGTTGGAACTAAGAAAGTCTTGGAATTGGCTGAAGGAGTGAAACACTTGGAGGTAAGAAACTTTACCTAGAATATAATGCTATATTTAAGAGAACTGCCACCAACATACCCCACTTTGTAAATTCATTGGTTCCTTGCAGTTATTTTTCGATTTTACAGACTGATTTCCACCAGTCAACTCTTACCGCAAGAGGCGATAAGGAACTTCGTTCTAAAAATTGGATTAGTATCGTATTATTTGAAATGAATGTTTTAAGTTTGATTAAAGACCCTTGGAAGTTTTAAAAGGTACTCATTTGATACTTCGCATTGTTCCAGGCCTTTGTCCACGTATCGACCTCGTACTGCCGCTGCGAGCTGGAGCTGTTCGAGGAGAAGCTGTACCCGTCGAAGCACCGGCCGGAGCACGTGATGCACTGCGTCGACTGGATGGATGACGAGCTACTGACGCATATGCAGCCCAAGTAAGATAAATGAGCGAACAAAATATAGTAACACTTGATAGAAAATAGGTCAGTAGGTGTTATTAAAATCATTACAATAAATTGTCGTTTATAAGTTCATCGTTACCAGAAATACCAAGAGGTATCGTGTTACCCAGTACTGGGTTGGTGATAGGCAGTCGCTCCATGTAAAATACTGGTAATCAGCTGCATCAGGTTAGACTGGAAACTGAACGCGACATAGTTGGGGAAATGGTGCCTAGGCAGATTCTTATAAACTGTGTGATTGCTGAACATGAGTTTCTAGATTTGATCCCCAGGTCGAGCAGCAACTTATTGGGTTTTATTCGGTTTATGGTATTAGCATCGCCCATTACAGGTGACTATATTATTACTAGCGCTTGGGTGAGTTAGCACCACCGCCTACCACTACTACCGGAGAATAAACACGAGATGTTATGCTAAGTTTAACTTGTTTTCCAGAATAATTGAGCCACAACCCAACACATACGCCTACACCAAGTCCCTCACTGAAGATTTAGTGTCACAGTACGAGGGAAAGTTTCCCATTGTGATCGCACGGCCATCTATCGGTGAGTAGCTGTACTTATTCGCATTTATAAACATGGTGGCCTTTAGCGCGCCAAAAACAAAAGTTTTTCCGTCTTCTACTTACTGTTAGAGGCAGAAAGATATAGGGATTGTAGAAATCTGTTAACACAACATTTCTTTTGTATTTGCAGTTGCAGCGGCATACAAGGAGCCTATGCCCGGATGGGTGGACAACTTGAATGGACCTACTGGACTTTTAGTGGGTGCTGGCAAAGGTAGGGTTCCAGTTTTAAGGAACAAAAGAATTATAATTACTGAAAGATTTTTTTTTATTGATTCATAAAACGAAGTTCTTTTTTTATAAATGAGTATCTAGGCATAATAATGACTGCCACATAGTAAGCATATTACCGACTGCTGAGCATACAATCCTGGGTTCGGTCACCAGGTCGGGCAGTGTTGTTGGGTAAGTATTACCATCAAGCATTTCTCAGTACCTAGCAGCCCAGAATCAGGATATGCTCCCGGATGATAGCAATAAGCTCACCCCCTATTACATGGGACATAACATAACTGTCGGAATATAGGGGTCCCCTGCACCTCTACCTACCTCTTCGATGAATACAGGCGTGATGTTATGTTATGCTTTCCAGGTGTGATTCGTACGATGCACTGTAACGAAAGTTATGAAGCAGATGTGGTGCCGGTGGATGTGGCAGTCAACGCCTGCATCATTCTGGGATATCTGACTGGTGTTGAGAAGTAAGTTGACTATATAACTTTACTAATAGACATGATAACCTGTTTAGATACATTTTCAGTTGGTGTACTCTATTAAATAAATAATCAACCATTTACTAGGTACGTCGTTCATTGACTTGAATGTGCCCTGGCGGCAGAGAGTATGTCATGCTCACTCAAATGTCTCGCTGGTGGTGGCGTGTGTGTTGGGTCATTAAGTTCCCTTCAAAATGGTTAAGCTGAATGGTGCTGATCCATGCGTCATGTTCGTGAACGGGCGCCGCCAGTAGGGACTGGTCATCTCTAAGCTGCCACGGCTTATTTTTAATTTATTTTAATTTTTGAATTGTTTTTTATCTTTACGGACGCTTTTAACGTGCACGTCTCTTTTTAACCGACTTCTTAAAAAAGGAGGAGGTTTGTTTGTATGTTTTTTTTTTTTTTTTTTTTTTGTATGTTTGTTACGCGATTACTCCGCCAATTATGAATCGATTTTGATGATTCTTTTTTTGTTTGGTAGGTCATGCTTCCGAGGTGGTCCCATATAAATTTTATTAAATTTGCTTGCGTAATTTTTGAGTTAGCTTCAATATTACGTATTTTTCCCGCTTAGTTTATCTAGACGATATCCTGTTTGACTCCTTCACTGTTATTTACATAGCAGGTAGTGGTATTCGGATTTGTGTGGGGTAGGTACCACAACTAAAAAGTGAAAAATAAAAACTTTTTACAAAAAAAAAACCAACCAACTTCAAAAAAAAACACTAAAAAAGTGAAAAATAACTTTAATTTCGGAAGTCGGTGGCAAAAAACGGAAATTGAAAAGCAAAGACACCGACTTCCGAAATTAAAGTTATTTTTCACTTTTTTAGTGTTTTTTTTTGAAGTCGGTTGGTTTTTTTTTTTTTTTTTTTTTTACATTGTTCTCACATGTTTAATTTCAAATGAATGATGTAACCAATATATTGTAACAAAATTTTGATTTAAAAGAGTGTCCGTGGAGTTTCTTGCCCGTTCTTCTCTATAGGAACCTACTACGCTTTGGAATGGGCAACTAGCTTCATTTTTTTGACTGACCGACCCCTTGACAATTCAAAAGTACCTGTAATTGGTTTATTTGAAATAAATGCTTTGAGTTTGAGTTTGAGTTTCAACCTACTTAAAGATGCGCTTACACTACTAGCAACTAAAATTGCTTGATTCTGGGCAATAGGTATTGAAGTAAAGCATGACAATATTATCAAGCGATTAACGGCCACATACCACCTCACCATACTGAGCTGTAAATATACAGGGATTAATATTTATTAGATACCCATAACGTTAGTCAAGTTTCGCTATATAGTTTCATTTGACCCTGTAGATCAGAGATAATATTGCCTAAATAATTCATGCAATTTTGAGGAATTTAATTAGATAGCTCTACTACCTTGCCGGGCAATAATTGCTGAAAACTAATTGTATTGTCTGTATTCGTAAATGTAAAAAGATAATTGAATTAAAGCTCTCAATTATTTTTCTGTTAATTCCAGGCCCAAACAGATAAACATCTGCAACATCACTCAGTCAGGAATCAATCCGATCACGTGGGGACAAGCTTTGGATATGGGTAAGCTATGCTGAATTAAATTAAATAGTGTACCTTTAATATAGATTATTGAAGGTAGCTAGCGTTAGCTTTCTACGGTATATTTTGAACAATGTTTTATGAAATCTTCATGTTTTAGTCAAATCTGGAGGTGCTTACTAAAATTGTGCAATTCTTGACAATAGTTACAATGTTGGCATCACGGTAAATTGGTTGATGTTTCCAAGACATGACTGTTGGCCAGAATTATTCAATTTTAGTTGCCCTTCTTGGCGCACCTTACCTTGGACAGAAAAGTTGAAGATTTCGGTGGAGATCTACTTAAACGTTATTTGTCTTGCAGGCCGGGTCCACGTCCAGGAGTTCCCCTTCACTGTCTGCCTGTGGTACCCCGGAGGTTCCCCGAAGAGCTCGTGGATAGCGCACCAGCTCGCGCTGTTCTTCACTCACATGCTACCCGCGTACTTCGTAGATATGCTCATGTTCCTCATGGGAAAGAAGACTTTGTAAGTTTATTTACATACCTAATTATGCATGCAGTCCTTCCATGTAAAATACTGATATTCAACTGTAGTTGGGAAAAGGCTAGGCTGATGATGATGATGAATAAGCCTTAAATGTTCCCATTGCTGGGTCACAGGCCTACTCTCTGTGACGGAGAACGGAAGCGGGCTATAAAATCGGAAAATAATTTAAATGACGATGTTTGCCGGGTTAATCCACCACTCGGGCCCAGATGATCGATCCTCACAATGTTTTCCTTCGAGCTCATTGGTGATGTAATAACTTGCACAAAGGAGAGACCATGCTTCTGTCTGTTAGCTATGCTGTTCGTCTGTTGTACGTTTACACAAAAACAAAAAGTTGCCCTAACTAAAGATGAGCTTACACGAGCAACTTAAATTGCGCAAGTAACTTGTGCCTTTGACTATGATACTAGGCGCTAAGATTGTAGTCATTGCTAGAGGTAATGATACTAGGCGCTAAGATTGTAGTCATTGCTAGAGGTAATGATACTAGGCGCTAAGATTGTAGTCATTGCTAGAGGTAATGCCACACCTGTCAAATGCTATGAAGCAACTAAATCTAAAGTTGAAAAAAATATATGTTATTTCAGCATGATAAAAATCCAGAAGCGAATCAACTACGGCCTGGAAGTCCTACAGTACTACACGACAAAGGAATGGCATTTCACTAATGATAACTTTGTGGCGCTGCAGCACAGGATCTCGCAGAGTGATAACGATACGTTTTATACTGATATGAAGGTACGCAAGTCGTTTTTAATCATATTTACAATAGCTTTTTGAAATCGAGCTAAATGTGTTGTACTGGAACGTTTGGGAGAGCTGTTCACACAACTCTTGGTACTAACCTAAATAGTTCTTGGTAAGTTAGATTGTACAAGGATCACCCATTTTATTACATTGTTACATTTTATTTCATGCTACCTATAAAATTAAACTTACTTCAGGATAGGTAAGTCTAATGTCGCCTTTATTTCTAGGACATGGACTGGAGCATGTATATCAGGAACTACATCAAGGGAGCTCGAGAGTACTGCTGCAAGGAGGACCCCTCGAGCCTGCCCGCGGCCCGGCGGCTACAGAGGCAGTAAGTAAACCTTACGCCCGTATTCCCCGAACAGTGAGGCACAGGTGTACGCCCACATTTCGCTAGTTATGTTTAAGATCCAAGTAATAGGAGCTTAACGAAGGCACACACTGTTTTAATTCAGACAAATATTACACGAAGGCTCCCACTGCAGGGTAAAAGGCTTAATCCTCTTTCCATGCAGAGAGAAGTATCGCGTTGACCACATTCTCATAGTGTCAGTGATTGCAGGTAAAAGTGTATTTACCGGGCAATGTAAATTGCTAAATGCTGGGCTATAATCAAATATACACACGACAACATCAAGCAATTCACTATTGCTTGATGTGGTCGTGTCATGATATTTGCTGCGATGCAAAATAGCAATTGTTACTAGAGATAGCGCCACATGAATTGAGCAGTATGGCGCGACTTATTAATTTAGATTGCTCTACTATCGCCGCCAGCATATTTGCTAAAAATAGTTGTCCATTTGAGCGCACCCTCTATTCTGCTTCACTATTATTATGACTAATTCCTCTTTCATTGCCCACAGGTTATACTACCTGGACAAAGCAGTACAGATCATGGTCGGCCTATTAATGTGTTATTTCGCCTACTACTATTTTAATATGTTATACTCTCTGATAAGCGCGTAATATAGATAATTAATTTCAAAATGAGGCTACAAAAAAGAGCCTATAAATTGTAATTCAATTCAAGTCATGAATGTAATCTTATTCCATAGTTAAAGTATTCATTAAAATACTTAGTTATTTAAAAGTACAATAAATATGCCGATGTTGACGGCAACTATTTGTGTACGAAGTATGTCAAATGCCTACTTGCACCACAAATGACTAAATGTTTAAAAAACATCAGTTCTGTCATCTTGAAACGATTGACAGAAATAGAACGATATTTCAAATTATAGCGCTAAATGCATGTCGAGATTTGTGGCCTAAGTGTGTAAGCGCCCAGATATGGGGGTGGATAATATGTATATGTTACTGTAATGTAAGTACTTAGAGAAATTGTTTGAACATTTGAGTAACGTACAAAAACCAAAGACAGGCGACGGACCATCACCGCATGTGTAGCGGACCTTGCAACCTGCCTAAGTCCCTTTCCTCACTGGCCGATACCGTATCGTTACGGGATCGGTATGCTCGGTACCGAATATTTACCAACCGCCTATATTTCAATGAGCGTTTCCTGATTCAAAAGAGCTGTCCTATACAGTTTTTTACAGTAGGTAATTATTATCTATACTTTAGTATGGAACAGCAGATTTTTTTAACAGCAGATTATGGGATAATTTCCGACATGCACGCGAGCAAAGCCGCTGGTAAAAGCTAGTAAATTATAAAAAGGTTTCGGTACAGGGCATACACTGCTGCTTACCGACCAATGAGGAAAAAAAGCAATACCGAGATACTGCACCGACGCAATTAAAAATTATCGCAATTATGTTGTACACTCTACCAAGTTAAAATATGGTATAGGTATTGGTATAGTTTAAGAAAAAGTTCGGTTTAGTAGAGCGTCATCTGTCACGCAGGTATGGGTGACAGAGATGACGCTCTACTAAACCGAACTTTGTCTCTGTCACCCATCCCTGCTTGACAGTCTCCTTCTAAAGCTCCATGGGTCACGTTTACGTCTGAAGTTTTGGAACTACTATTGACAGCATTACCGTTTTTACTATTTTCTTTATTATATACTTTATTATATATATACTTTTTTCTTTCCTACTCCATTCTAAATTTATACATCTGTATAAGTACTTCTAAAAGGTAATGCAACTGTTAAGCAACAAAATAGTTGCTCTGTACACAAATATCCTTATTATTTCTAATTTTATGTCTCTTAAAAAAATGTAATAAACAATGTTAATTCGAATTATTATTAATAAATTAAATTAAGATAAAGAATTTAGTTTTTTGTTGAGTGATTGTAGTCTGATATCTTTGCGTCAGTCTTCGACGGACAACTTAAATTGCTCAATACTGGATAAATCTTAAATTCGGGGCAATATTGTTGCCAGAGATACGGCCCTGATAGATATGGACTGACTTCATTTTAATTATGGTCCGAGTTTCTTTGAAGGATAAAATCAGAAATGAAGGTATGCAGCAAGCTGAAGTGGCAGTGGGCTGGCCTATTGTTTGACGACGGAGGAGCAGAAAATGCCTGGAGTGAAGACCGCGTATCAGCAAGCGTAGTGTGGGATAATAACATAAAAAATATATATATATTAATTAAATATTATAAAATAAATAAATAAACATTTAATACAGCTTTATGCCAGACATATAAAAATTATTATGCCAATAGATCTAGATAAAATACAACATACCCCGCATCAGGGCCGTAGCCAGGAATTCATTTCAGGGGGGTTAACGGCTCGCGTGCGCGGCCCGATCTCCGCGCGCCCGCGCGAGGCCCGGGCCCGTGGCAACTTTTGGCCCAGGGCCGTGGCAACTTTTTTTAACGTTGGCAACATTTTTTTAAAGATTTCTGATTTCCGAGACGGTAAAAGAATAGTACAGATTTTTTAAAAAGGTTGTTATTTTTAGAACAGCAATTTTACACTTTTTGGAAATCATAAAAAAAAATGATTGCGAGCGCAGCGAGCTCGAAATTTTTTACATCCAGCTTCGAATAAGTTAGGTTTTCTTTCTCTTTGACCGATCACACAGAAATAGAAGTAACTTTATGCAGAAAAGTTTGAGAAGGATGATGCAGAAAAGGATGCAAGAGCGAGCGAAGCGAGCTCGAAAATTTTAGCTCCCTGCCTGCGAGATGCTGGAGCAGGTTAGAATATCTCAGAGAATGCTGAAGTTGCAGGAATTTATTCAATACAAAGTCAGAGTCGGTAAAAATACAGTATTTAAACTCTTACAGGTATTGTAGATTATAAAGTATGCCTACGCGAAATAGATTACAATTATTATCTGTAGGTATACGGAGGTACCCTTGGGGGTCGATCCCTGGATTGAGATTCTGGTTTCTTACATTTCGGGGGGGGGGGGGGGTTGAACTCCGAAAACCCCCTCCCCCCTGCCTACGGCCCTGCCACGCATGTATTTCCCGAAGGAGTGGGCAGAGATGTAAGCTTTGTTTACACTTACATCAAATAGTTTGGTTCTTCTAAAACTCGATGTGCCATTTTATGGGCATGCATTATGAAAGTGGGCGGGTTCGCAAATAGATGACAAATATTTCGCAGTTTTGATAAATTTTTTTCATTTCCATTTGGTTATGGAAATATGAAATATGGCTAACTAGTGAAACTAACATTTTATTTTTCATTAAATTGATGAAATGTAGGTACTTATAAAATAAAATCATAATGAGTAATTAAGTACAAATGATGACCCATACTTTTTATGGTTTGGTTGGAACACCATAATAATATAACATTATTTTTTTCTATAGAAAACAATAAAATTTTCGAAGCCTGCGCGGCTTCTAAAAATAAATGTACGATCGTTCCAGGTTAAGCTAAGCTTGCCGCTGTCGGTCCGTGGATGGGTGACCATCCCTTTCAAACCGAGACCGTCCGTGCTTCGGACATTGGTCCCGGCTGTCATTCTTCTTAGATCTTTAAGAGTCGTTACGGATAGTCAAAAGCCTGAAAGTCTGACAACCAGTCTTAACAAGCGGTATCGTGTTACCCAGTAAAGGTTTGTGAAGGTCAGATAAGGAAGCCGACCCCAACATAGTTGGGAAAAAGCTAGGCAGATTGATTGGTACAGCTTGATAGTGTTATATTTTATGGATTCTTAATATTGTTTTAGTGGGATGAATGAATCATGGATCCATTGATGTACATTTCTAGTTTACGTATTCAAATAATCAAATCAAAGCACTCAAATTGTAAGTGGCAAAGAGGATGGAGGCGATTAAAGAGGATGGAGGCGATTCAAATAATTTAAATGTCTTTGGTAAGTGTTAATACAAATTGGCATCCACTGGTGTACGTTTTCTGATCCATTTGTTTAGATTTTCATTACTTATTTATGATTTTGGTTTCGCACAGCTCTGCTCGAAAGTCCGCCTAATTCATCGACTCGTAACAACTAAACGCTGAGTATTATGTACAGGATGGGAGTGAGCAGCGTGACAGCTCCGACCGCGCCGCGCGAGCCGCGCCAGCCGCGCGAGGCGGAGCTGCCAGGGTTGGTAGAAACGCTGCCAGAGATGGTATTAACGGCGGTTGACGTTTCATTTATCTGGGGAAAGAACAATTGATCAGGCTCGCAGTTTAGTACAGGGAGACCGGGGAATGCTGCTGCTTATCCCCCTGAAGTCCATACAAAAAAAAGCCTTTGTTATTTGTTTTGTATCAATAACTGGAATCCATCTCGAGTCAAGCACCTGTCTGTCAGCCAGAACCAATACCTATGGCTATCTTTTGTACCTACCTACTTAGTGTCGGAGACGAACCCGTTTTCGCGATAGTGAAGCGTCATTAACACTTTCCGACTCTAAGTTATTATTAAGATCCTTAATAACAACGGAGAGGAAAAAAAATGAATATAAAAATCAATAACTTTTAAATGAAATAAGTACCTACAATTGTTCGCGAAGTTCACGCTTACAGACGCTAACAACTGAACGGCGCGTTTACAAAGTACGACGCTATTATGACAAAATAATCGGGCCATCACCTGATGCGCGCTTAAAATACTTAGTACCAACACTGTAAGTATAGAGGGCCCCACCAGCGGAGAGGCAAAGGAAATACTGAAAACAGGCTGAAAGACATGTGCTTGACTCAAGATGGATTCCGGATTGAGTAAAAGCAACAAATATGGATGTGATTCTGAAATTAATGTTGATTTATTTATTCAGGGTGTTAGGGTAAACACCGTGTTAGGGTAAACACCGTTATCTTTGAAACCAGTGGTTTGGTTTCATTGATATAACGTAAAATCAATGAAAAAAAAACAACTTTTTTTTTTAAAGGAAATCTACTTTTTGCCACAAGAATATTTCACCCTATATATGCAAGGGCAACGAACTGGCGTCTCAACATGAGCGGGGGACGCGAGAGTCGAGACGTGACCTGACCGGCCGCGAGCGCGATCCCTCAGTCACAGTCAGTCAGCTGCTTCGCTAGCGAGTGAGCGCACGTAATGTAAAGCCGCGTCCCGGCTAGTAGCTCCGCTCATTTCTCGTGCGTAAATAATAATTGTAGTTATGTGATTATACTGATTATGTCTTACACGAATGAACAGTGGACCGAAATGGACGGATGAACAGTTCACTTTACGCTATCGCAGGTGATAAGAGTGATAACCTGAACGAGGCTCGTATTATGTACGCAGAATTGTTGCCTGAACAACGTGTGCCAAATCGTGAAACGATCTTAGCGGCCACACAAAGGATGCGTAGCTACTTACGGCCAGTTCACCGTGCCGGCCCACGCTCAGGGCCGTGGCAACCAGCAGCTGCCAGTTGATCTTCACGAAGAAGAAAACCATCAAACACTTACTCTTATACAATGTTATTTTTTATTTATAAAGAAAAAATAACGTTGTATAACACAATTCACTCCTCACTTTCTCACTCTCACATTTTAAATGTCACGTGCACCACATATACAATGAAAAAAATCTCTTAAGTTTGTATTATTGACATTAAACTAATCTTGATTTTACATGTCATGTAGACTCGGCTTAGGTATTTTTGCCTGTCCTAAGCCAGGAAAAGTATGAAGGGAAAGTTGCATCACAGATAATTGTATTGTGTATTTATTCATGTGTAATGTGTAGGTAGAAGACGCGCGGCGACCGTCACAGTTATTACCTATTACGTCCCTCGCGCCATGAATGTGCGGACGGTGTCGGATAGAAACTTTTTAAAATCTTTTAATGAAAATAAGGTTTTTTTTGTTGTTACTCGGTCATTTTTTATATTTATGTCAACTACCCATGGTTTGAGTGACAACGGTGTTTACCCTTACACGCTGCTTATTTATTTAATAGGTAAATATTTTATGTTATACTCTCTATTATTCTCATTAGAATCAATACTACTCTCCTATACCTACATAAACAAACTCACGCCCCCTGCCATGGGGATAGGCAGAAACTAAAGAACGTCACCTGATAAGATCCTTACATTACCTGTATAATTCTATACTGTCTGTGCTCTTGCATCGTCTAAACACTGCAGACGATACAACTGTTGTTGCTTTAGTTAAACTCCTGCTTACCTTATTTTTGATCCAGTTGGCGTACCTGGCGACACTGGTGTACACCGCTGGGTAATTGGGATTCCCGCAGAACGTAACAGCAGACGTCGATGCAATCCCCACGACTCTTCCCTGGTAGAGCAGCGCCCCCCCCATGTCGCCTCTACACGTCTCGATCCGGCCTGAAAATTAAACAATCTATTAAATAAATATAAATAAAGTTTCTCCAACAATCTAAAAGATTTGGAACTCACTAACATAGTACAAATGGAGATTGTATTAACCGATTCCAAACCAGTGGATGTCACCCGTACTTAAAGGCTCTCCTCCCCTGAGCGCGAGCTGCTGCGATCAATAGTAAGTAAGCATTTATTTACTTAAACTTAGCCTGGTTAACATCAGTGTGTTTCAATAAGGGATAAAATCTATACCTCTTCTTTAGTGACCCTAAGCAGTCTGATGTTCTGGCTCTTTTGATACAGGAGCTCCTAGTACAAGAGCCAGGGCTACACAGATGTTTGTGTCAGTGAAAATAAAGAAATGTTGTACTGATTAATCTGTAGCAGATTCGACAGTCTTCGAGATTCGACACTTTGATTAAATTCTGCCAAAAAAAAAAAAAAATTATATATTGAGTCTAACTTTCTCCAAGTTGTCTTATAATTACCACAAGTAAAATTTATATTTCGCAATAATTGTTCCATTGCTCCAGTTGATATCCTTTGAGATACTACAATTTCTGTGTATCATCCAGTCTCGTATGTGTATGTTTGTTCATGACACACACAAGTCTCAAACGGTTGCCATTCTTTAAAATAAATTACCAAGAATCTAAACTACTGTTAACCTGAAATCCTAACTTCCTAATACACCTAGCTTCTGGACTACTACTTATTTCGTTAATTATCATTTTAATCGTATTTCTCAAAAATTTAAAAGCAAAGACACCGACTTCCGAAATTAAAGTTATTTTTCACTTTTGTTGTGTTTTTTTGGAGTCGGTTGTTTTTTTTTAATAAAATGTTTTTATTTGAAGTTAGTTTAGCCTTTACAATTTTTGACCTCATTTCTTCCAGGATATTATTAAGTCATTTTCATTTGTGTTTCGGAATTTCTTCACAGGGATGTGAGGAAATTCCGAAAAAACTTCTCTCAAACTCAAAGCATTTATTTCATTTAAACCATTTACAGGCACTTTTGAATTGTCAAAGAGTCGGTCAGTTAGTCAAAGAGTTGAAGCTAGTTGCCCATTCCAAAACGTAAACCTCTATGGAGAAGAACGGGCAAGAAACTCCAAGGACACTCTTTTAAATATGGATGTAGATATTACAAGATCCTGGGTACAGTATTCTTGTTGCTTCTATATGTGAGAACCATCAATGTAAAACAAAAAATAATCAAAACAATTCAAAATATAAGATTAAAAATAAGCTCTGGCAAATAAGAGGTGACCAGTCTCAACTGACGGCGCCCGTTCACGAACATGACATGTGGATCAGCACCATCCAGCTCAACCATTTTGTAGGGAACCGAATGATCCAACACACGCGCCACCATCAGCGAGACATTAAAGGCTCGTGCAAACAGACGCGATATCGCATCTGTTTGTACGAGCCTTTAAGTGAGCATGACATACTCTCATCTGCCAAGCTCTTTCAAGTCAACATACATCATGATACCATAATAAACGGCTCCATGGTACGCACATTTACAAAAAATGAAAAAAATCTTCTAAATTATACAAAACTATAGTTTGTAATGAAATTGAGAGATTTATTATAATATTATTATTAGATCAGTTAAAATAAGAATTAAAAAAAAACAGTTACAATAAGTTCGTAATGTCAGAAAAAATAAAAGGGGAAGCAACTCTTCCAATTATTAAAATTTTAACTAGTGAGCTCAAGTGCCTGTGGAGCAGGACCAGCATTAAGCCAAGCATTTTTATCTACGATATAATCATCCAACTTATAAAATGCTTGTCTACATAGTGTGCGTTTAATGCATGTTTTAAATTTCTTCTCATTTAGTTGAAGATTATCAAGTGGTATTTTATTATAACATTTTACACAGTACCCCATAAAAGAAGTATGTACTTACTAAGACAATCTGAAACGTGGTTGATCTAATTTGTTCCTATTTCTAGTGTTAAAATTATGCCTGTCACTTATTTACTAAAAAGATGTAGATTTTGTCCGAACATACATAATGTTTTCATAAATATACTGACAAGGTACTGTCATGATGTTAATTTTTTTAAACAGTTCCCTCTGAGGCTCTTGTAAAGTCATTAGGAGTCCGACATATCGCCACGGTCTCTCGATACGGTATTCATGAAGGACCCACTGAATAAAAGGCCATACGTCAAAGGTACCTTTAAGATCGAGGATCCCTGCGCAGATCATATTACTGGTGACGACTATGCGGGTTCCGTTCATTAGGCGAGCCCGACAGGTGTTAAGGTTTATCATTTGCACCGTCGATTCTTTCAGAAAAGTTGTTTCATGTGGCGCCACCTGCCGAAAGAAGTTCAGGGTTTTTCATAAAATAAATCTTTAATTTTGGACCAAGCACTTGTACACATTCCACATTAAATTGCTACGCAGTTTGGCAGCTTTATAGAAGTGAGCACACTGTAGTATAAAGGTGGTGCACATGTAGGTTGTGTTACTCGCTGTAATCTAGCGTATGCGTCATGCTATAGATTAAGGGTCGGTGTAGGAGGTTGTACTTGTACACCTACATGACCCTATTTAAAATTCCAGTAAAACTGTTTAGAATCTGTCACTATAGTCTCCACTCTGGAATTATTACCTCGAGCCGCAAGATACAGACCACAGAGTCCACAGATCTACATCTGTGATACAGACTAACTGTGTAGTTGTGTGTTGTGTGGTGAGTGGCTCATTTTAGTAGCAGTCGAGATTTTTTTTATATTTAGATTTTTCTTTAAGATTTAGGAATCATAAATAGTCACATGAGGCGTCCTCCAACCCCATCCGATAATGGTCATTGATGAGTTGTCGGGGACCACGGCGTCCTGAGGAGCTACGAACACTGGCCGTGCTACGCTGGTGGTCAGATCGACCGGGGTGGCCATCAGGGCCAGCGCCACATCGCTGTCTCTGCTCCCTATCTTGAATAGCTCGTGGATTTTGATTGCTGTTATGGAGTGAAGAGAACCGCCTGTGGAAAAATGGCTCAAGTTTATATGTAGTAGGAATTTTAAATTCTGTTCAGTACCTATTGTACGAAAATGATGCGGCGGGACCATCGACACACCCAACAACGTAATTTTCTTGGGTACCCAAGAATACCTGAAAACTACCTACTGATTCTATGAAACTGACAGTCTCAGAATGGTTACTCTCGATGGTATTGTGTTTGGGGTGTTTGCTAACTCTATGGATAAAAATTGATGGTTTTGTATTTTATAATACTTTCTATTCATGCTTGATACCTACTTAGAAATACTTATTCATGTTTAGTTGATCTGTAGCGGCATCTACAACACCACATGGCATGCAAACTACGCGTCACACTGACGTCACACAAAATCGTGCATCGCACAGGCAGAGTTTTCCGTGTGACGAGTATAATTATACAGATACAACGTCCCGGCATCAATCGCCGGGCAGTAGCCCACCACAGCACACGTCTGGTGGGAGGACTCTCCCTGTTCTATAGAGGATGAGTGAACTCTACACCCTGATCCTCATGCCTCTATAGATCTTTTTGATACTGTTGATTAATATTTTACCTACATAACTTAAGCACAAAAAGCAAATACCTAAACCTTTTAGTGAATTGTATTTCTTTTTCAGAAATTAATTAATAATTATTAATCGATAATCATTGAAAAGATTTTGATGTAGGCGGCCAGAATTTCACAAGCAGTTTAAAAATGTAATTTCGACAAAGAATAAAAAAATCTTATTTTCAAACCTTAGTTTCACCGAAAACTGGGATTTTTTAATGCGAAACCCGAAAGAAAAAGAGTTTTAGTTTTGGCCAGTTTTGCATTCCCTAATTTAGAATCTACTGAAATATTATTTTAGTGGCAGCTGTTCATCTGTAAGAATGCAACAGTCAGCATATCAGTGGTGTGCCACTATAGGTAGCTAGCATCAGGAACATACCAGTGGTGTGCCACTATAGGTAGCTAGCATCAGGAACATACCAGTGGTGTGCCACTATAGGTAGCTAGCATCAGGAACATACCAGTGGTGTGCCACTATAGGTAGCTAGCATCAGGAACGTACCAGTGGTGTGCCACTATAGGTAGCTAGCATCAGGAACGTACCAGTGGTGTGCCACTATAGGTAGCTAGCATCAGGAACGTACCAGTGGTGTGCCACTATAGGTAGCTAGCATCAGGAACGTACCAGTGGTGTGCCACTATAGGTAGCTAGCATCAGGAACGTACCAGTGGTGTGCCACTATAGGTAGCTAGCATCAGGAACGTACCAGTGGTGTGCCACTATAGGTAGCTAGCATCAGGAACGTACCAGTGGTGTGCCACTATAGGTAGCTAGCATCAGGAACGTACCAGTGGTGTGCCACTATAGGTAGCTAGCATCAGGAACGTACCAGTGGTGTGCCACTATAGGTAGGTAGCATCAGGAACGTACCAGTGGTGTGCCACTATAGGTAGCTAGCATCAGGAACGTACCAGTGGTGTGCCACTATAGGTAGCTAGCATCAGGAACGTACCAGTGGTGTGCCACTATAGGTAGCTAGCATCAGGAACGTACCAGTGGTGTGCCACTATAGGTAGCTAGCATCAGGAACGTACCAGTGGTGTGCCACTATAGGTAGCTAGCATCAGGAACGTACCAGTGGTGTGCCACTATAGGTAGCTAGCATCAGGAACGTACCAGTGGTGTGCCACTATAGGTAGCTAGCATCAGGTACGTACCAGTTGTGTGCCACTATAGGTAGCTAGCATCAGGTACGTACCAGTTGTGTGCCACTATAGGTAGCTAGCATCAGGAACGTATCAGTGGTGTGCCACTATAGGTAGCTAGCATCAGGAACGTACCAGTGGTGTGCCACTATAGGTAGCTAGCATCAGGTACGTACCAGTTGTGTGCCACTATAGGTAGCTAGCATCAGGAACGTATCAGTGGTGTGCCACTATAGGTAGCTAGCATCAGGAACGTATCAGTGGTGTGCCACTATAGGTAGCTAGCATCAGGAACGTACCAGTGGTGTGCCACTATAGGTAGCTAGCATCAGGAACGTACCAGTGGTGTGCCACTATAGGTAGCTAGCATCAGGAACGTACCAGTGGTGTGCCACTATAGGTAGCTAGCATCAGGAACGTACCAGTGGTGTGCCACTATAGGTAGCTAGCATCAGGAACGTACCAGTGGTGTGCCACTATAGGTAGCTAGCATCAGGAACGTACCAGTGGTGTGCCACTATAGGTAGCTAGCATCAGGAACGTACCAGTGGTGTGCCACTATAGGTAGCTAGCATCAGGAACGCAGGCTTTCAAAAACTTCGCACGCGGTGGGGCATGGCTAGGCACTGAAGGTGTAGACCTCGGAGGAGCTGCTTCTCACACGGACAACTTACTGTACTCTCTTTAAATGTTGCGCGGAGACCAAAACTAGGTACAAACGTACGTAGTATAATTTACAGGGAAGTTTTATAAAAATACGGCTGTTACTGTGGTGTCTTACGACTTCCACGCGAACGACGCGGTGGGCAGAAGCTAGTTATAACATATTGCAATTGCAATTGTTAATTCAAGAGAAAATCGCTTTTCAATTTTGCGTAAGTGTAAGGTGTCTCGTGTAATCAAGGAATAACTTCTACGAAATAAAGGCACTGTCTAAGTTAAATTGTTACCCTCCGGGCGACTGTACGAAATAACTATGTGTCACTCACTTGAATTAAAAATAGTTGTGCTCACTCGAATGACATAGTCGGCCGGGTTACCTTCTTGACCATTTCTGCAAATGTTGAGATAGATTAATATTTTATTATTATTTAATAAGAATAATATTTATTATGAAACACACAAAATTCATGATACACAAGAGCCGATGTACAAAATGACATGGTATATCTACATAAATCTACGCAAATCATGTAACCCTGTCTCCTAAACTAGGTAGTGCTGTATCTTAGGAGACAGATACCTACAATGAGCAAACTGAATACTTACAATGTGCAGATTACATAACTGTGAACCTGAAAAGGAGTCATTGTACTCATAACTATGAACAACCTAAGGAGCAACCTAGAAATCGCCAAAAAGAAACAGTTGTTCCCTACATTTTATCGAGTACCTAGTAGTTTTAGTAGTTCATTATTATTGGAACAATTGCCTTACTTATGGGCCATCTAATAGCAAATGCCTCGCCCAAAAGCGCGCTGTTAGGTTTTCCTCGCACGGGTTAGTTCCGATAGTCAATCCTCCTGCACTCTTTTATCTAGGCACTCATTTAGGTGTCATCGAATGTTAGTAAAAACTGGTATTAGTATACCCTCAATGTATTAAAGAACATAAGATGTTGTGATGTTGGTGTTGATGTTCTGTTGTTGTAAATAAACGTAAACTATAATTTACCTATCAAGGAAGCAATGTGCTGCTGAAAGGACGTGTCTCGTCGACACCAGGGACCCTCCGCAAGGGAGCCAGGAAACGAACGATTTGGAAAATACCTGCAGACATAAATTAAGGAAAGCTACCACATTGCACTCGGTTGTGATGATACTTGACTAATTACTAATTAGCCAATCTTTGTCGTGCCACTTGCGAAGCGCGTGTAACCTATCCACCTCTGATTACAATATCATTATTGCTCGGTTAGATACATCAACCGTTGGGCGACCGGAAACAGAACCTTATGCATTGGAGATCAGTTTTTATATCTACTTGACCGTGGAGATTCAGGCAGTAAAAACATCCTAAATTCTCTATACAAACAAATCCGGATTCAAGGCTGCTATTGAACATTTCCTATTAGTGCGGGAGTACCTACCGGCTGCTCGTTTTTTGCATGAATTTTATACCGAAGAAATGTAATTTCTCTTTTTTTTATTTTATTCAATAAACATCAAAATGAAAGTCAGTCACTGCACCCAAGGGGGAACCCAAATGTAGAGCTTGTCATAGTTGGAATATTGGGATCGAACCCAGGAGTTCAGGTCAGTAGTCGTACTTGCGACCACGAGATCATCGAGTGTTATCAGTTGAAAACTTTCACAAAATCAGTTGCGATCTCTTGTTTTTGAGACATGTTTTTTATTGTTTTTTGTAATAGAGCCGTTCATCTTTCCTCTTACCTGTACGGCGAACGGGTATTTCTCTATGGTGGTATTAGTCCCGCCAAACATACGGCTGCCGGCCGTCGGCAGACGCGCGGGCTTGTTTCGGTGCAGTTCAGCATTGCCTGCAAAATACCAACTTCCCTAATTGCATGTCACATCCACAACTCTATAAGACTGTGTGAGGGAGTGGGCCGTGATCCACCACGCCACACCACGCAGTGATAGATGTCACATGGCTTTGAATTTTTCATTCTAAGACATGCCGGTTGCCTCTCAATGTTTTCCTTCATCGTTTTCAGACTAGTTACAAAACAATAGCAGAAAGTCGCGAAAGGATTTGTTTCGCCTATTTTCTTTTTGTATGCTATGCCCTTTGCCGTACCTCGGAATCAAAATCATCTACAATATCATTGTCTACAATCAAATGGTTACAGTTGACGAGAACAATCGTTTCGGATCGGTTTTCTTTTTATCGTTTACTGCACAAAATGCGAATATAAGGGGAATCCCCCTCTTGGCATAAAATTTTTAGCCATAATATTGTTTGGCATAACATTTTCTTTTAACTTTTATTAACACAATAATACTGTAGTATAATAAATAATACCTTGGCATAATGCTAAGGTTAGCGTAACTGTCATGTGGTCTAATTTGTTTTAGCATAATTTATTTATTCGTCTATTAATCGTAAGCCAGAAATATAAACATTATTTATTATAATTAGGGAATTACTCTATTCTGGTATTGAAAATATTGGTATTGGAAATACTGGTATTCAGCTGCATCCGGTTAGACTGGAAACCGACCTCAACATAGTTGGGAAAAGGCTAGGCAGATTGATTTTGAGGGAATTACTCTATTGGATTAGGTTAAGGTGCGGCGGGGGTGCCCTGAGCCGCGCACATGTTTGTTTTTTAACCGACTTCTAAAAGAAGGAGGTTATCAATTCAGAGGTTTTTGAGGGTTCCGTAGTGAACAAGGAACCAGTGGCGTTCCTTCCATAGAAGCCCAAAAGCCCGGCTTGCCTTCAAAATTAAGCCTATCAATTAAAAAAGAAAATAACTCTATATAATAATGGTGTTACCATGAACAACATAGAAAATCCGTAAGTCGCTCACTTGGCAATTTTTTTTAATCGTAAAAAACCTGTCTGTTTGCCCTGATTTTGACCTCTAGGCACGCCACTGCAAGGAACCCTTATAGTTTCGCCATGTCCGTCTGTCCGTCTGTCCGTCTGTCCGCGGTTTAGCTCAGAGACCGTACTTACTAGAAAGCTGTAATTTGGTATGGATATACATATAAACAACGCCGACAAAGTGGTAAAAATATTTTTTTTAGGGTAGCTCCTACACGTAAAGTGGGGATAGTTTTTTTTTTCTCCTCAATCCCATGGTATGGGGTATCGTTAGAAAGGTCGTTTAAAAATAATGTGAGTTTGTAACAACCATTTTTGGATTCAGGGATCCGTTTGCGGAATATTAAGCTATAAAGTGCTAATTTTTGTTAGAGCCAGAGTGTCCCCCCCCCCCTGCCAGCTAAATGGTTGTGTTTGGATATGTGAAAAAAATCACGGCAGTAGTATATATAACGAAATTAAAAGGAAAACTATCACCGCTACGTAGGCTTCATAATTTACCGAGTAATAATCGACCAACTTAAATTTGCAGTTGTAAAAACATGTTCTGCAGTTGTAAGAACAAATTTTTCAACAACAATGTTAAGTTTGTTTTATAAATTCATCCCAACTCCGGAACCCTTCATTGTGCATGGTTCGACATGCACTTGGCCGGTTTTTTTTATTTTTTTCGGGCATACGTCGTATATAAACGGATTTGCAAAATTCTATTTTTTATAATAACTCGTGCAGTTACTCTCAGAAAGCACCATTTGGTGAAATGGAACTGATGATGAAGACCACAGATTGCCACCGGAACTACCTACTTAATAATAAGTATATCACGGGTTGCGATTCGATTATTTTATGGTTGCCAAGTAATTTATGCTCGTCACAATGGATATGGTGACGAGCACTAGCTACTTCAGTACTGCAGTACTTCAGTACTGGAAGAACTCCTCAACGATTAACGTCCCTGCGTTGGAAAAAGCAATATTTTGTAATGGTGGTGTGCAGTTGACATTAGGCTATTGTAACTTAGAATTTTTTTAATTTTTTTAGATATTTATTTTATATTACAAACTGACCCACTAAAAAGCGAGAAATAAAAATACTACATAGTGTAATAGTATATTGTGATACGAGTGTGCTCTTTTGGATATTACAGTCGAGGCGGTATTATTCGCGCGAGCTGCAAGCGAGCTCGATAAAGTAGCCGAGAGTGTAATATCCAATGCACACGCGTTTCATACGACGTTTTTCAACACACTTGCGAGGAAAAAAAACTTGTTGTAAGAACTTATGCTACAATAACGTAACTATAGAGATGATAAAGTTTAACTGACCTTTGTTGCCAGGTACTGACTATCCGGAGTTTCTTTTAAAAACTTCTATGTCGGTTGGTGATAATACTTTATTTTTTTTGTATTTTTGATAATAATTATTTAACCACACAACGAAAACAATAATAAATATTTAAGTAAAATGGCGGGCTAGTTTTGTTTTTCTATAGGTGTAAATAGCGGCACTGACAAAACCGTTAGACAGCCTATACAAAAAAAAAATGATTTGAATGAAAAAATAATGTTTTTTTTTTTTTTTTACTATAACTAAACTTACCATGGCGGAGTCAAATCTATTTATTATAATTTACGCTCTTCTCCACTACGTAAAATCGACATTTTTAATAATGATTTTAACCACACAACAAAAAAGTTAACAAATATTTATGGAAAATGGCGGTGTTTTTGTTTTTTCCCATATGCGATTTCCTGATGCGCGCGCGGGTGTAAAGGCACTGGTAATACCGCTGAACGGTTCACCCTTGTTTGGTATAACAACTTTTGATGTAATGTTACTAATTCGAACAACGTTTAAGAAAATAATTAATTTGTATAATATCGATTAACATAATTTTCATTTCATCGAATATTTATTTGCGATAACAACATTTGCGCTATTGATGAAAAGGTATAAATGTTCATTTGATGTCGTGTTCAGTATACCACATGTATTTTATCGAATATTCAATTGGTGTAATGTAATGCAGAAAAGAAAACATTGTAAATATTTGCATATTCCAGTAATAAAGTCATAAAGTACTACTACCCGAAATAGAACTAGTAATATTAGGTTTAGTATTTTTATTCGCAGAAATAGGTTTGGTTAGGTTAGAACTGTGATCCCCTAAAAACGACTAGAATATGCAGAAAAACATATTTTAGTTAGGGTTAGTTAGTTTGGGTTCTGAATTTTTAAATAATTATTATTGAATTCAGTAGGTGAAGGAACAATTTTAGTTTATAGACAACGAAAGGAAACGAATTATTAATAAACTGAATATTCGATACGATCTTTCGACTAAATCATTCTTAGTCTAGTGAAACATTAGTTTAAATAAAATTAGTGCATTTGAAAATTCGGTCAAATGACATTATTTCAAAGAAATAAATATGCTAAATAAAAATCTACCAATAAATTATTCGGTCAAATGAATAATTACACGAAATGACTTTATTGTAACTAAAATTAGCCGGAGCGATTTTCGACAAAACGTTGTTTTACCAAACAAGGGTGAACCCCGCTGAACAGCCGATATAAAAATATAATAATGTTTATGATACATAATACGCAAATGTGGTTAGGGTAGTGAACAATATATAATTTGATGATATTTTAATAATACATATTTTATTTATTTACACAGTAGGCATAATAAAAAGGCATGAAGTTTCTTTGATAAGATTTAAAAAAAGCGCGAGTCTCTGCCCGGGTGTAAATAGAGAATGCTCATTTAATATTAAGATTCAATTCAATTCAATTCAATTCATTTATTTCTTTGCAAACATGGGTATAGTACATAGGTGTTTTGATTAAAATAAAGTTCTCCATATTTTACCGTCACGTGGGCATGCAAAGGTTTACAATTCAAACAAAAATAAGCTGCATGTCATTGGAAATTATATAAAAAAAATAAAAAATAATATTAAAAATTTAAAATGTCAGCGTGGTCACAGCAATAAAAAATAAAAAATAAAATAATAATGTCAAATGGAAATAAAAGGTAAGTGAACCTGGATCACAATAATTATGTCAATAAAAGTAACATTATGTCAATCAGTAAGTGAATCGTCATTAAGAAAATCGTCAATCTTGTAATAAGTTTTCGTAATTAAAATGTCGCCCCTTATCGCGCTTATCGCACTGATAACGATTCTAGCCAATTAGCGTCGAGCAGCAATCCTATATAAGTGGGGGTGACGGGCGATTTGATTCACTTTGCGTCCAGCGCTCGGTGTGGTAACACGTCGCGTTCTGGTTTGCAATTGGTCAATCGTCATCCTGAGGATGCCTCGTTGAGAGGTGAAACACGTGTCGATTTCTTACAGGGTTTTTTAGGACTCTTGAAGCGGAACAAGCGGAATTGGTTACTAAATATATCTACGTCTATTGTATTTTATAATGGATTTCCGCAAAGTCACGCCTGAATCAATTAACTAATTAAAATGTCGTTTAGCGCCCTTTTAAATTCTAATGTAGTCATATTTTTTATAATATTAGGTACTCTACTAATTCATACTAATTCATAGATATTTCATACTAATTCAATATACAGTCTTACCAACGAAAGCTGTCGAAGAAAAAAGGCGGCAATTAAAAAAAATATCAAGAGCTGTCAACCCACTGCTTAAACGGAGTCTATACTATAATTATATTATTCAAGACATATTATGCGATACTTACATCAGTTTTTCATATTTATATAATAATGAGACATGATAAATGAAATGTAATAAATGTATGTATTTAGAAGTGAAATAAAATATTGAACAGATAATAATTCGTGGTTAGCTTTCGTGTTGAATAATTAAATTTAAAGGTGTCTAACCAACCCTGCTTTAGGTATATTTGTAAACGCATCAGTTAGTTTCGTTTTTAGCCGTGGGTAGGGTTGTTTTGATCTCTTTGAATGTCAACGTAAATCTAATAAGCAATGTTATATAGGAATAAAATGTTATTTTTCATTTTCAAGAATTATTACGTCTTTTTACTGAAATATCGCTAAATTCCAATATTTCGTTGGTCAGACTCTAGTATCCCACTGACGTTTAGGTAAAAAAAATCCAATGGGCAGCCTTGGGATTTTAGGGAACTAAACGCCACTGGTTTGCTTATGGTTATTTAAAAAAAAAAAAAACTTGCTTTTGAGCGCTTGTCTTTGGTAGAACATCTTAATAAGTGATGTTTAACAAAAAAAACATTATGAAACAAAAACAAAAGAACAAAGAACCTCCAATGAACATTATGTGTAAATATCATTATGCGTTTATAACATTATGCTTTATAACATTATGCTGCATTATTATTATGCCAACAGTATTTATGGCAATTAACATTATGGCAAAACATTTATGCCTAATAATATTATGCGTAATGATCATTATGCTGAATTTCGTTATGCCAATGTAAATTATGACAATCGTTTTTATGCTTAATTAACATTAGTAAACCGAATATAAGTAGGTACAAGATATCTCCATACATTCCTTGGTTAGATTCTATAGTACCTGGGGACCTAATTACGAAGGTGATTAAGTTTGAGATTATAAATATCAGTTTTCCACGATTGAGAGTGTGAATGTTGCCCAGATCCAATATTATAGGTGCGTACCTATTATAGGAGTTCTCATTGTTATGCCCCATGTGCACTACGCATCATACTAACGTCATGCAAAAGTCCTACTTCGCGCAAGCTTCCCGTGCGACTAGCATATATACAACGGTAACCAGCGCTGTGGTGTATAGACCACCTATCTCATACCCAGAGGTCCGGTTCTATTGGGGGCAAAATCAAATGTGCTCTGGTACCATGGTCCTAAGGAATTGTTAAGTAAGGACTATGAACACTCTGTAATACTGGGGCCACACAAACGGGAAACGCCGTTGATTATCGCGATGATGGACGTTAACCGTAGGTGTAGCCTCAACTTATCGCGAGAATTTGACAACGGCATTCACATTGGCCTAAGGAATTGTTAAGTAAGGACTATGAACACTCTGTAATACTGGGGCCACACAAACGGGAAACGCCATTGATTATCGCGATGATGGACGTTAACCGTAGGTGTAGCCTCAACTTATCGCGAGAATTTGACAACGGCATTCACATTGGCGTTTGTCGTTAGGCGAAATACTCGGGTGGCGGCAAATGAGCATTGACGTTGACCGTTCAAGTGTGGCCACCCAATTTATCGCTATAATTATCGCGTTGTTTATGGCGATGATGGGCATTGACGTTGACCGTTAGTGTGGCCCCAGCATAAGACTGTAAGTAATGTTGTTGTTGTTTGCCCCGCTTGGTCGAGTGGTCGCAAGCGCGACTGCTGAGCGTGGGCTCCTGGGTTCCATCTCCGGGTCGGGCAAAGTGTTATTGGGTTTTTCCATTAAGAATTTCTTAATAACAGCCCGGAGTTTGGAAGTTGGCAGTGTGATACCCCCGTGTCTCGGAAATAATTTACCTACCGACGATGCAACGTGTACCGTGAAATATGCCAACAATGCCCCCAAGGCAAACTTTGCTCGTAGAACGATTTATAAGCACATGTTTGATTTGCAAAAATATCTTAATATTATGGCAACATTGATTCACTTTGGTGGAAAATAGGTTATATGTATGGCAATACTGACTATCGTGTTTGTTGCTAACTTCGCTTAGTAACTTGTTGGAACTCGTTGAGTAAAGTGCGTGCTTTTGCGGGCAAATTTTTGTGCAAATTTGAAAGTATATTCTGCGAGATGGCGAAAACACAGGGTAACTTACTTTATATCATGTAATAGACAATTATTTGTAGAGTATAATAATGTTAGTGTCATTGCTCAGGGTCTTTTAAAACTAAAGTTATGATGATGGGCAAAGTTATCTAGTAATGTTCCGACCTACGATTGACAACATTGCCCGCCATCAAAAAAAGCTTAGGGTTGGCACGTTACGAAACCTTGTATTTTATTTATTTTTTAATTTATAGCCGCTGTTGAGCTTATTTAGTTTTAAACATATATTAGGTATTTAATTACTAAAATTCAAAGATTACATTAGTTATTGGGTACCGAGTGTGTACCTGCTGCACACTACGGTATAATTTGAACTTTTTTATTATTCTTATACTGGTAATAAGCGTGAAACATATTTCTTGTTATTTACCTAAACACAATCACATTCTTTGTAGAAAGAAAAAAAATCAGAATATTTTTTCCATGTGCCAACCCTAGCATGTTATAAAGGCGAAATGTGGAATGTATGAAAAAGAGAAAAAATGTCAGGTAACATTGCCCAGTGGTTTTAGTAAGAAACTTTTCATAGTGTCGTTTACATTCCTGAACTAAACGCCATCTTTACCAAAATTCTTTTACTGGTTTTTATGTCATCTGCACATATCGCCCTGCGTCGAGGTGTGAGACAAGGGGACGTAATAAAATATTGAATTAAATGTTGAAAAATAGTAAATTTAGCTATACTAACACATGCACATGATCTTACAGTTGTATTTGATGAAGGAAAATAGTTACGTCTCCATAGAAAAATCGTATTAAAATTGTAATTATTCGAAAAAAGTGGGCAAAGTTGGCATGTTTCACGGTACGAGTGTAAACGCGAGAATTGCCCCCTTGAACCTTCATAAGTGAATAAAAATCTTGTTTGGGATTGAAGTAAAATTAAATCGAACCACAATGTTAGCATTTTCAAGACCATTTTTCCAATGATTTGAGAAGCACTTAAATGAATACCTAGTTAGGTATTTAATTTAACACCACCAAAATTCACCATATGAATGGTGAAATAAGTGTCCGTGGAGTTTCTTGCCCGTTCTTCTCCATAGGAACCTACTACACTTTGGAATTCTCAACTAGCTTCATCTTTCTGACTGACCGACTCCTCGACAATTCAAAAGTGCCTGTGATTTTTTTATTTTTTTATTAATGCTATGAGTTTAAATTTTTGTATGTTTTTGGTGGTTTTAAAAGATAAACTTTAATAAGAATTCAATGTCTCACTTACAGCTTGCGCCGACGATAACAATGAGAGCCCACACGTCTGTCCATTTCATGACTTGCCCTAGAAGTCGAGTAGGTAGTTAGAAATAAAGTATATCAAAGTTTGTAGGTATCTTTGTTGACTATTTATAAAATATTTTATCGGAACCGTTTCTGACACTAACAAAGGAATAACAATGGTTAAGTATTTGAGCAAAAAGAGGGCAAGGTAAGTTTTTGCTGCGAGTGTTGATATTGAATCCCGAGGACGCGAAAGATTGTCTTTCGACCAACTTACAGTTTTGCAATCGGAATGTATGGGACACAAAGTTTTCAAAAAAATGCCTTTGAATTTTGTGAACTGAATGGTATTTATGCTCGAGACTATACCTACTTACTAAGTATTATTATCAATATATATGTTTAAAATAATGTTAAGCTACTTACTAGATTTGTTACCAAAAAAATTGAAATTATGACTATATTTGCACAACAATCCTAAGCCTGTTTCAATATTTATTAGCCAATTTATTTTCAACCAATAAAAAATCCTACAAAATAATATTTTTTAAGAAATATTCTGGAAAACACATAAAAACGCAAACTGTTTTTACTCGATTATATTTTTAGGGTTCTGATATTTTGTTCCGATATTTTTAGGATTCTGATATTTTGTTCCGATATTTTCAGGTGCAGGGTAGATAATAACGAGGAAAACGAATTCGTGAGAGTGAAACAGTATAGGTAATTCTTGATGAAACACGATTACGGACACTATAAATCAGTTCAGAAACACATTCAATCTTACGCACTATAAACATATAATAAAACTACTGACTAACTGCGAGCTAACTTTCCTAACTATTTAGACTAAGACGGAGCGCGATTTGAGCAACGCGGTGAGGGGGTGATGAAGGGAAACGGTTGGTTGCGGGGTATTGCGCAGTTAGCTAGTATACAGTACGTATGTTATCTAACGAAGGGAGCCACACATGCTAAAAAGAATATTACTTACCAATAAAAAAAAAAAAAAAAAATATACTTGAAGTAAAATATTAAATTGATACGTGAAAAAACACTCTCACTCACTTCTGTACACGCACACAAGTGTGCGTGTACAGAAAATTTCTTTTATTTAACAATTTAATATTTTTTGTGAATATTTTACTATACTGGGTGTTAGGGTAGACACCGTTATCCTTGAAACTAATGGTTTGGTGTCATCTATAATATACTTTTTCTATGGGACCAACCTTGAAATCGCGAAAAAAAATTCAGCTGTTCCATACATTTGTGTTCACTTAAATTGACAAAATGTATGGAATAGCAGATTTTTTTTTTTGCGATTTCACAGTTACCAAACTACTAGTTTCAAGGATAACGGTGTCTACCCTAACACCCTGTATAAAATATTTGGATGGTAATATTTTTTGTTAGCCTGTGTGTAGTTGTGGACGCTATACTATAACTGTGTGTAGTTGTGGACGCTATACTATAACTGTGTGTAGTTGTGGACGCTATACTATAACTGTGTGTAGTTGTGGACGCTATACTATAACTGTGTGTAGTTGTGGACGCTATACTATAACTGTGTGTAGTTGTGGACGCTATACTATAACTGTGTGTAGTTGTGGACGCTATACTATAATTGCGGGTTAACGGGAACGCCCTTCGGTAGTTAACATACTGTATAGTACTGTTTATTGCGGACTCTTTCGAGAACAATGGAATGTGTATATTTACAGTAGTTTTGTTTATGTAAGGCCTATAAAATTCCTCATAAGCTGAAGTCGGTCGCGTACGTCGGTCGCGCATGCGCATAATGTCGCAGGGAAATGAGGAAACCAGGGATTTCTCGAAATCCCTAGAGATACCACGAAATTACGGTGGATGTCGAATAATCTTGTTTATTACGTATTCTCACTAAACATTTTTCGTGATAATTATGTCGTTTCACTAAACTAAATCCAGTAAAACGACGAATAAAGCGGACACTAGAGAATAAGATTCGAGCCATGCATTTGTCTCGCTCCCTGTCGTACCGGCTAAAAGTAAGTTATAAAAGCAGATATAAATGTCTTAGGATGATTTTATAATTCTAATTTTCGCGAAAACACGGGTAATTAGACAATGGTGAAAACATTTCTGCAAGCAACCGCACCGCTCACTTCGCTAGTTCTTTCTCGCACTGTTCTAACCTAACCTAACCTATTTTCACCCAGTTAAATATAACGAATCATACAATCTGCCTGCGACTATATAATTAGACAATGGTGAAAACATTTCTGCGGCATTTACTCTTTAACTCTTTATTTTACTAGATTTAGTTTAGTGAAACGACATAAATCACTGACATTATATTAGCATTTTGTCATATCCCTAAACATTTTTAGTAAGAAGACGTAATAAACATTAATATTCGACATCCACCGTGATTTGGTGGTATCCCTAGGGATGTCGTGAAATCCCTGGTTTCCTCATTTCCCTGCGACATATACATTGTGTTCTATAAAGCACCATACTGCGACGCTGACGCCCGCGGCGCGTACTACGTTGCTACGCGACGCGACCGAGCGACCGTACGCGACCGACATCAGCGTAAGAGGAATTCAGGCTTTAACTACGTTTCTATAGAGGAAACGACCGAACTAAACCAATTCCGGTCAAAACAATATTTGTTCGGGTTCCGAAATTATAGATATTTACTACTTATGGCTACTTCGCTAAATAACATCATAATTCTTCCATTAATACATTCTAAAGTTGAAATGATACATCTTAATCGATAAATCAACCATAATTCTATGTTCTTACGAATATAAAATAACAAATAAGCCTCGTCCCACTGACTTTATTAGTGGGACGAACGGGAATGATTTGTAATTTTATTTTTAATAATTCCTATGGTCCCACAGAATAATTTGAGACCGGTTGTTTTTCAATTATACGCTTATTATATCCTATAGTCCTACATTTTGGAACCCTTCACGGTGCGTCGTCCGACACGCACCTGGCCGGTTTTTCTTAAACTCGCTGTGCCATACTAACGTCGACTTGTGTAGATACTAGTGTATACTACAACAAGCACACCTACTATAACCCTGTAGCAGGTATGTCCGGCCGGTTGTCCATCTTCATCTATAACCCTGTAGCAGGTATGTCCGGCCGGTTGTCCATCTTCATCGTCTTCCCGTCCTTGTCCCATGTTACTTGTGGTCGGCGCTGCACGTTTTCTTCTTCCATGTCAACCGTGACGCTATCATTCACTCCTTCCTTCCTTCCTTCTCCCTCTCTATTTTTATTTTATTTTATTTATTAAGGAAAACCAACAGTTACACACTTTACATAGTTCAAAATGGCTTATAAATAGGTATATCAGTGTGTAACCAACTACGTTATCCACATATTACATATTCTAATAGAAATTTGGAAGAGCACGAGTGCAACAACAATACTAATGAAACTTAAAAATGAACAAATCTTATTCTTATAATACTAATGTATACATAATTATACGGAGACACGGTTAATCATCCGGTCCCTCGATCGTTTTAAGAAGCTCAATGCGAATTTTATTAGCTGACAAAGAGAACAAATCTAATTCTGAGAAAAGAGTATTATAATTTTTTGCTAAACGACGTAGAGGTGCGCGGACACCCGCGTTGGTGCGACAAGAAGACACTGCCAATAACGGGCACCCAGGCACCCCACGCCGCACCACAGTTCTAGGTACTATATAGCACAATTTGTTTGTCAACTCTGAGCAATCGTACTTGTTATTACACAGGTCATAGAGAAACTTAGTTTCCAAAAAAGTGCGTCTATCACTTAAAGTAGTTAGCTTATAATATTTCAATAAGTTAATGTAGGATGTTTTTTTTCGGAAGCAACGATAATGTGTGGCTTTAAGGAATTTACGTTGAACGATTTCTAGGTTATCTATGTATTTTTTGTACAAGGGGTTCCATACCATTACAGCATACTCCAACTGAGATCTCACTAAAGATTTATATAAATGAATGTACGTGCGAGTACGTTTAAAATCGGTCATGCATCTCATCACAAATCCATACATGCGAAACGCGTTACTAATAATGTTATCAATGTGTTGATCCAGGTGAAGTTTACTATCCAAAAGTACCCCAAGGTCCCTGATTACAGGGACTCTATGCAATGAGGCGTTATTTAGGTTGTATGTGTGAGTTATAGTATTTTTATTTTTGGTGAATGTTATAGATGAGCACTTAAGGATGTTTAGCTTTAGCTTATTTTTAATACAATATGCCGAGAATCTATCCAAATCGTCTTGGAATAAAGTACAATCCGTTTTATTTTGAATTTTCCTAAATATTTTCAGGTCATCGGCATATAGTAGACATTTTGAATATCTGAAACATTGATTTAAGTCATTTATAAAAGAACAAATAGGAGAGGGCCTAAAATTGAACCCTGGGGCACGCCGGACGTGACATGTATGGATGTGGATACAAAGCCTTTGATGACCACTTTCTGAGTTCTATTAGTGACGTATGATACAAACCAGCGTAATAAATCACCTCGTATACCATTGAAAGCTATTTTCGTCAAAAGCAGTTCATGGTCCACTTTGTCAAAAGCTTTCTGGAAGTCCGTGTAAACAGCATCTATTTGCAGTTGACGATCCATGTTATTGAACAAAAAATCTGTGAAAACCAATAGATTTGTGATAGTGGACCTTTTTTGAACAAATCCATGCTGCTGCTTAATTATTGAATTGTGTAAAATAGGATAGAGCTCGTTGTGAACCAGTCTTTCAAAAAGCTTCGACAAAGCGGACAAAATGGAGATAGGGCGGTAGTTCTCAATACTTTGTTTAGAACCTGATTTATGAACGGGCGTAATGTTAGCACTTTTCCATATTTCAGGAAATGAACCCTCTGAAATACATTTGTTATATATAATATGGAGACCTGTACATATAGAATCTGCCGTTTTTTTAAGATAAAGTGGTTGTATACCATCCGGCCCCGGACCCTTAGTAGTGTCAAGTGATTTCAATGCCTTAAGATTTTTTTCATAACTAAAAGTAACACTGTTAATGAGAATACTTTTCTCATTGAACTCTTGCGGAGGTAACCAATTATTTACATCAAAGGTAGAACATTCGTAAACTGAGTGAAAGAATTCTGAGAATAAATTACAAATCTCAGTGGAATCACTCGAGCTACGATTTTTATAAGACATTGTAGAAGGTATGCTAGTATCTGCTTTACGATTAGAGATGTAACTCCATAAGTATTTAACATTTTTAATAATATTTTCTTCGACCGAATCAATATACTTATTATAACATATTTTACACTCCACTTGAAATCTCCGCCTTAAGATAGAAAATTGTTCATAGTCTGAGATGTTACCATATACCTTCCATTTAATCCAAGCTCTATTCTTGTTCCTGAAAATACGTGATAAGGGCCTAGAGAACCATACGGGGAATTTTGACGAGCGCATGGATGCTTTAGGTGTATGGTCTTTTATAGTTTGGTAAATAATATCATAGAAAACATTTACTGAATCGCCAGCTGACAGGTGGTTTAGAACACTGTCCCAATCTATTTCACTCAAATCCTGGTTAATTAATTCGTAGTCAGCTTTATAAAAATTATATTTAGGTATCTTCGCTCGTGTAAATGTTAATTCAGATTTATAACAAAACGTAGAACTTAAAGGGGGGTGATAATTATCTATGGGTAGCAGTGTGGAGGATGGTGAGCATACATGGCAATCGCTATTACTCATTATTAAATCTAGAATACGTTTTTCAAGTTATTGAATTGAAAAGCATTGAGTACTGACATAAAATTATCTAAGTGTCTACAAATAGATGAGTTGCCGTTACAGTTCAGTGCTTCAGATGTGCCGTCATCAATCGGTGACCATTCAATATTAGGTAGATTATAGTCGCCAAATAAATAAAATTTACTGGAACCTAACTTGTCTAGTGTACTATGTAGATTTTCGAAGTGAGAAAGATAGGTTTCTTCAGAGGAATTTGGCGGAATATATGTCGCAGCAATGTGGTATTTCTCGTGACCGTGACCGGGAATTTGCAGTAGTACGTGCTCAATATGGGGGTTTGTAGAATACGGCACGCACACAGCGTTCAGCTTCTTTCGAACAGCCACGAGAACGCCGCCACCTTCCTTTTTATTTGTAGCAGTGCGATTACGATCGCATCGAAAGACCACATAACGCTCGTCAACATATTCATGGTCAAATATATGTGGAGTGAGCCAGGTCTCAATTAAAATAATTATATCATAACAGTTGCTTAAAATATTAATGTATAAGATATTGAGTTTCGTTCGTATTCCCCTGCAGTTCTGATAATAGACTGTCAAGTTATCTAACACTATGAAAATACTGATTCATAAAAGTATATTCCAAACAAATAAAGAGATGCGCAACTTCCGAAAAGAGTATGAAAACATCCTCATGATTGCACTTAGGTGATAAGAAATATAAAAGTAGAGAATGGTGCAATAACAAATACTTCTGTACCCATGAATGACCAAAGGCCCAATACATGACAACAATAAACCTAACTACATCAATAACTACCGTCTTTATACATAAATTATAAGTTTCTATGCTATTGTGTAAAACATAAATAAGATTAAAAGCTTTAGAAATCAAGTTACTGTAACTGTGACATATCATTTTCAGACCGTTGATCACTCCTGCCGATGATAGGGCGAGTACTGGGCTTAATCTTTTTGATATCTTCTGATGATCGTATTGCCAGCGCTGCAGAGGCATCAATTTCACGGACGAGAATTGTGGCGTGCTTGACCCATACGTACTTAAAGTTGTACTTTTTGGCCGCATCTCGGGTTTCACGAAATAATTGTTTTTTTTTTAAAGTCAAATGTTCGTGCATGTAGATACGTTGCGTGTTCCCGAAAATCCCAGCTGGTCAGAGTTGATGCCTTTTGCCAATCGGAATGAACTTAGTAAATTATCCCTAAGTATGCGCGAGCTTAACTTTACAATAATATTTTTCGGTTTGTTATTCTCCTTGTACGCGTGTGGGACGCGTATGGCAATGATATCTTTTTGAGACAGTGAACAACTTATCTTGGAACCGATATTCTCCATTAGCGCAATCAATCTATCTCTATCCATGAACATTTATATTCATCACTCTTTGAGTCACATGCGTCCATGCCTATTATATTCTGTTCACGTCTGATAGTTGTCCAAATCGTCTAGCGGACTTACTTATGGCAGACCTCAAGGTGATGCATTAGATTCTAATTCAATTAAAGTATCGTTGGAGTCACCCTTTGTTATCGTTTTTCGTCTACAGTTTGGCATCTGTATAAAGGCTCGTGCAGACTAGCGCGACTTGTCGCGCGACGCGACTCCGGTAATTGTTCTACTGTGAAGTTTTCTCAGAAATTGTTTTGTTGAAGTCGCGTCGCGCCTGTTTGCGGGAGCTTTAACGTGTTGCCACATCAATCCTTTCCCATCACCGTGAAACTATTATCGTACCTACCCACTGTCGATTTTTTATCGCGCACTGGTTTTTAACGCACTGCTTAGCCCCGACAGTTGAACATCCAACAGTGTGTTTTTCTGACACTCGGTTGAATTCTCAGAACTCGGCTTAACACTGGGAGTTGAAAATCCAGTGCGCCGTAAAAAACGGCCGCGTTAAAAATTCCCCGTACGAACCTGACCTTACCCCGTTGTCTGCGGTTCACTGATAAACACCATCATCTTCCTGCCTTCCCAACTACGTATTAGGGTCGCCCTGTCGGCTTCTCAATTATAATTATTATTTTTCAACACACTTGCTCGTAAAGTGGCTCTTATTGAACCGCTTTTAGGTTCATAATGCAGTGTATTAAGAACGCGTGCGTTTTACTTTATATTAACCGCGCTAGTGAGGTAATGTGCGCCACAGATAACTATGCACTAGTCGGAGTGATGACTCGGCAGTAGGTACGGAATTAGTAAATACTATCATGGTAACATCAAATATCATGTTGCCATGTTAGTACTTACTAATTCTAAACCTACCATACATATTTAAGTATTAGAAATTGAATTTGGTGAAGCTTTTTAATACCATAGGCAAACCATGGCCGTATAGTTGTGAAAAAAAAATCCCATGGGCAGGTCAGTGTGATACTATCACATGGATACTATAAATATACAGCGTGCCGCTTTAATGGTGACATTAATTTAACACACGGATACGATTTCGCGTATTCGTTTTATGAAAATATTTGAATTTCATGAAACGTTACTATTTATTGATTTATTTACAATTTTCTAAATTACCATCTTGGAGCAACCTGTACTTAAAGAACTGTAGCGAAGAGGTGATTTGCCGGGGTCACGGATCATAAGTAGGCGAATAGAAGGAAAGCCGCGCAATTTCTTAGAAATTATGCCGACAAAGGATCATCGGACCGATAGAACGTAAGCCAGCTGGTAGGTAGCTTCATGAATGAATCTTTTTAAAATGAACATAATATTTCATGAAATTACTTATATATTTGTCACTACATATTTACTTATATATTTGTCACTACATACTTACTTATATGTTTGTCACTACATACTTACTTATATATTTGTCACTACATACTTACTTATATATTTGTCACTACATACTTACTATAATAATATTTTGAACATTTGTGTTTATTACATTTGTATTTAATTTGCAAACAAAACATTATCTTATGTTTTTTAACATTTTAATAATAGGCTGCTTAGCTGTGTATATTTGTAAACGTTTTCGTTGTGTGGTTAGTTATTATCATAAATACGAAATCTAATAAGTATAGTACCAACCAAAGTTGAAAAGTTTTTAAAATAAAAGCTACGGTACTATAGTCAATACCTGGCAACAAAGGTCAGTTGAACTTTATAAATCTACATGTATAATCTCTATACCTAATTACGTTATTGTAGCTTATGATCTTACAACAAGTCCTAATGCGACAGCCAAGATATTCTCTAATATTTTGTATTTTAGTTATTTATACTTGTCGTAGTTATTTTCCTTCAAACAATGATAACTCTCATCCTAATTAGAATAAAATAGTTTTTCGTTTGTCGTTGCGATCAATTCAGATTTGAACCGGCGCGCGGCGACCCTCACTGAGTAATTTTAAATTAAAAATAATTTAACATAAATATTATTTTTGTACTTACCTATATAATTTATTAATTTTAACTAATCATCAACATAAACTTCTATCTGCCTTTACCCAATACTCGGGGTTGGCTTCCAGTCTAACCGAAAGCAGCTGAAAATCTTTATTTTACAAGGAGGGACGGCTACCCTGACCTCTATAACCCCGTTACTGGGTAACAAACACCGCTTGGTAAGACTCCTAGTAAGGCCGGTCGATACGCAGGTAGTAAGTACCTATATTATATATTTATATAATATAGGTGCTGTGGGTGACTGGTTCTTAGACTTTCTGGCTTCTGACTACTTATTAATTATCTACGAATGACAGATCACTATTTATATTTAGTTTTTTATGGTTGTTCAAGGATCTTTTATACATCTTGTTTTTTTCAATAAAATGTCTGTAACTATTTCACAAATGTTTACCACAACCCTGTCAATGTCATTCAGGAGCTTACAATTCTTGCAGCACTATATAAACCTCTTGCAGCACTCTACAAACACTCTACAAACCTTCAAATTCAAAAGGTAGGTAAGTTGACTGTATAATGCTTTATGTAAACAATATTGTAATGTCAACAGTATACTGAGACTCACTAACCATGGACAGGCGCTATAACAATAAAAATTGTGTCTCGTCCAGTGTCGTATTAGTAAGTATGTCAAGCGTTAAGGTAATAAGGTAACGTAACGTAGGTAATAATTGTGCACAAATGAATTAGGTAATAAATAATTAAATAAAAATGTATTTTCGACAGATTGAGATTAGAATTCGGATACGGAAATTGCCTCTGAGGTCACTATTCATATTCAACATTGATTGCCTCTGAGGTCACTATTCATATTCAACATTGATTGCCTCTGAGGTCACTATTCATATTCAACATTAATTGCCTCTGAGGTCACTATTCATATTCAACATTGATTGCCTCTGAGGTCACTATTCATATTCAACATTGATTGCCTCTGAGGTCACTATTCATATTCAACATTAATTGCCTCTGAGGTCACTATTCATATTCAACATTGATTGCCTCTGAGGTCACTATTCATATTCAACATTGATTGCCTCTGAGGTCACTATTCATATTCAACATTGATTGCCTCTGAGGTCACTATTCATATTCAACATTAATTGCCTCTGAGGTCACTATTCATATTCAACATTGATTGCCTCTGAGGTCACTATTCATATTCAACATTAATTGCCTCTGAGGTCACTTTCATATTCAACACTAGCTTCCGCCCGCGGCTTCACCCGCGTGGTATGTCGATAAAAAGTAGCTAATGTCCTTTTTCAGGCTCTAGACTCAGTCATATAAATCGATGCAGTAGTTTTGGTGTGAAAACGCGACAGACAGACAGAGTTACTTTCGAATTTATAATATTAGTAAGGATTAATATTGCCTCTAAGGTCACTTTCATAATCAACATTAATTTTTCATCTTCCTTTCTTAACCAAACGAATAATTTTGACCAACTCTTTTTTTTATCCAGCTGACGTAATATAATTTTACATACATACAGACAGACGAACACACTTACGTATAACATACGCGCAACAATGCGCTTGAGATTCGAGTTTGAATTACGACTCACGCGCAGTCGGTCTGAAGTGTTCATCGCGGCGAACTGATTGAGTGTCACGGTGATTTATATTGGTGAGTGTTTACAATTTTATTAGCTTTAAATGGGTAGGCAGAACTACAGGTACGATGCTGTCCTGGCTGAACACAACTATGACGAGCCAAAAAAGGAGGGCAAAGTTTTTTAGTTATAAATCTCAATTTAAACAATAGATTTCTGTCTTGATTGGAAGCTGTCGTAAATCTATCTCTCATATTAAAGATATTTCGATATTTTAAGAGGTAGTCCCTAGGGATGATCTTCGGAACTACTGATCCGATTCTGAACGTACTTTAACTAATGGGAAGCTAACAGTATTGCCCAATGTACGGGATGTAATATTTTATTTTAAAACAACATTTACGTGGATGAAGGCGCGGGCGGAAACTAGCTTTAAAAGGGCAAGCAGAATTACAGGTCGTTAAAGGAACGATGTTTTTTTACCCGACTGTGGTGACGTCAAAAAGGAGGATAATGTTAAAAAAATCAATTTAATCATTGGATTTGTTTTTAATCGGGCAGTTTTAATTGGCCAACTTCAAAATATTTTATTTTTAACCGACTTTAACAAAGGAGGAGATTATCCATTTGGTGCTTTTTAAATTCATTGGCTTGATTATCCTAGCTATAATAATAATATCCCCACCGCCGTATCTCTACGTTGACGTCGGTCGTGGTGGGGCTTGCGCGCTCCGAACTCTAGGTCGGTGCCTTCATTGGCCGGCTTGAGTGGAGAGTCGCAAGAGCAAACGTGCTCGGAGGAAGGAAGTATTCAGTGAGTGCTCGTAGGGATCTTGACCATCTTCCGGGCTCTGGGATTGTTCTGAAAGCCGTGGAATACCTCTACTCCTCCTCAAGCACCTCAGGAAGTGTTGCTACGTCACTATGTGCTAGTGACTGTTTTCGGGGGCCCATTATTGAGTGTGCAAGTCACCCCCTGCCATATTATCCGTGTATACCATAACATTGATCAGACAGGGGCCATACTCCTTCCATAGTTCTAGGTATCCAGTCCACTATACCCAAACCCATAACTCATTATGTTTTGTTTTCATGTTCTGCAATAGTGCTACACCAACCGTGGGTTGTCCTTGTGTGCACTTGCATAGTGCATACAGGGATAATCCTCATTACTTTTGAAACTGTCTAAGGGGGCCTCTGCGAGTTGGCTTCGGCCCCTCGAACGCCTTCCAAAAGACCGGGACCCCATGGTCCCGAGATATGTAAACACATAAAAATAATAATATTATAAATGCGAAAGTGGTTTGTTTGTTTGTTACCTTTTAACGCTAAAACGGCTGAACAGATTAATTGTATGAAGTTGGCACATGGGTAGACTATGACCTTGAATAAGACCAAGGCGCACATATCCCGATATTTCCACGGGATGACGGGATCGAGACTTACGCGGGAGCAACCGCGGGGCGCAGCTAGTAAATAATAACTTTGAAAGCATATAATATATTTCGTGCCCTTGACTGAACGTAAATTAACTGAACGATTCTGTTGATGTACAGGATGCTCCGTAAGTATGTAATAACTATTATAATATACTTGAGTTGTAAGATGGGATGGGACTAGCTGGACGCTTTGGTGTCTCTCCGTGTAAAATACTGCTATTCCACTGCGTCCGGCAAGACTGGAAGCCGAAGGCAGGCAGATGATGAATCTGGCATAATGATTATCAATAATCATCATCATTATTTATTGACTGCCCCGTTGGTCTACTGGTCGCAAGCGCAACGGCTCAGTATGAGTTCGTTCGTGGGTTCGATTCCCGGGTCGGGCAAATAGTTCTATCTGGAATTGCTCAGTAGCATCCCGGAGTCGGATTAGTGCCCAGTTGATGGCAATAGGCTCGCCCCCTATTACATGGGACCGAAACATAAGGGCAAATGTGGGTGTACTATAGGTACCATCTCAGCCTCACCCTTCGGGGAATACAAGCGTGATGTTATTAAAAATCTTTAATTCATTCATTCACTGACAGACAACGCACTGCCTAAACCGCTACGTGTACAACTATGAAATTGCACAAGAGTTCTTTAACCTCCCACCTCCCAACGTAATTTAAAATTATGTGTATCGAAAATGAGCAATAAGGGAAGATTTTCTAAAATTCACCCCCCTCTAAAGGTGTTAAATAGGGGATGAAACTTTCTATGAAAGTTCGTAATTTTTGCTGATAAAACCAAATCTCTTCAAATTAAATAGCCTAGTTGTATTATTAACAGTTAGGTAGAACCTAGAACTCCTAAATTATTATAACCTAGTAAATTATACTTTGTTTTATTATTTTTATTTCGGCACCGATTTCAGGCTCCAGTTATCTTTACGAGATGTTTTTGAATTAGTAAATTGTATTTTACACAGACATGCCTGACGCTTGTACACACGGCTACACACCAAGCTATACATTTCCGGTATATGCTGACCTAGCATTGTACGGAAATCCTATACAATACGAGATCAGCTTATACTGGACATTATAGCTTGATGTGTAGCCGTGTGTACTCCACGAAGGGACAGGCAGAGCTGTACGTGTATGATGTATATAACACGTTTGACTAGGCATGGACTAGAATTCAGATTTAGTTCGAGAGTTTTTTTTAATCCCAATAATTTTGATTTTCTGGTGATCGAACCGAGGACTCCAGGCTACGAAATCGATCTGCAAAAATACAATACTGCAATAATTTAATGGTGACGGAAACATTTTGTGAAAACCCTGAAAAAATCGCCTGAAAACCCTAAACTTATCGTGTAGTAACGCTGATAATAATAATTATGGTGAAACATAACGAACACATCTGGGAAAACCCTGTTTGAACATAACGAACACATCTGGGAAAACCAGTAGGTATTTTACATGGAGCGACTGCCAGCTGACCTCCACAACCCAGTTACTGAGTAGCACAATACCCCACGGTAAGACTGCTTGTCACACTTTTGGGTACGGGGTCAAATTCTTGTGCTACATTTTCGACAGCAGCAGTCATGTCGATGTCGGTGGCACATCATGGCCGGTGATCGCATCACTCCTAAAGGTCTGCCCGGTTGATTGATGAAATTCACAGGAAATTATAGCAATGTATGTCTAATTATTGATTGCAGCGGAAGTTAAGAAAGTGTTTTTGTTAACAAATGAAAAGTACCTAAGTGATGGTAAATTATTTATGAATCTTTTTGTGGAGGCCTGAAATTGAGGAGTAAGGAAGTTCTATGCTGTGTTGCCATGTCCTGCTAAGGCGCTGGACACACAGAGGAGACGTGAGACGAGGACGGGACGAAGACGCGGAAGATAGTATGCAGATGGAAAAACGACACGCCTGCATTTTGTAATTTCTGTCCTGTCTACGTCCCGTCCGCGTCTTACGTCTCTTCTGTGTGGTCCGCGCCTAAGAATGACTGCCTCGATGGTCGCAAGCGCGAATGCTAAGCTCGGGGTCCCGAGATCGACCCCGTGGTGTAAAGTGTTGTTCGGTCTTTCGGTCAGGTATTCCTCAGTACCAGCCCGGAGTGTGGATTTGTGGGACTTAAACAAAATTGGCGAAATGTGGGTGTAATATTTATACCTCTGGCTATCCCTTTGGGAAATACCGAATTACAGGCGTGACCTTATTTTATTTTATAGGAAGGAATGCAGTCTGGTCAAGTGATCATTGTTGATATAAATATGTTATGGCCGGTTTCCAACCTAATGAAATGTTGTGTGTCAATATTATGACAATTATATTTATTTTGTTCATTAAGAATGAATGAAAACATCTTTTAAGTCAACAAACGACATAACATTATTAACCTGGGACTGTCTCTTACAGGGCAAAGCCCTCATAATATACCTGCCGCTGACATTGGATTCATGAGCATCCTCATCCTCTTTCAAAATGAGACCAAACATGAAATCGCAAAAAAAAAACGGCAGTTCCGTATATTTTGACGAGCTATGCGAACATAATTGCAGGGAACCGCAATTTTTTTTTCGCGATTTCAAAATCCAGCCTCGTATCTAGTTTTTACCCAACTATGGCGAAGCAAAAAGGAGGGTTATGGTCAAAAGACCGGTATGTATTTCAAAGCTAGAATAGCAAGCTAGAACCTCGGTAAGATGTGCCAAGCCAGAACAGCAAGCCAGGATGGCTTGCTGTTCTGGCTTGGCACATGCTAGTGCTGTTTACATGATGCCAGAAACACAATAAATAATTGTTAATAGTCTGTCTCGCTCGCACTTATGAACTCATGGAGCAGGTAGCAAACATATATCGATAAAACGTAAGGCTTTGCACATTTTTATTGATATTGACATTTTGTTGGCTCGGACTCAGCTTATAACGCGAGTACTATTGCCTAGAAATGAACCAGTTCTCTCTGTATACACGAAGCCAGAGTTACTAGCTTGCTAGTTTACTAACACTAGCTAACTATCCTGGCTTAAGAAACTAGCCTCGTGTAAAGTCGTGTATAGGTTCGTGCTAACAGACGCGATATCGCGGGCGCGACAGGTAGCGGTACCTTTGTCGACAAAGGTACCGCTGCCTGTCGCGCCCGCGAAATCGCGTCTGTTTGCACGAGCCTTATCTCGGGCATAAGAGCTGTCTCGTCTCTGTGATAGGGGCCGTAATCCACCACGGATTACGGCCCACTCCCTCTCCCGCCTGTGCGGGTTAATGGATGTCACAAGACCATGGTTATAAAACAGTGTACCTAAATAATCCAATCTTTTGTAACATTTTATAAACCTGCGCTAAGCAAATAAATGTATTTGAATGTTTGGTTGCAGGACTCGCCGGCGCCGGCGCCGGGTCCCTCTCGAGGCCCGTTTTCGTTTGTATTGTTCTAAGACATAGCATACCATTACGCCTGTATGCGCCGAAGGGTTGGCAGTCGGAGGTGGTGTAAGTACCTACCTAGTAAGTACTTACACCACATTTCACCAGTTATGTTCTAGTCTCATGTAATAGGGGGCGAGCCTATATTGCCATCAACCGGGCACAAATCCACACTCCGGGCCGCTACTGAGAAATTCCAGATGAAAAACTCAATAACACTGCGCGACCCGGGAATCGAACCTGACGGGATTATTCTACAAATAATTGTCATTTGAGTTATTTTCAATTTTATTGACCCCTGCTGACCCATTGACCCCTGCTATCCATTAATTGCTTGAACTGTAACACACCTTTATTTCAATCGAGTCATTGTTTCACTAAAATTCATTATTGATGTATGTAAATTACTTAGGTACGTTATTCATGCAAAAAGTTGATACTTACATGGCATAAGAGTCGTTAAATTTAATTTAAATTCATTTACACAGTTGCGATGTCATTATTGTTAAATAGATAACAACATCCCAATTAATCCTAACTAATAATAAAAATGCGAAAGTGAGTTTGTTTGTTTGTTACGCTTTCACGCTAAAACGGATTTGGATGAAATTTGGCACATATGTAGACTTAGATTGTCTGCGATGTCGCGGGCAACAGCTAATAAAATATTAAATTAGATAATTTTGGGCAGACGAGATTATTATCTTACTAAGGGGTGTCATCGGTGACGTGTTACTGACCGACTTCAAAAAAGGACCTTTCTATGTTCGTCTGTAGGTATTTTTCATTGTAATTGATTATTCGCATAGCTAGTGCCGGCAGTGATTGAACGGTGATCTTTATCCAAGAACTTTGGGTGCAAGAGATAATTTAAGAACTTGGAAAGGTTAGGTTTCTTTTGACTAAGTAAGTAAGTATTACCTATTCGACAACATGCCTGAAAGCTAAAGAATTAAGAGTTACTAAGATGCAATAATAGCGCAGAGCCGTAGCCAAGAATTCATTTCGGGGGGGTTAAGGTTGGCAACGTTTTTTTTAAAAAAGAGTATTATTTTTAGAACAGCAATTTTCCACTTTTCGGAAATCATATAAAAATGATTGAGAGCGCAGCGAGCTCGAAATGTTTTGCATCCAGCTTCGAATAAGTTAGGGTTTCTTTCTCTTTGACCGATCAATAGAAGTAACCTTATCGCGATAGCGAGCGAAGCGCACATAGCTTGGGATTTAGCACCCCGCCTGGGAGAGGCTGGGAGAGGTTAGAGTAGAGTATCTCAGAGAATGCTGAAGTTGCAAGAATTTATTCAATACAAAGTCAGAGTCGATAAAAATCATACTCTTAGGTACTGGTATTGTAGATTATAACGTATGCCTACGCGAAATAGATTACAATTATCTGTAGGTATACGGAGGTAGGTACCCTAGGAGGTCGATCTCTGGATTGAGATACTATTTTCTCGCATTTCGGGGTGGGTTAGAACCCCCAAAACCCCTGCGGCGTTGATAGCGAGCGACGTGAGCTCGAAATTTTTAGAACGCCGGCGCCGCCTCCGAAAATGTTTTCTTTTGATAATTTAGACCAGAAATAGGAGTTACTTTGTCGACTTGTGAAGAAAAGCAGAAGAAATAGCAGAAACTATAATGCAGGAGCGAGCTCGATATCTCGTCAGGAAGGCCAGTTACCTGGTAGCTGGGCGGAAATCCAAAGCTGAGTGAGCTGAGGAAAGCATCGTTTTATGGCCCGTCGTTCCGTGTTTCACGAAAAATACTTTTTCATAAGGGCACCGCTTTGGGGCAAACCGTCAGCTAACTAAAGTTTTTGGCGACTCATGAACAAGATTTTGCTGCCAACAACCAGTGTGAGTGGAGCTTTATTCCGCTTGCATCGCCATTATGCATCGTATATTTGACTTCCTCGCTTCGCTCAGGAGTTAAATCACAGCTCACTCGCTGCGCTCTAGCCCTAGAATCCTTCGTTGCCTTCGGGATTCGAAATAGCTCCCGCAACATTAAGAATTTTTTTCTTTATCCACTTAATGAATAATCGACCTAATTTCGGAAGTCGGTGGCAAAAAACTAAGTACAAAACCAAAGACACCAATATTCAAAATGATATAACGTTATTTTTTATTTTCTAGTGTCTTTTTTCGGCTGTTTATTTATATAAAAAGTTTTTTTATCTGTAGGTAATTTTTATGGTGGGTTTGGCATAATAAAGAGCATTATTATCCTCTTCTATTCTGAGTTCCACAATAATTGTTCATCTTGGCAATTACTTTTGTCTATTGACCTCAAAAACTATAAATCTATGTGTGTAGGTACAAGAACATCAATGTGTGTATCATCAATATAGGTAGCTAACTGTAGGATTGTAAAACTGTGCCTACACGCAATGCTAACACTTGCAAATGTTTTAAGTAAACATTCAAAAAGTCGTCACTCGAATCGTAATCATTTTCACTTTAGAAGGTGAGAAACTCATTTCATAATCGGTTTTTAGGGTTCCGTATGACCGAATGAAAAAACGAAATCTCCCCTATTGGATCTCTCGTGTGTCAGTCTGTCTGCAATAGCTTATTTGCTCTGAATCGAATGGGCCGGTTAAGTTGAAAGGTACACATATCAATTTCTGTGACCCAAACATGGACATGTGACTTAGGTACCTAAGTCATTAATGAATTTGGAATAAAGGGGGTCCTACTAATTGTCCCTACCGTGACATAACAAATGAAAGGGTTTACGGTGAGAGTCTCAAGTATTTTTGTTTTATAGTTTTTTAATTAACATTTTAAAAATACATTTTAGAAAATTGATCATTTCCCCTTCCTTATCTCTGAAACTACAGGCTCTCAAAGCTCAAGATTTTAGAAAAACCTTTACCCTCTTTCTGGGCAGTCGCGTAAAATACAGAATATAGTGCTATAAGTACTTATAGATTAGATACTTAGAGGAAAACCTATAAGATGTCTATGGTCATAAAATAACATGTTAATCTCCCAATATTGTGCTCCCAACATTTTCAGTTGGAATGTATCGGAAAACATGTTTTTCAACTACAATGCATAAGTTTGTTCCTGGGATAAATTCATCCCAACTAAGGAACCCTTCATTGTGCGTGATCTGACACGCACTTGGCCGGATTTTTTGGGTTTGCATTACTAGCAATGTCCATGACAAGCTTTTGTCCGCGACTAGGACTTGCGATAAGCATGTGTGGTGTAACTACTTGTGAAGGATAGGCTGAGTAACGATGTGATAAGGTGCGGTTTAAAAGGAGATGCAGGTACCTACCTAGTTAGTGACAAACATTTCAAAGATTTTTTATACTTTTAATGAAATAAATTGTATAATGTTTGTTTTTTTTTTAATTTTAATTTAAATATTTATATATTACCTATATTTTTCTATAATTTTATCTTTTTTAGTAAAAATAACTATATATACCTTTACCAGCATCACTGCTATCAGAGTCCTGTATGACGCATTAGTCAGGAGTCATCTGGAACATAGTGCTGTCATTATGGGCTCCACATGAGTCTAAGTATTCAGTGATGTTGGAACGAGTCCAGAATAAATTCGTGCGCCATCTGTACAAGAAACTGTATGGGGTATACCCATTTTACCCTTTGATGTACCCCACTCTATTCGTACTGGGTATGGTAGGGTAAAGGGTATCAACTAGGGGTGCGGCGGGAATTTGCGCTGGTGTCGTATATATTGAAACTGCTCCGAGGCATTGAGCACAATCCGAGAGTGCTGCAGCGGTTGCAATTGTACGTACCCGACCGCTATGTGTGGAGGCGACGGCCCCCGCCACTGCTAGTCGTACCATCAGCCAGCACCAACTTCCTGGCCAAAACCCCTCTGACTCGAGCAATTCGCACCATCAATTATATTCAGGTCGAAATTGATATATTTACATGTCACTGGGGTGAATTCGCAAAAGTACTCTTATTTATATTATGTTATAAACAATGATCGTAATTTTAATTTTATATATATATTCCTTGGCTATCGCATTAGGTTAAGACCTGTAATGGTAGTTTTAAGGCATTTAAATAAATAAGAGTACCTACTTATGCTTAGATGGTTTGGTCATGTTGAGAGGATGAGTGAAAGGTGACTAACTAAAGGTATTTACAAGGCAGATGTAAGTGGAAATGCCCGGAGTGGACGCCCTAGGGGACATATAGTGACCTTATTGGTGATGTTCTGCATGTTCTTCAGAAAGGTCAGGTACTACTCGTAGTACTCGCAACTGGCGTGCGTGTATGACCAGATGTATGAACGTAAACGATGCAAAAGGAGTAGGTATACCATTTAAGATCTTAGGAGGTGGCGTTCAGTAGTGCATGCCTACCCCCATGAGAAGAAACCGTGTGTTTATGTGTAGATTATGATCCTAAGTAGGTTTTCATGAATCTCACAGCTAATGCTACGCCTATCAGTAGGTACTACCTGGTACGGGACCGTCAAGGCTTGTTCCACTGCCACCGATTAACGAGAGGCGAGTCCTAAACCTATCAACAAAAAATACCTCTTATAACAGAATTATTTGCACGACCATTGCAAATAATTGAAAACAATGTAAGTATTTCAGTTACCAGGGCCGTAGTCAGGAATTCATTTCGGGGGGGGAAGGAAGGTTGCCAACTTTTTTTTAAAGAAATTAAGTATTTCTGGTTCCAGAGAGGGTAAATAAAAGTAAGTACAGATTTTTTTTAAAGAGTATTATTTTTAGGACAGCAATTTTCCTCTTTTTTTGAAATCTTAAAAAAATGATTGCGAGTTACGCAAGCTCGAAATTTTTAGCATCCTGCTTCGAATAAGTTAATATTTCTTTCTCTTTGACCGATTATACAGAAATAGAAGTAACTTTATTGACTTACGCAGAAAAGTTTGAGAAGGATGGTGCAGAAAAGGATGCAAGAGCGAGCGAAGCGAGCTCGAAATTTTTAGCACCCCGACTGGGAGAGGTTAGAATATCTCAGAGAATGCTAATAAAGTTGCTGGATTGATTCAATACAAAGATAAAATCGATAAAAATGCAGTAGGTATTTAAGCATACTCTTACTGGTATTGTAATTTACAAAGTAGGTACGCCTATGCGAGATAGATTACAATTATCGCTATATGGAGGTACCCTAGGGGGGTCGATCTCTGGATTGAGTCTGGTTTCTCGCATTTGGGGGGGGGGGGGGGGGGGTTGGTTTGAACATAGGGGTTTATAACATTTGAACTAAGTACTGATAAATTAATAAAAGTCGATGATAGTTTATATAGGTATAGTGTGTTAACAATGGTTAACATGGGACAAGGGCAGGAAGACGATGATGAAGATGCCCCCTAATTTAATACTGGTTGGGTACTCCTGAATAAATAATTACTCAATCTTTTTTTTCATCTGTCTGTTTCTAGTAATTTCCTAATTACCAGTTTAGCCACTATTCAACCAAGGCATCGTTACATTACGTATATTATCTAATAGCAGTAGTAGCGTAGTTCATTACGCTGGTTTACCTACTGGTTACAGTGAGGTTCGTTTTAGTTCGGTAACAGTTAACCAATAGTTAACTATATTATATATACTGATCAACTGTGTTAGATATTTAAATCAATCACTGATACAATACAACTAATATGAACTTAATATGAATTATAGTAGTTAGGTAAGCACATTTATAAGAAAGTTCCAATATATCTGCATACCTACTTTTTACTTTGGTATCTAGGTATAATAATTAGGTATCATTTTGGGCAAGCACTTGAAACGTTACTCAATGATACGTAATAGCGTTATGTAAGTTCCAGTAACCATTTACAAACTAATTTCTTGGCAATATAACGAAAATCTATTGGAACGAAATCTTCAACTATTAACTTACTTACTTAAAAGTGGGCTCACTCTATTTGACTTCTCGTGGAGTCGCGAGTGAGCTCGCTCCGCACGCTCAGCTTGTTGACTGTGGTCACAGTAAACATACTTAGGTACTTAGTGCGTTTATTAATCTGCATTATCTCTCTGTTCCAGAAATACAGTATGACAATGGCGCCGACTGTTGCCGAGTTCTATCGAGGAAAGACGATTTTTATCACTGGCGGAACTGGCTTCGTTGGGAAGGTACCTAAGCGATGAGGTGTATGAGTGGCAGATGAGGCGTAAAAAGCCCGATTAGCGTATTTTTCCAAGAATTCTGATATCCTAATATCGTTGATCATAGCTGGTTTCAAGCGCAACTGCAGAGCATGAGGTTCTGGGTTCGACCCCCAAATTGGCCAAAGTGTTATTGGGTTTTCCCGATTAGTAGGTATCCGGTTCATCTCATTATAGGTAGGTACGGCTCTATTAGTTACATGACGAAATGTGAGTGTTCCATACACCTGTCTACCCCTTCGAGGAATACAAGCGTAATGATGATTATTTATGTTAGCACACGCGGATCGCTAGTCAACAACTAAACCAATTAATGACGTCACGGAGAAACCTCAAATAAGCAGTTATCGCTTAAAATTACTGCTTGCGTTCGTTTGATTGTTTTGTCTCGGTTGAGTGGCCTTATTCTTTAATCCGTGGGCATTAGGCCACAGAATACATATTTAACAGAGACCTAGCTTTGTACATTCAACATATTCATAACATAACATCACCCCTGTAATTCCCAGAAGGGTTAGGCAGAGGTGTACCTTAGCATTTACACCCACTGCCCACATTTCGCGAGCATTTTGCCATCAACCGGGCATGAATCCTGACTCCGGGCTGGTCCTGAGAAACTCCTGACCAACGAGGCACTATACTGAATATAGGTAATCATCAACTGCCAAACTTTTCCCAACTATTGGCTCGGCTTCCAGTCTAACCGGATGCAGCTGAATACCAGTATTTCACCTGGAGCCAGACAGCCTATCTGACATCCACAACCCAGTTACTGGGTAACCCGATACCTTTTAAGAAGACTGCTACCATATTACTAATCATTTATGAGCCATATGATGCCTACTTGAATAAAGATAATTCTCTATTCTATATTTGCAGGCTCTCATCGAGAAGCTTCTGCGTAGCTGTCCAGAGGTAGGCGCTATCTACCTTCTGATGAGACAGAAGAAAGGAATGAACGGTGAAGAAAGACTTAAAGACCTTTGCAGTAGGCGGGTGGGTTGATGACTTTACTACACGCGGCCGTTAATACGGCACATCGAGGTTCAGCAAAAGGACCCAATTTATTTGTGATCAGCGCAAATTTTCTTCGTCTTCGGGGGTTTCTCGAAAACAAAGGGGACACTCCCCAAACCGTCCTTCTCACAATCCATCCATCGTTTCCTTGGTCTTCCCCAACTCTTCAAAATCGTGGTTATTAGTTTAGTCACCAGAAGCATCGCAGGTGCATCGCCATCGCAGAGACTAAGGCTAAATGTCGCATGTGCCTGTAATTACACCGAAATCCATAACATTCAAACAACAACGCACACTGTATTCACTTGAAGTGAATGCAGGGTGCGTTATAACTGCTATTATACTAATTCTTCCTTTCCCGCAGGTATTCGATCTCCTTCGAGTGAAGAACCCAGATAGCTTCAAAAAGATTAAGATAATCAACGGAGACATCACAGAGGATGGGCTGGGCATCTCAGAGAATGACAAGATGCTCTTGCAGAAAGAATGTAACATCATATTCCATAGTGCCGCATGTGTTAGGTGAGATTTACAATTTATGACTGCCGATATATTCTGAAAAAATCTCACCGTGAAAACGTAGATGAAGTGAGCTCTCTCTTTCCACATAATGCTACGGACAACGGTGAGATTTTTACAGAATCGATCCGCTGCTAACAAGGAGCTCGTGGATAAGCACCATCCACTACTTATAAGTATAATACTGAGACCCCTCCGTATCCGTCTGAAAGTCCTCCGTCTCCGTCGGAAAGCACGTTAGCTTTTGGTACTGGCTGTCATTCGTAGATCTTTGACAATCATTACTGGTAGTCCGAAAGTCTGACAACCCGACTTAGGTACCTACCAAGTGGTATCGTGTTAGCCAGTAAAAACTGTCTTGTGGCGGTCAGATAGGCAATCGGTAACATAGGTACTGGTGTAGAGCTGCATCCGGTTAGACTGTAAGCCCTACACAGTTGGGAAAAGAATAGGCAGCTGATGAATACCGTCTGTTTAAACTATGCTCTCTTTACAGATTTGACCAGAAACTGAAGGACGCTGTCAACATGAACACAACTGGCACATGGAGAATGTTGAGTCTTGCCGAAACTATGCAGAATTTAGAGGTAGGTACTTGAGTACTATCACGATTTTGAAGATCACAGCCTCCTTATGTGGATAAGTTAACGCAGTCATAGCTCGGCAACTATTGGCCGTTGCTGGCAGCTGCCATATGGTGGCACAGCAGTAGGTAATTCATTTGCTGTAACTTTGGATCTCATTCGATGCTTAACACCGTTCAAGCGACGAACGAGGCGAGTGGCTGATTGGCTGAATCTTCATTAGAATCAGATAGAATAGGTACTGTTTATTATGTAGGTACATACACCGAGGCATGAATTTAATCAAAATCAGAATGTATTTAGTTAGTGAGAATGTAGTTTTCTGTAGTAGGTACTTAAAGATATATTTTTTTGTATGTTTTATAAATTCTACCACTACGGGTACCTACAAAAATATGATGTATTCAAATGTCATTCTAATCTGTCCATTTTAAGTAAGTATTTTAATGCGGGTACATTAAATACCGTTTATTACAATGAACTTAGGTACTAAAATACACAACAAACTTATAACATCGCGAGAGTCGCGGAGGATGCGTAAGTATATAGTACGTAGGCACGTCTTTACGTCTTTTCCCGTCGGTGATCAGAACTAAAACTCCTTGCTAGCAACAGCGACGGGCTTTTTATAATACTCAGAAAGTAGGTACTTCAAGCGATTCATTACTTTCGGTGTTGTAGCCTGACGACGCGATGTCCAACTTCCCCCACCCGACCTACGGATCAATAGGCGATTTTCTTATCTAGCGAGCGAGCCCCATAAGTAGGTGAAACAATAGGAGCGAGCGAGATAGAGAGCCGCTGCGCAGTCGTGCTCTTTCTAAGCCGTGGTAAGGCTCGCGGAACAACTTTATTTAATTTATTTAGTTTGTTAGAGTTCTCGCGTTACATTCTCCCCCTCTAGCCTAACTAAGTGTCCCCACAGTTTGGCTAGTCTAAATATCTACGTGGCCTACCCCGTTTACGCTTCTCCCTAACTGGAGGTTCTATCTGACCAGCGAACGGCGTGAGGTGCGAAACGTGATATTTCCCTATGTTTCTCTCAGTCTGTATATTCTCCAGACCGTACGTGGTTGGGCTTATAACCTTCCCTATTTTATATGGGCCGTCGCGGCGTGGGATAAACTTCGCGGTTTGTCCGCATCCTGCGTCGTTCGGTCCTCGTGTCTTAACCCAAGGTCTCCCCCTAGAGGTTTCGTCGGACTCCATGTCCTTAATGCGTAGGAGTGGGTGTCGATCCGGCTCAGTTACCGCGTTACGCTTCCGGTAATCAACACATGGCCGTAAAGTTCCGCCTTTCTTACCTACCAGTACCACGTTGGTGGTCCAAGGGGACTCGTACTCCTCGATAATGTCATCTTGCAGCAGCTTATCGGGCTCCTTCTGCAAGGCTTCTCTCCTATTCTGTGACATCCTATATGGTGGACAAGCAATAGGTTCCTGGTGTGGACTCACCTTTATTGGGTGCGAAGCATACTCAGTGGCCGGTATGCTGCGCGTACGCCGCTGCTTGAGGTTTAATCTAGTACCTTCATCCGGACGCAACGGTAACTCCGTGGATGCAGCTTGCATGATGTTCGCATCCGTCGGGCTAAGCGTGTAAGAGTACACAAAATCATAAAATTGCCCGGGGCTATCCGAGAATGTCCAGATGCCCTGGGCGACATCTATTATCATTTCAGCTCGTGCCAAAAAGTCTACACCTAAAAGCGTCCTATTATCACTGCCAGGTAACACTAACAACTGACACGTCACCGTACGACTTTCAATAATAATATCTACCTCGGCTGTCAACAGGTTTCTCCACCCTTGTGTTCCATCAGCCAGGTGTACGAACCGTTTAGTCTCACTAAACTTAACTCCAGAGTCTACCAAGACTCGGTACAACAGCGGGCTCGCAATGCTATGCGACGCGCCGGTATCTACAATCGCCACGCCGCTACGGCCCATAACATTAATATTTACCATTGGGTAGGATTCGCGCGTATTTATGTTTGCTACCCGTACGCACGAAGTATCACCCATACTAACGTTATCGTTATAACAAAAATCTAAACCTAAATGCACACTATTGAATGAAGTCTTATCATCTGATTTCGACGATGTCGTCGCGCAAAAATCACATTTCGACCTCACTACGCCCTCTTTACCACAACCATAACATCGCAAAACCTTTTGCGTATTTTCAATTTTCGCGCCTTTAATATTATTACTACTGGCTTTATCGCGATTACGACACTCGTCGCTAACATGCCCAAATATTTTACAATAACTACAGCGCGGCCTATTCTTATTATTACTACGCCCCGTAGTCGACGCTCTCGTGGTGGGGGATGTCGATCCTGTGAGTTTGCCGTCATTGACCACATTGTTATTATTATTGACAACAGAATTTTTTACCTTATTTTCGTTGTATGCATCCTCTGCGATCCTTGTTTTACACATAAGATCGTCTAAACTACGAATGGTATCACGCGGCACTCTTTTTAGCACTCGTCTGTGTAACAACCCGTAACAGACGTCGATTTGTAACACTTCATCAAGCTTATACGGTAGCTTGGCTATTAATGCGCGCACTTTACACAAAAATGTCTCGGCACGTTCGTCGTCGCGTTGCTCGGCGGCGTAGATCTCACGCAGAACCTTGTAGGCGGGCTGCGCCCTGCCATACATAGCGCGGAGGCTGGCGACCGCGTCGGACCACGTAGTCACCGACGCTTTGATGCCGCGCCACCATACTGCCGCGTCACCTTCCAGCAACATTGGCAATCCTCGGAGAGCATGCTCGTCTCTTACGGATGCGCACTCCTTGAAGATCTCGACGGCGTCCAGGAAAGCTTCCAGGACCTCAGCGTCCTGGGATGACCCGTTGAATCGCGCCGTGCACTTTATAAAGTTTGCACTCGAGCTAGCGCTAGCGGCACTTCCGCTGTTCGCGCTCGTCGATGGAGGCACCCTGACTGGGGTGGAAGTACCAAAATCACCGTTAGACGTCATCAGCGAATTTATAAGACATCTATTCGCTTCTGCTTGCGTGCGCGTGATCGTCTCGATCAGCGTGGACAGGAACTGTTCTGTGGGGAGCTGGAACGCTGGTTGTTGTGTCGGCCTCGTGTCGACACTTGCAGGTTCGTCGGCGCGATCGCGCTCGACAACGCTGGCCTCCACTTCGGTGAACGTAACGTCGTCATCCTCTTCTTGCTGTTCACGGAGCGCTTCTCCTCGACTTCTCGTTATTGGCATCTTCACGTGTGTGATGATAACGAGTACGGTAGAATGTCCGCGGTTTTTCAAGCAAGGTAGATGTATAGTTCGTCACGAAAACACCGTATTACAGTTCGTACTATCACTCGTACGCGGTTCGAGCCACAAGTATGGGCGCCAGTTTAGTGCGGGTACATTAAATATCGTTTATTACAATGAACTTAGGTACTAAAATACACAACAAACTTATAACATCGCGAGAGTCGCGGAGGATGCGTAAGTATATAGTACGTAGGCACGTCTTTACGTCTTTTCCCGTCGGTGATCAGAACTAAAACTCCTTGCTAGCAACAGCGACGGGCTTTTTATAATACTCAGAAAGTAGGTACTTCAAGCGATTCATTACTTTCGGTGTTGTAGCCTGACGACGCGATGTCCAACTTCCCCCACCCGACCTACGGACCAATAGGCGATTTTCTTATCTAGCGAGCGAGCCCCATAAGTAGGTGAAACAATAGGAGCGAGCGAGATAGAGAGCCGCTGCGCAGTCGTGCTCTTTCTAAGCCGTGGTAAGGCTCGCGGAACAACTTTATTTAATTTATTTAGTTTGTTAGAGTTCTCGCGTTACAGTATTTATTTGCATAAAACATGGTATACATGGTGTTACAATAATTTATAATAAAGATCTTACATGTTTTGCCAGAATTGTACTTAGCATGCATATGTTCACTTAATACTAACATGAGAATTTGTTATCCATAAATTCTTTAAGACTATAGAAATATTTCGAGTTTAACCAGTCAAACAATTTTCCCTTAAATAATCTGGAGTTTAAGTTTTTTATGCTACTCGGTATATTATTATATATACTAACACAAGTATATAAGCAGCTTTTATTATATTTAGAAAGCTTGGGAAGATCATGCAGAACGAGTCTCTGTGGATCACGCCGGCTCCTTGGATTAATATCATTGGCTGATATAAACAGGTCTTTATGTTTATTAACGAACATACATATTTCAAAAATATAAAGCGACGGCAGCGGTAACAAACCTAGTTTCTTAAATATGGGTTTACAAGATTCCTCCGAGTGCATCCCGTAAATTGCCCTAATACACTTTTTTTGAGCAACAAATGCTCGGTTTAGATCGGTACTATTTCCCAATATTATGAGCCCGTAACGTAGTACCGATTCTACATATGCATGATAGGTCATGAGAGCTGTTTTTAAGTTAGTAATATTTTTGATTTGTTTAAGAGCATATACAAATTTATTTATTCTCTTTGCAACGTTATCTACATGCTCTTTCCAATTCAAATTCTCATCAATAATTACGCCTAGAAACTTCGTTTGTGCTACTTCTTCAATTTTGGATACGTTTAGTTTAATATTATATTTAGGATTATTACCTACATTTATTGAAATTAATATAAACAGATTTATTAAGATTTATTTTTAAATTATTTATGTCAAGCCATTGTATTAATTTATCTATAGTATTATTAATGTCAGTCTCATGATTATTTCTAAAATTGTTACATTTTTCTGTCGCTATAATAATGGCTATTTCATCAGCAAATAATATACATCGGTGGTCAGTTATATTAATAATATCATTTATGTACAGTAAGAACAGGACAGGCCCCAGTACACTTCCTTGTGGTACACCACATGTATTGTGCTTGTATTCTGATGAAAAAGGCACCTTAACTTTATTTTACATCAATTTTATCAATAATGACTCGTTGTTGTCGGTTACTGAGATATGATTTTATCCACTGAAGTGTAGGACCCCTGATACCTACAAGTTCAAGTTTTTTGAGCAACAGATTGTGAGAAACTAAATCGAAGGCTTTTGAGACATCGAAAAATAGCCCAGTGGTCAGATTTTTATTATTGATATTAGTTCATTCTCCTGCCTTATCCCAATTTATTAGTGGTCGACGCAGCAAGTCTTCTCTTCCATACATCTCTATCAGCCTATCTCAGTAGGACACATTCGTATCTCATCATTCATATCTTGCCTTCCAGGTGTTCGTACACCTATCAACAGCATACTGCCGCTGCGACCTAGATGTGCTGGATGAGAAGGTGTACACCGCGGTGCACAAGCCGAGGAAGATCATGGACATCGTCCAGTGGATGGATGATGAGACCCTGGCTTACTTGGAACCTAAGTAAGTATAATCGGTTCCAAAAGTACCTTTTATTCGAAAATATTGTAACAGCCAATTATTTTTAACAGAGTAACCGTGGAGTTTCTTGCCGGCTCTTCTCCATAGGAAACGACCAATTGGAACCGTGCACCTAGCTTCTGACGTTTCATAAGTGCCCATGTAGGTTTATGTGAAATAAAATATTTAAAAAATCAAAAATAAAAACCTATCTGATGAAAATATAAGTAAACAAATGGATCAGAAAACATAGGTACCTACCTGTGGATGCCAAAAGTGCTTTGATTTGATTATTTGAATACTAAGACCCCAAATTATAGCCCAATTTGAAATTAATAACCATCAAGATGATTTCATTTGACAATTGATGAGGTTATTTTTATATTCTCAATTATGGTTAACGATTTTTGTCAATTAAGTACGATTTAATACACTATTATTCAAACAATAGTAAAATTGTTGGGTTATTCCGTTTATCCACCCCAAAAAATCCACCCTAAAGTGGATAGATATACTCGGAACCGTATGTAGATGACGAGAATCTACCATAAGCCTTATAAATTCCGTTTTATCAAACTACGCCTAAGGTGGATTCTCGGACATACGTTTTTTGTGGGGTGGATAAACGCAATAAAATAAACTCAAATTGTTGCTCCAAGTTTTAACTTTTCTTTTTTTTTGTAAGAAATGTAAATCCTGGGTGACTGCTTCGTACCTACCAATGGTGCCACCATTGGTCAAGACTGCTGAACATGGGGTCCTGGGTGGATCGGATAGCGATATTGGGTTCTTCAACAAACACTAACGTGGTGGTACGTTTCTTCTTCTAATCTTGTTCTTCCAAATTCCAGGATAATATCATCAGAGCCCAACACCTATTCTTACACTAAGGCTATCACTGAAGACTTGGTGGCAGAGTACGCCGGCAAGTTTCCTGTGGCCATCGCCAGGCCGTCTATAGGTCAGTACTACTCACTACTACTATAAACCTCCGCCTGTAGTGTGCGTTGGTTTATAAAAACCGGTCAAGTGCGAGTCCGACCCGCACACAAAGAGTCCCGTACTTCGTTTTTTTGTGTGGGAACCCCCTTTACAGCCCGCTAACAGAAAAACAGACGCAGTCAGACCGTCAAACGGAACCCTACAATATTTTTTTAATATTTGGTGAAGTTCAACATCAGCTCTGTGCATTTTGTAGATTTATAAATAAAATCAGTGCTTAAAAACCAGTGCAATAGAATATAATGGACATATAAACAACTGATTTACAACATATATTGTGGACACAGTGAAATAATAAGTTGTCTGCCTATAAATAGTGAATAACTGTAATAGTGAAGCTATCAGCTGTTGGGACAAACGGGCAATAATTACGAAAAATCAATACCTAAATGGACTAAATTCCATAAGGAAGTGACAATGTGCGAATAATTTAGTGAACTCTTTGTGGACTACATACAAATATCAGAGGAAAATAACCTAAACCTAAATCTCAACTAGATGACTAGGCAATTACCAATAAATTAATTGAAACCAGCGCCATCTCTTGAAACTTTACTGTACTGCGTTCTACAGACAGCGAAACTCCATCGATAGATCGCCACACCAAATAATTTCAAGAAAACCAACAGAGGACACCACTTGGATGAAATAAATAACTCAAACAAACCATGGAGGACATTATGAACGCACTTCGTCACATTCAAAAAGAGTTGGATGAACAAAAACTCACCATTCAAAAAAGTGGAGAAAAAGTGACAGAACAGGTAACACAAAATATAAAAAACATTATGGAAGAAAAATTTAGAACATTAGAAGAAAAATATAACAACCTCCAAATAAAAGTAGAAAATCAAGAAAAACGTCTTTATTTCTTGGAAAAACGAGCAAAACAAAGAAACATTGTATTCTTCGGAATAGAAGAGAAAGAGATATCATACTCAACCTTGGAAAATATTTTGGTTGAATTTATAAAAAAATATTTTGATTTAAACATTGAACGAAGAGACATACAAGAAATAAAGAGAATTGGAAGAAAAGGAGAAAGACCTAGACCAATTGTTGCCACTTTTTCTAACCTAGGATTAAAAATCGATATATTTAAACAAAAAATTGCACTGAAAGACACACCACACTACATAAAGGAAGACTATCCGCGGGACATACTAAATAAAAGAAAAGAATTACAAGAGCAAATAAAGATTGAAAGAGAAAAAGGAAACACTGCTATAATAAAGTATGATAAACTTATAATACTAGACAAAAACAGGACCACAGCAAACAAGAGAAATCTCTCAATATCTCCTGAAAACATTCATATTCAAGAAAATAAAACAAAAAAGAATAAACAGCAACAGCTTGGCCCAAAAATCAAGGTGACAAGGTCAAACAGTGTCAACGAGTTATAAAACCAAGCATGTTGAACTTCCTGACAAATAAAAATACAACGAATAAAAATGCATAGCAACTAACCCCCTCTCTTCTTCACAGAGATACCACAAATAATCAAACTTCAATAAAAAACAAAAAACATCTTCCAACCCGGCTGGTCACCGTGGAAGATTACGACCAAAACCCTCCAAAGTTACAAAACTCAAACTCAAACTCAACCTTAAACATTATAACATACAATGTCAGAACCCTATCATCATACGAACGACTATTAGAACTGGAAGAATGCTTAAGTAAAATAAACTATGACATCATGGGAATTTCGGAAGTTAGACGACAAGGTAACAACATAGAAGAACACAACACCTTTATACTCTGTTACATGGGATCTACACCCGGAAAATACGGGGTGGGATTCATAATACACAAGTCACTGAAAAACAATATAGAGAGCTTTATAGGAACAACAGAACGAGTAGCAACTCTCAACATGAATTTAGAAGGAAACAAGATATCAATAATACAAGTATACGCACCTACAGAAACAGCAAACGAACACGAAATCGACGAATTTTATAAGACCATAGAAAAGACTTTAGAAACAGCACACACACACATCATTCTAATGGGAGACTTCAATGCAAAAGTTGGAGCCCCCAGAGAAAACGAATATCTGGTTATGAAACAATACGGAAATGGAGAAAGAAACAATAGAGGTCAGAGACTTGTTAACTTCGCGCTAGAACATGAGCTAACAATTATAAACACCTGTTTCAAGAAAAAACAAAACCGCAGATGGACTTGGCGGTCACCAAACGGCCAGTACAAAAACGAGATTGATTACATTCTCTCAAATCACCCAAAACTGTTCGAAAATATAGAAGTTTTGAACCTAAACTACGCATCAGACCACCGTCCGATCAGGTGTAAAATTAAGCTTACCACACAGAAGAAAAATAGGTCCAAGTTCACAAATAATAGAACAAGTCAACTCAAAAACAAAGATGAAATAACAAAATACAAAGAAAACCTATCAAGCTTTCTTTTGCCATCAAATCAACCAGGCTGCCAAGAGAACAAACCGGTACAAATCTCCTACGACAAAATAAAAAAGGCCATCCAACAAAGCTTGATCCTTGCTAAACCAAATATAGAAAATAATAAAAAACATAAGATACTACAAGAACGCACACTAAAACTATTAAAAAGAAGACAAGAACTACAAAAAACTAAAAATAAAACACGCTCATTGAAAAATGAACTCACCGCACTGTATAAACTTGTTAATAAATACATCAAGAGAGACTACGCAAAATATAGACAAGAAACAATAGAGAAAAGCCTCCAGCTTTGCGGTAGCTCAAAAAGAGCATACAAAGAACTCAGAACAAACCGTTCTTGGATAGAAGGACTAAAAACCCTTAATAAAGACCTAAATAACCGAACGGATATTGTCCGAACAGCAACTGAATTCTACAAGAAACTCTATAGAGACAAAACACGAATAACCACCAATAAACTTGAAATAAAAACTGTAGACTGCCAGCCCATACAACCAATACAACCAATCCACGAAACCGAAGTAATAAACTCAATAAAGAAACTGAAATTCAAAAAAAGCCCGGGTTCTGACAACGTCACAAACGAATCACTAAAATATGCCCACCAAGTTTTGGCAGAACCATTAACTGAACTGTTTAATTGTATACTTTTAAGTTCTGAAACGCCCGTAGAATGGTCGGAAGCAGATATCATACTTATATATAAAAAGGGCGATCCAAAAAATATCAGCAACTACAGACCAATTAGTCTGTTACCAAATATATACAAACTCTTCTCATCGATTATAAATAATAGAATAAGTCCGATAATAGAAGCAAAACAACCAGTAGAACAAGCAGGCTTCAGAAAAGGATACTCTACTATCGACCACATCCACACCATTGAGCTAATTATAGAGAAATATCGAGAGCTCCAAAGACCTCTTTACATAACTTTCATTGACTATCAAAAAGCCTTCGATTCAGTCACACACACAAGTATATGGGAAAGTTTAAAAGAACAAGAGGTGCCAGATAAATACATAAATGTGATTAAAAGTATATACAATAACAACAAAGGAAGAATAAAGCTCGAAACCTTAGGCCCCGTCTTCCATATAGAAAGAGGGGTAAGACAAGGGGACCCGCTCTCACCCAGTATTTTCATAGCCATCCTCGAAAACATCATCAACAAGCTGGTTTGGAGTAAAACAGGAATCTACATAAAAGGAGCCTACCTAAGTCATCTGAGGTTCACTGATGACCTGATACTTATGTCAGAGACAGCCAACGAGATGAAAAACATGATACAATCTCTACAGCAAGCGAGTGCGAAAGTTGGCTTGGAAATGAATCTAATGAAGACTAAGATAATAACTAATACACGAATAAGACCTATAACTATTAACGGTAACCCCCTAGAATACGTGGACAATTATATATACCTGGGAAAAAGAATAAGTTTCGAAAAAAACAGCAACATCATAGAAATAGAGAGAAGGGTCCAACAAACCTGGAACAAATACTGGAGCTTAAAAGAAATATTTAGAAAAAACTTACTAATAACTCTCAAAGCTAAAGTTATGAACTCATGTCTACTACCAAGCTTAACTTATGGAAGCCAGACCTGGAAATTCTCGACTCAAGTTATGAATAAAATCAATACATGTCAAAGAGGTTTAGAGCGAAGCATGCTAAACATAAAGAGAATGGATAAAATAATACACACAAAGATAAGAGACATCACTAAAGTCACAAACGCTTTGACCTTTGCTCTAAAATTGAAATGGCACTGGGCTGGCCATGTAGCACGAATGTCAGACGGAAGGTGGACCACACGAGTTACACAGTGGAAAGGACCACCAGGCAAGAGGGGGAAGGGGAGACCCTTAGCCCGCTGGGAAGACGATCTGAAAAGATTAGCTGGCATAAACTGGCGCTCCACAGCACAAGACCGTCAAAAATGGGCATCTTTGGAGGAGGCCTTTACCCAAACCGGGATTCCTGTTAATTTATAAATATATTTTTAAACACATACCTATATTACTAACCTAATTTAAGCGAACTTAATACTAAAAACCAAATTTGTGTACTGTAATATTATATTTACCAAATATTGTAAAACAAGAATTAAACAAGGTTTTATTATTATTATTATTATTTGGTGCAAGCATGCATTGACAACGCTCACGTATTAAACGACGTTTTTCAACACGAGAAAACCATAATCATAAACAAAATAATTATTTTGTAACAAATATTTGTGAAAAATAGTTCGCGGATTGTTTTTCGTGGGCTGTGCCTGCGCAGAAGGAGACTGAATCGAAGCTGCTAAACAAAAAATGTTGCAAAAATTTTAATTTCGCGGGCTAGCCTGACGCTTTCGCCTTAAATACCTACACTGCATTGTGTACCTAAAAGCGCGGCATTAAAGGCTCTTTTCGGGCATACAGAATGAAGATGATGTCACTGTGAGGAGTCTACTGCTGGCTCTACTGAAAAACCTTATATTTGCAGTGACTGCCGCATGGAAGGAACCCATCCCTGGCTGGGTGGACAACCTGAACGGACCGACGGGATTAGTCATCGGTAGTGGAAAAGGTGAGTCAGTTTTGTTTAAAGGACGAAGGGCACTGGCGTCCCCAAAATTGATTAGTCAACAGACTTGAGACAGCTCATTTTAAAGGTCTTTAACTTACATCAGTAATTCATGTTTTACTATGGAGACGAAGGTCGAATAGAAAACAATTAAAATATGTCCTTATTTTGTAGTAGACAAAAAGTTTGATTAGGTAGGTACTTATTAAAAAATCTAAATTGATAATCGAATATTTTATTTTACTTTATTTTTTCTGTATCTAGTTAAAATCGTAAAATGGTCACAAATTGACAATTAATAATATTCGCAATTTATCTGAGTTTTGTATGGAGATTTGTAAAATGGTGTGTTACGAACATACTTTATTGAAGTTTAATGTCAAATAGCAGAATCCTATGAAATTAGTCAAACTCAAGAGCAACAACTTACAAATAATTTGAAGATTAATATTAAAAAAATATCGAAATAATGGCAGATTTAGCCCTTTTCGGAAAATTTCCTTGCGCAAGCGCGTGTTATGGGGGAACCATTTTATATCACCGACTTAGTGTAGCTCTTCGGAAAATGGTAACGGTCTTTGAAATGCCGGACCTCCAGTTTGTTCGTTTATATTATTATAAGTAGGCTTAAATAAAAGTGTGTGTCGTGTCCTCATACATTAGCTGGAGCTGTCCCTACATTACGTACCTACCCGCCGCGATGGCATAAATTACCTAACTACTAACTTCAACTACTCCAAGGCAAGTAAAAGGATTGTGATAAAGTAGTCTGTTTTAATACTATTATCTAGTATTGTAGAGGTTTACCCTGTACCTAAAAAAAATTGATAATATACCTAGATGACAAGTTACTACAATCTTCTAATATTCACATTTTGCATCATACATAACACAGGTTCTTAAATATAATAGCAGCAAGTGCACACCATAAGATGCACCAATATAGTGTATCTAACTGTGTGAGATCTGTGTCACTAGCTCTTAGTAATAACTAATCAGTATTTTTTGTTTCTTTTTGCGACTCTCATTTCCATTTTTGAAGTGTCGATGCCAGCCACGGATGGGCGAACTCCTTTGTATGGAATCACCATCTACTTATGACCCACTTGGAACAACTCCACCAGGCTGAAAAAGAAAATTTGAGGTTTAATGGAGTGGACACAGAGCCCGATACCTTCTTTGCCTTTAAGTTTTTGTGTTAGATTTATGCTAAAATATTGTTTATTTTCCTCTTTTTATTTCTTTATACAGGGTGTTTGAATTCATGGACAGCTTAAGGGGTCATGGTACTACGCACCTACTCATCATTATGAAATTGTTTTTTAATTATTATCATTTAGTAAGTAGTCGCGTAGTGAAATATGATAATTATAACAACATAAAACAGCGTTTCAATTTGCAGAAACGTAGGAAAATTTTAATTTCGCTACTTTGGCGCTTTTGCCTTAGGAAAGCATGCTGCTGCCGGTCTCTGCACGGCTGTGCCTGTGCAGAGACCGTTTTTAATTTCTACTCTGTATAATAATGGAGTTAGGGGGACGAATAGACGACCAATCTGGGCATCAGTGCACTCCGGTCAATGTTGTCAACCCCATTGACAACATTAACCATTACACGATCAATCTACCATCTAACCAAAATCTCGGAACGAACTGATGGCAAGCTGTTGATCGTCCAAGGTCCCTCTTAGGCCGTAAACACACGTCAGATTTGTTCATCAAATAATCGGATCCGGCTATCCGAAGACGTTGGAGCCATTATTTTGTTGGAACATTCAACTCACGTACGATCCCATACTCGGATCGGACGTCCGAGTCGGAAAATGGCGCGAGGCGTTTACGATTTTACTGTCGGTCCCATTGTCTGAAGGCACGGTCTACATACATACCTACTTCTGGCCAGAGCCAAAATATTTTCTTGAAAATGTAACTTCAACAGTTGGGTCATGCCGGTTAAGCACTAACGACCTTTAGACACTTGACGCCCTGGAAAGGAGAGTCGGTCCGTACCTACATTGTGGATCACATATCGGATGCACCATGCACCACCCACCCACCGTCACGGTCATCATTAATGAGACTACCTACTTACATCCCGCAGAGGTGCGGGGATCGAGGTTTACTCCGGATCCACCCCCATTATCTTTATTCTTTAACAAAATGAAGAAGTCTTTCTCCTAATCTTCAATAGATTGTCTTGTGTCGGGATTAAAGCAGTTAATGCTGTGGTGGTCAGTCAGTAGAGGCAGGCGGCAGCGGGGCCGACCCCCGGCGCCAAGAAAACACCCCAAACGCACATCCAAGTAGATAATAAACAACCTGCAAGAGCGTTCATATTATAAACAAGTATAATCAGCCTATTATGTCCCTAATAATCTGCCTGTTCCCACTGCCAGGACACAGGTCTTTTCTCTGTGGGAGGAGAGTGAGCTGTACAACATCCAACCAGCACTACGCGGGCCCAGTGCTGGTTGGATGTCACATTTTGTCTTCGGGTCTCCACTATTCTAGGACATTAATTTTCTAACGCCCGTTGTCACTAACACCTGGCATGTTCCGCAATGAATGCCTAAATAAAAACGCGCTGTTGTATTTTCATCTTTCGGCGCAGAGCCGCAGACACGAGCAGTACCGCGGGGAATTCGAGGAAAAATAAGTAACAAAGAGTACCATACCATCTTTACTTCAGTTACTAAGTAAGCCAAAGTATCGAAAATCGATCCGATGAAGTCATGGCATGGCCTCGTGCCCGACCGTGTGGCGCCTGAAAATCAAAACTTACACGGGAAACTAAAATTGAACAATTTCTTGTCCATTCTCGATGTTGCTCACACATCATAGTTAACAACATTAATTTTCCCAATTTAGTTGCCCGAGTAAGTGCAACAAAAAGATATTAGGCACAAACGTGAACATTTTCGATATGTGCAGTTTTTTAAATGTTTTTAAAACCGGCCAAGTGCGAGTTGGACTAACGTGCTACATGTACTCACAGAAACTATAGTAACCAGTTACCCACGTAATTTGTGAAACTGCCCTGTGACATACAGCAGACAGATCGACAGACAGCCGGTTTAAAGCACCAGGGTTCCTTCCTTTCTTAAGCACAGTGTACAGAACTTTAAAAGCACTAAACACAGCCTTTGCAAAATACGGGCATGATGTTATACCTATATTGGTGTGACGTCAAAATTCTGGCCTGAATTTTTTCCTATTTTTGTCAAACCAACTAAGCGCAACTTCTAGCTATCACACACCACACACCTCACATTCTGACATTTTTTAGCTCTTTTATTATCGAACTTTCTTAAAGTATACCTATGGTAGTATACCTACCTAAGTATATGGTCTGTTACTTGTACGTAGTGGTGTTGGAGGTTCCGTACCGTATTAAGATCGAGTAAAACGCCGAAAAAAAACACGTTCCTTATGGAGATGGGGACCCCCTTTATTAACTTTATTTAATTTATATTGTTACAGCGACAATAGAAATGCACAATCTGTGAAAATTTCAACTGTCTATCCATATGTCTACCTGTTACGATTCATGAGATACAGCCCGCTGACAGACAGACGAACGGTCAGGCAGACGATGAGGCTTAGTAATAGGGTTCCGTTTGTCACCCTTCGGGTACGCAACTCTAAAAAGTATCAATTGATAAGAATAATTTTACTACCGAAGGCTTCCTGTAGCGGTCGCCGCCCGGACCGCCAAGCTGTTGATAGTCTTTAGTTGTATAATCTTTACATATAAATGCTGAAATTTGGCACACAGATAGTTATTATGACGTAGGCATCCACTAAGAAAGGGTTTTTGGAAATTCGATCTTTGACGGGGTGAAAAGGGGTAGTCAGTTCCACAGGGGAGGATTACTGCGTGGCTTGATTAACTTGAAATTAACATTTTTCATCATGGGTATCTAATAATCTTGGTGCTAAAGCCGATAGTGAGGTCAAAATATAAATCCAAGATGGCAGCTGCGAAAATGAAAAAAAAAAATCATCTTGGGTATCGTTTCCGTGGTTTTGAGGGTGCTATGGCCGATACTGAAGTCAAAATGAAAATCCAATATGGCGCATGCGAAAATCTAAAAAAATTTCGTCCTCTGTGTCGTTTTCATAGTTTTCGCATTTAGGGTAGGTTTTAATCCCGGTAGCACGTTCCCGTAGGATTTTTCCGACATTCACGTGGGCAAAGCCGCGGGCAAAATCTAGTACATAATAATTTTAAAAGGCCGTTCCTAGACATGCCACCGTAATGATTTTCATTGCTAATCTGCAATTTTGTAACCTTTCGTCTCGTTTTTTACAATCCCGCCGTAAACTGTAAAAGAAAGCACTATTGCTCATCCCCCATGGCAAATAGGGTAATCATTTATAGCCCATGTGTTGACCCGACTTTTAAGGAATAGTTTTGCAAAGTTTGAACCGAGTCCATTCAGTATTATTTACGTAAAGCTCGAACATATATCGTATCGTTGCCGCACCTCGTAGCAATTACTTTTCTTAAAAAATATTCAATGTTAAGTTTACTCTTAACGATTTTACTACAAGTACCTTCAATACTTAAATATAATCAATCTAACACAAGCTTGCATAGCATGTGGAATTGCATATGCGCGCAATTCTTAAAAAAACCGGCCAAGTGCGAGTCGGACTCGTGCACGAAGGGTTCCGTACAACTATCTATAAAAACAGCAAAAAAAAAACGTTTGTTGTATGAGAGCCCACTTAAATACTTTTTTTGCTCTGTTTTAGTATTTGTTGTTATAGCGGCAACAGAAATACATCATCTGTGAAAAAAACTAACTATCACGGTTCATGAGATACAGCTTGGTGACAGACGAACAGACAGAAAGACAGAGACAGACAAACGGACGGACAGCGGAGTCTTAGTAATAGGGTCCTAAAAATGTTTATGGGTTTTCCGTATTTTTGCAAACAACCCGAGTTTTTTTTTTTTTTTCAGCTGGGTTTTATCCACTATCTCAACAAATTAATAATGAATAAAAAAAGTCCGTATATTTTAAGAGATACTTATTATGACATGTTGAGGATATGACATTAATGACGTAGTGTTCGTGAATGATGATTTCGGTGATTGTAATGACGACTGTATGTTGCACCTAATAACATAGATTATTAGTTTAAAATCAGCTTTATTGTAACTACTTATTAGAAAAAAAAAACTTACATTTTCTTTAACATCATACTACCATATTTTTATTAATATAAGTATCGTTTTACAGACTCATGATTTTAGGTTACCTACCATTTGTTTGAAACTTTTGCTAAAATATAAAATTTTAATCAAACTGTCATATTACCTCAAAATCAATAGGTTTTGGTCTGACTTGGGTAAGTTACGCCTCATGCGAACTAAGCAATCCCACAGACGTCTCGCAAAATTCTGCATCGCGCAAGCAAAGTTATCCAATTAATTATCACATCAAAACATCAATATTCCCATTTCCAGTTTGGCAGTAGGCCACCATACAATACCCGTCTGTTCGGACGATCCTCCCTTTTCTCCGGAGAACGAGGAACTTTAAGGTCTGTTCCTCAAACCTCTATATCGGTGAACCCCTCATCATCTTGACGTCTCATCATCAACATTACTCAAGCTTTCGAGCGGTGATTCCGTGATTCACACAAACAGGTAGCATCCACGGCCGCAACGGGAATTCTAGCTACCCGAGCAATTAGAAGTTAGTAAGAACACTGTAATGTAATTAGAAGTTTATACGCTATTACATGAGATCATTAGTTTTTGTCCTCAACCCTTGTACTTCCATTGCATTCTGAGTTTCTGAGTACGAAATCCTGCACTGCGCGTGAAGATATGCATTTGGCCAGCTTTTAAGTAATGATTTGACCGTTTTGTTCATTTTTGACCATTTGCGTTTATAAAGTATGAGTGGCTGCTAAATGTGAGTTCTTCGTTTTGATTTGACTACTGTTTCATGATATGGTGACCTCACACAGTTTTTAGGGGTGGGTTGCCTCATGGCCGTCAGATTTTAGGTTCTTCAAACAAAATTCAACATCCCCTCCACCCAGGGTATTTCTGGAAAATTGATCATTACGATCTTTATTGTACATGTGCCAACCAATGTGTAATCAAGGGAATGTGACATTTTAAACAAATTGTTTTACCGCTTTTCACACCGACTGAGTAATGATTTTAGAAAAATCGTTTAATACGTTTCCATTATTTGACTTTATGATTATTAATATTATAAAATCCTCCCCTAAAAACTTGATTACCCTTTTTCACTCACCGGTGGATAAATTTCATAAAATCCAAAAATACATAAGTCTTATTTTTTTATGATGATTATTAATGTGGAGTTTCAAATTTATCGGACCGCGCGTTACGATTCCTCCATACAAGTTTTACATCCCCGAAAGGTATTGGAAGTTTTGAAATCTAATAATGTAAAACTTTTTTTACATAGGTATTAAGTACTTATTCGTGGCAAGTTTCAAGTTTATAAATCAAAGGAGTAAGATTTTTCATATAAACCAATTCACGCCTTTTCACCTCCATCAGGGTCGATTTTCTCAAAATCCTTTCTTAGTACACCCCTTCGTTTTAAACTATGCTGTCCAAAATTCTGGTTTCTATCTTAAACTGTTTGGGCTGTGCGAGGGTCTAACGAACGATGATGATTTTTTCGACGACTAATGACGTTACCTACTAATAATGACGGATTGTGCCAAAAACATGGTATAAAGCGAGATTTAAAATGAAGATTCTTGCGTTAAGATCTCATGAGTGTATTATACATAATTATACAATAGTTCCAATATGAGCAACAGTTGCATTAAATTAAAATAAATTAAATAATACTTCACACGTTATCTATGTAGATAAGTTAGGTACTTAACACAAATGACATTTTTTGTGACTTATCCTATCAAAACGACTGCTTCTACTTCATTCAGCTTATCGGGCACGACTGCCGTATGTGTCGACTGTCGCGGGAGGGGTGGGTTATATTACACACTGGATTCGTGTTTAACGTCGAAAGATACACTACTCGCAAACATTGTTTTTTTTTTGTTGGGCAAAAACATTGTTTTTTTTTTATAAATGTATTTGATCTTTAAGTGGTGGTGTTTGGAAACGGAGGTGAATGACGAATTACGTGATGCTTTGTTAGATTCCTTTGTTTTCGACAGGTATATGTGTGTATTGAATATGCGCCTTCTAATGAGAACTTTTAAGCAAAACAATCTGCGATGTTTTTCAGAAAAAAAAATGCCAGCAGAAAGGTTTATCGCCAAACTGGAGAAACACCCTTTACCATAGGATGAATACTATGTCATCGATGAGAGGTGCGCAATGCCCTGTTCGTGAATTCAACTGAAACATGCCACTGATCACCGCCACACACGGAATGTTTCAGTTTCGTTATTACTGATCACCGCAACGCACAGAATCATTCAGTCTACTAACTACACTGACTGATCACGCAACTCACGGAATGTTTCAGTTTCATAACTACATTGATCACCGCCAAATACGGAATGTTTCAGTTTCGTTATTTTTACTGATCACCGCAACGCACAGAATCATTCAGTCTACTAACTACACTGACTGATCACGCAACTCACGGAATGTTTCAGTTTCATAACTACACTGATCACCGCCACATACGGAATGTTTCAGTTTCGTTATTTTTACTGATCACCGCAACGCACAGAATCTTTCAGTCTACTAACTACACTGACTGATCACCGCAACTCACGGAATGTTTCAGTTTCATAACTACACTGATCACCGCCACATACGGAATGTTTCAGTTTCGTTATTTTTACTGATCACCGCAACGCACAGAATCTTTCAGTCTACTAACTACACTGACTGATCACCGCAACTCACGGAATATTTCAGTTTCATAACTGCACTGATCACCGCCACGCACGGAATGTTTCAGATTCGCTATTATTACGGATCAACGCAACGCACGGAATGTTTGTGTTGGCGAAAAACCACTTTCTGGTGGCATGTTTTTTCTGAAGACAATACTGAGACTGTTTTGCTAAAAACAATCTCACGGGAAGGCGCATTATTCAATACATGCATACTTGTCGAAAACAAAGAAATCTAACAGAGCATCATGCAAATCGGCATTCACCTCCGTTTCCAAACACCAAAACAAAGAAATCTAACAGAGCATCATGCAAATCGGCATTCACCTCCGTTTCCAAACACCACCACTTAGTCGTAAATATTTATCTCATTCTTCGACGAATAACGAATGTGTCTTCAATAGAAAATAATAAGATGATACATTTATAAAAAAAAAACAATGTTTGCGAGTAGTGTATCTTTCGACGTTAAACACGAATCCAGTGTGTAATATAACCCACCCCTCCCGCGACAGTCGACACATACGGCAGTCGTGCCCGATAAGCTGAATGAAGTAGAAGCAGTCGTTTTGATAGGATAAGTCACAAAAAATGTCATTTGTGTTAAGTACCTAACTTATCTACATAGATAACGTGTAAAGTATTATTTAATTTACTTTAATTTAATGCAACTGTTGCTCATATTGGAACTATTGTATAATTATGTATAATACACTCATGATATCTTAACGCAAGAATCTTCATTTTAAATCTCGCTTTATACCATGTTTTTGGCACAATCCGTAATTATTAGTAGGTAACGTCATTAGTCGTCGAAAAAATCATCATCGTTCGTTAGACCCTCGCACAGCCCAAACAGTTTAAGATAGAAACCAGAATTTTGGACAGCATAGTTTAAAACGAAGGGGTGTAGTACTAAGAAAGGATTTTGAGAAAATCGACCCTTATGGAGGTGAAAAGGCGTGAATTGGTTTATATGAAAAATCTTACTCCTTTGATTTATAAACTTAAAACTTGCCACGAATAAGTACTTAATACCTATGTAAAAAAAGTTTGACATTATTAGATTTCAAAACTTCCAATACCTTTCGGGGATGTAAAACTTGTATGGAGGAATCGTAACGCGCGGTCCGATAAATTTGAAACTCCACATTAATAATCATCATAAAAAAATAAGACTTATGTATTTTTGGATTTTATGAAATTTATCCACCGGTGAGTGAAAAAGGGTAATCAAGTTTTTAGGGGAGGATTTTATAAAATTAATAATCATAAAGTCAAATAATGGAAACGTATTAAACGATTTTTCTAAAATCAATACTCAGTCGGTGTGAAAAGCGGTAAAACAATTTGTTTAAAATGTCACATTCCCTTGATTACACATTGGTTGGCACATGTACAATAAAGATCGTAATGATCAATTTTCCAGAAATACCCTCGGTGGAGGGGATGTTGAATTTTGTTTGAAGAACCTAAAATCTGACGGCCATGAGGCAACCCACCCCTAAAAACTGTGTGAGGTCACCATATCATGAAACAGTAGTCAAATCAAAACGAAGAACTCACATTTAGCAGCCACTCATACGTTATAAACGCAAATGGTCAAAAATGAACAAAACGGTCAAATCATTACTTAAAAGCTGGCCAAATGCATATCTTCACGCGCAGTGAAGGATTTCGTACTTAGAAACTCAGAATGCAATGAAAGTACAAGGGTTGAGGACAAAAACTAATGATCTCATGTAATAGCGTATAAACTTCTAATTACATTACAGTGTTCTTACTAACTTCTAATTGCTCGGGTAGCTAGAATTCCCGTTGCGGCCGTGGATGCTACCTGTTTGTGTGAATCACGGAATCACCGCTCGAAAGCTTGAGTAATGTTGATGATGAGACGTCAAGATGATGAGGGGTTCACCGATATAGAGGTATGAGGAACAGACCTTAAAGTTCCTCGTTCTCCGGAGAAAAGGGAGGATCGTCCGAACAGACGGGTATTGTATGGTGGCCTACTGCCAAACTGGAAATGGGAATATTGATGTTTTGATGTGATAATTAATTGGATAACTTTGCTTGCGCGATGCAGAATTTTGCGAGACGTCTGTGGGATTGCTTAGTTCGCATGAGGCGTAACTTACCCAAGTCAGACCAAAACCTATTGATTTTGAGGTAATATGACAGTTTGATTAAAATTTTATATTTTAGCAAAAGTTTCAAACAAATGGTAGGTAACCTAAAATCATGAGTCTGTAAAACGATACTTATATTAATAAAAATATGGTAGTATGATGTTAAAGAAAATGTAAGTTTTTTAGTATTTGTTGTAATAGCGGCAACAGAAATACATCATCTATGAAAATTTAAATTGTCTAATTATCACGGTTCATGAGATACAGCCTGGTGACAACCAGACAGACAGACGGACAGACGGATGGACGGACGGATGGACGTACTGATGAACTACGTACGTACGGACGGTCGTACGGACTGCAGGACGTTCGGATGGATGGTCTGACTGCAGGATGTTCGAATGGACGGTCTGACGGACGGACTGACGGATGCACGGACAGACAGACAGACAGATAGACAGACAGCGGAGCCTTAGTAATGGGGTCCCGTTTTACCCTTTGGGTACGGAACCCTAAATAGGGACTTTGTACCCTTAACATGATTTTTTGAGAATAGTGCTTAACATTTATACAGCCGTAAAATTTATTTTATTCTGTTTTTTAGTTTTTGATGTTATAGCGGCAACAGAAATACATCATCTATGAAAATTTAAATTGTCTAATTATCACGGTTCATGAGATAAAGCCTGGTGACAGACAGACAGACGGACAAACGCACGTACGGACCGACATACGGATGGACGGACCGACGGGCGTAAGGACTTGTGGTAGCACAGTCGGTTGGACGGACGGACGGACATACCGACAGACAGACGGACGGACGGTCGAATGGACGGAAAGATGGATGGACGGACGGACGGAAGGACGGACAGACAGACAGACAGACGGCCGGACGGACAGACAGCGGAGCCTTAGTAATAGGGTCCCGTTTTACCCTTTGGAACCCTAAAAAGGGACTTTGTACCCTTAACATGATTTTTTGAGAATAGTGCTTAACATTTATATAGCCGTAAAAAAACAACATTCGGGATTATTTTTAAAACACAGGCGGTTCTACGTTTTTGATTTATTACGTATCAAAATATGTCGCTTAGATGGCCGTATTTTTTTATTGCGTCGATAGAAGCTTGATTTTTTAGAGCTCTAAGGGACCTATTATTCGTATTTGATATTAATTTCAACTTGATACTACACCCGTTCCTGAGAAAAATGGTCTTGACAGACTGACACACAGACAGACAGACGGTCAACGAAGTGATCTTATAGCGGTTCCGTTTTTCCTTTTGAGGTACGGAACCCTAAAAACAAATAAACTCTTCAGCTTTAAAGTGATAATTAGTGCATATCGATTAATGAAGGTAGCTTGGCGGTCCGTAAAGTGCCTGCTACACGGTTGCCAACCGCGTCCCCGACAGGTGACCCTTGCTGGTTTACAACCGTGTAAACCATCAAGGGATGAGATGATGGTTTACTCCGTTTACTACCAAACTTGAAACAACTTTGCCGGTCGCCAATCAAGGTCGACAAGGGCGACCGTGTAGCAGGCTTTTAAATTAAACCACCCCGGATGCCTTCGATTGTTTGTAAGATCAATCTTTGCAATTGGTAATTTTTGTATTTACTGGATTTACAAGAGAGACAGAGATTATGTTCCCGTGGAATAATTTCCGACCTCCAAGCGGGTGAAGACACTAGCAAAAGCTAGTCGTAGATAATTGAGATGGACTGATGTGTGCCAACTGTCAGGGCCAGGTCCACTTAAATCTGTGAGGTTATTTCCTCAAGAGACCATCTCAAACATTAACCTTTAATTTCTTGACTCTACTGTTGTTTCTCTATTTGTTTATTTTTTTGTTATTTATTTGTTTACTTACTCTTACCTCTCTTTTTATTTAAGATTGTGCATTTTATTAACCAGTGTCTTATTATGAAGTTGAGATAAATTAAGATTTATGATTATGATTACCAGAATGGTGCTCACAAGACCAATAAGAAATATCTGGACTTTATAAGAGACTGTTTCTTCTCAGAGTAGTCACATAGGATACAACACCCTCATCTAACTTGCATTATTATGGTAAGTTAGACGTGTGAAAGTGTTCTTTATCCCTCATATGATTCCCAGATTGGGCAGTGCTATTTGGTTATGCTATCTATGAGCCAAGAATCTGGATTTATACCCGGTTGATGTCTATAGGCCTGCCCCTTATTACATGGGACTGAAACATAACTGGCAAAATGTGGGTGTACTATAGGTACACCTCTACTTAACCCTTCAGGGAATACAGGCGTGATGTTAAGATAATGCTACTTACTAAGAAAATTATTAAATTAAAGATAATTTACATTCCACTTTCATTTATAACAGGCACAGAACACTATATTATATAGTACTGGCCATTTACTGAATAGCGTGAGCACTCTTTATGTAAAAGAAAGAAAAATAAAAAGGTCCTAAATATTTTTTTGGCCGTGTTTTGAACTTTGCCTTGTAGGTGTTTCGTGATTCCCTAGTCATAAATCATAATTATTATGATTCTGAATCTTTAGGCGATTCTGAATTTATGTTTCAATATGGTTTTTCTTTAAACCTATTGAAAAAAAATTGGGGTCAGTGGGTCGTCTTTTGTTTGTTTTCTGCATTGCTATAACTGACAAAAAAAAAAAAAAAACAACATCAAGGTATTGTTTGATGATATGATGATGATAATATGATGATAATATTGAATATTGAATATGGATGATAATATTGAATATTTTCACCATAATTTTACCCCAGTTATCTCAATAGTAGGCATTCTAGTAATATTCTAATAAATCTATAATTATTAAGTACCACAGAGGATTGTAATAAAAACAGATGAAATTAAATGAATACTTACATTTTGTTATTAGATCTTGCTGGTGCCCAAATAGCTAGGTACAATTCACGGTTGTAATAAACACTTGGGTTGGTTATAAGGCACTTTATGGGCGCTTTCTTAAGTACACTTTTGCTTCCAATAGAGACCATAACAATTTAGTTTTCTAAAGTAAAAAATGTGAACCTTGCTTAAACTTAACTTGCCAAAACTTCTGAAATAAAAACTCAAAAACAATGGCCAAAAAAGGGTGTCTGAAGTACTTAATCAAAAATAACTCTCCTACACTTTTTATTCCTATTTATATTTTTGTAATGACCTCTAAAAACAAAATTCTAAAGTCTAGCCATTTTCTACATATTTTTTTTGTTTTCGAATTCCCACCCATTCGATTATGCCACAGACTAGGCAAATGGCCGTTTTATGAGTTGCCAGTATCCGGCCAGTCTGCCAGTGACAGTGCGACGACGCGTCCTCTGCCACTATCATAGATTACTATAATATATAGGGTATTATTATTATTATTACTATTATTTAGTCTTAAGTGTGGACGCCAAATTCCACAAAATGTATACTATATGATCTTACAGACTGTCTAAAATTATGAACATCGGTCCGCGTATATTTCTGTGCAAAAAAATCAGCATCAACAAGCTCCGCTCCAGTGTAGACAACATAGTACATAAGTAACAATGATAATATTTCCAGGAGTTATCCGCACCATGCATTGCGAGCCTTCTTACAAAGCGGACGCCATTTCTGTCGACATGGTCGTCAATGCTTGTATCCTGATAGCTTACGTCACTGCTCAGGACAAGTGAGTTGAAATAGTTTTTTAAATCTTCCTTCAGCCTAGGTGCGCGCGGACGATTTTTTATCGCAACGATTTTATTATCGCGCACTGGATCATCAACTTTCAGTGTTGAGACGAGGATTGAGAATCATCCCAGTGCGTCAAAAAATACACGGTTGGATGCTAGGCACTAAGCAGTGCGTTGAAAATCCAGTACGCGATAAAAAATCGCTCGTAGTACGAGGTGACCCACGGCTGGATCTCCCATTGTACTTTCCTGGTCTCTTTATGCAAAAAAAAAGAAAATGGAAAAGTTTATGGGTGACCCTTGCCTTCTACTAATCAATCGATCAAAAATTTATCTAAATCATCGAGCCAGCGTTTTTAGAGCTGCGTTAGTTTGACACCCAGTTCCATGCTCTCTGTGACCCTTGGCCCACCTGTCTTGATGATTTTTTGTTTAATTGCGTAATGGTGCTGCTCTTGACCTCGATCTCGCTTGATGGAAAGCGATGTATGAGGTCTGAGATGGAACGAGCGTGCCCGGAATTATGCCTAGTCACTCATGCTTTGAAGGCGGGTTATAGGTGGTAGAGAACACAGGCACTGGTATCCAGATATGTCCCGCCCAGTTCCATTTTAGCCTTGTAGACAGCAGAGTGTTCGCTCATAAATCAGCGATGCCTGACTCAAGAGTTAAAATCATAACATTTTCGTTTTCAGGCCAAAAGACACCCAGCTCTACAACCTCACATTGTCCGGAGCTATAAACTTGACATGGGCAGAAATTATTCAATTAGGTAAGTTACATTACCTACCCATCCGCTCATCTCAGCATTGTAATTTGGAGGATACCAGCACCCCAAATGCGTAGTTCACTTTCTTACAGAATCCGAAGCATTTTGAAGGAAATTCCATGGTTTCCTAGGTTTGAAAAATTCATATTTTCGACAACGTAAATCGCAATCAATGTTGTTGAGTTGTCAAAATGAAAGGCATTGTAATAATGATAATTATGTGATTTACGTTTTTAACCCGCAGAAGCCAATCAAAGACATAGGACAATAGCGACCTTATTGGTGATGTTCTTCACTGTGCGTTTGCACTGGCGAAACATTCACGACATAGCATGTTGAAATCTCTATTTTCTGTCAATGTTTCATAGAATTTTTGAAAGAAACTAGAGATTTCAACATGTTTTGTTGTAAATGTTTCGCCAGTGCAAACGCACAGCCAGAAAGGTCTGATGCGTAGTGTAGTAGGTACAGAGCAGTGGTAGTACTCGCAACCGGCGTGCGTGTATGACCAGTGAGGTAATTGCGTAACACACATAAATTAATGTCAATTGATCGCAATGGTTTTCATTTTGACAGTGTTCATCACTCACGTTCATTGCGTTGTCGAACAGTTGAAGTTTTCAAACATGATAATGATTTACCATTATCCTTCAAAACTCTCGGATTGTGATTGAGAGTGTGGCAGATCTATGAACGTAAGCAAGGCAAAAGGAGTACCTATGTAAAGATCGTAGCAGGTGGCGTTCTGTAGTTTCTACCAACCCCCATGGGTAGAAGGCGATGAAAACGAATGCGAACGTCCATATAAATACGGTTTCTCCCTTGCTCGGCTGGCTTTAGCGCTGTCGAAGTAACGAAGAGATTCTTTAAAAAAAAGTATAGTTTAACTTATTATTTCAGGAGAGAAGTGGGTAAACGAGTTCCCTTACTCCGTGGCGCTGTGGTACCCTGGCGGCTCCATCAAGTCTTACAAGATCACGCACCAGCTCGACATGTTCGTCAGTCATATTGTGCCAGCTTACTTGGTAGATGCTCTCCTGTTTCTACTGGGCAAGAAGACTTTGTAAGTTATGATATTATATGGGTTTGTTCATTACTTATCAGGTTCAGGGCTTTCTGTGTTCTGAGCTCTCCTGGTGAAGGCTTAGAAAAAACGTGTAGGCTCCTCGTGGAGACCCCCGTCAGGAACGCAATTCCTTCTAAGTATGATTTAAAGCGGGTGATAGACGTGCGTACTTAAAGTTCGCGACCTTACTCGGCTCGCCGTCGTTGACAGGCGTGCTTACTTAAAGTACGCGCTTTTTAAGTTCGCGATCTTACTCGGCCCGCCGTCGGTGACACACGTGAAGCTTGCTCAAAATTTCATTGTCAAATTGACTCTCGGGTCGCGGGTCGTGGCTCGCGGTGGTGAGAGACGACGAGCCAAGACGGGCTACGAGCGAAATTTCAAACCTGTTGGATCGCCGACGAACTTACTCGGCGGTTTTAAAGTCCGCATACTTAGCATGACACCCGGGCGAGTAAGCTCGCCGAGCCATAAGTCCGCGAACTTGCTCGCACGTCTATCACATCTATCACACAAAAAAAACTTTTGACGAAAATCACCATTACAGCTTCTAATTAAAGAAACTGTCGATGTCAAACTATTACCATAACTTACCCGATCATAATGAAACACCTACATTCCGAAATCATTTATTTTGTTTATTTATTTGTTTTTTTATTTACTTGCTGCGCCCCACGGTTTCACCCGCATAAGGCTTGATTCCTTGGAAACATTGGGATAAAAAGTAGGTATCCTATGCCCCATAACCCAGGTCATGGTCTACCCATGTGTCCATCCAAATACATTCAGCCGTTTTAGCGTGTAATTGTAACAAACAAACTCACTTTCGCATTCACACAGTAAAATATACATAGAGAAACGACTTCATTATAACGTCTTTTGAGTACAAAGGTACTGCATCTCAATCCAATCTTTTATTCCAGCATGATAAACCTCCAAAAGCGCATAAGCCATGGCCTCAACGTCCTCCAGTACTACACCACCAAGGAGTGGCACTTCAAGAACACGAACTACAAGAGCCTTCGGACCAGGATCACTGCTGCAGACAACGACACGTTCTACACTGACCCGTCACAGCTGGACCCTGAGGAGTATCTGAAGGACTATGTGTTGGGGACTAGGGAGTTCTGTTGTAAGGAGAATCCTGCCAACCTGCCTAGAGCTAGGAAGCTGCATAAGATGTAAGTTAATGCCTGTTTTCAGTAAAAGAAGCAGTATCTAAATGCATTGCGTAATATAAGCGCATTGTTGGATTTTCAACCCTCGGCTCAGCAACGAGAGTTGACAGTCTATCATCATGCTTTTAATTTAAGGCGATTCCCCGAGCAAACCGACACGCTAGTCGTTTTTTATGCAGTTTATGGAGCTATCTATTTGATTAAAGGTGTCGCGTGGTATTAGTAAAAAACCGGCCAAGTGCATGTCGTACCATGCACAATGAAGGGTTCCGTTAGTTGGGATGAATTTATAAAACAAACTTAACATTGTAGTTGAAAAACTTGTTCTCCGATACAGAATGTATGGGAGAACATGTTCTTACAACTGCAAAAAGTTGGTCGATTATTACTCGGTAACTTGTGGAGCTTACGTAGCGGTGATAGTTTTCCTTTTAATTTCGTTATATATACTACTGCCGTGATTTTTTTTCACATATCCAAACCCAACCATTTAGCTGGCAGGGGGGGGGGGGGGGGACACTTGGCACTTGGCACACTAACAAAAATGAGCACTTTAAAGCTTAAGGTTGATGCGCTAGGGTGGCCCGCGAAATTCAAATTTTCTTACGTTTTTTGCAATTTGCCGGTCAGTATCAGGTTTTATGTTGATCTAAATATTATTCGCGGCCGTAAAAAATATGGATTTACAGAATTATAAACATTAGAATCAGCAATACAACTCTCTAAGTTCATGTAAGTGTATTGACTGACGATTTCATGAAATTTTCATTCAATACACTTACATGAACTCGCATCCACCTTAATATTTCGCTTAATAAATGGATCCCTGAATCCAAAAATGGGTTGAACAAACTCACATTAATTCTCACATTTTTAAACGACCTTTCCAACGATACCCCACACCATGGGATTGACGAGAAAAAAATATATATTTTACGATTTTTTTCACCACTTTGTCAGCATCGTTTATATGTGTATCCATACCAAATTACAGCTTTCTAGTACCAACGGTCTCTGAGCTAAGCCGCGGACAGACGGACAGACTGACATGGCGAAACTATAAGGGTTCCTTGTTGACTGCGGAACCCTAAAAACGGGTCTAAGGGGCAAAATGTATAAAAGTACCTACTTACACATGATTTAATTTAGATTTTTCTTCTTAACATAATCATATTCGTTACTATGAAACTGACAATAGAGTCAACACCGTATTCTCTTGACGGCCCCACTGTTGGTATAAGCACTGTGGAACCTTTTGTTCGATTGATAAATCAACAAGAGTATATAAGAGTATAGGGAAGTCTGTCTCGATTTTCATCTAGATACATATTTATCGATTATTATCGGTAAAAATTGATAAAATCTGTAAGCAGTCGACAGATCTATGTTGATCGTTAAGACCAAGCGATCCAGCGGCATTAATCTATCGTCAAAAATCGAACTGTAGATTATAGGGCATTCAAAAGCTTGCCCCTCCGATATAAAATAAAAAACATCCTTAATTTTTTGCAGCCGTTATTTCGCCGACCGCTTCACCAAGCTTGTATTCTTCACCCTGCTTCTCTGGACCCTGTACAACAACACCCACATCTTCACGTCATCAGTGGAACTGCTAGACAGCACCCTGAAGAGTCTACCTCCCATCAACCAGGCTAGGGCAGAGGAAATTGGAGATATAGGGCTTTAAGAACTTAGAATAATTATATTTAGTTGTTTTTTTATGCAATTGTTAGTGCAAACTTATTTTGTCGGTCATGTTTCGTACGATATCCCTAGCGCTATAAAAAAAAATGTTTGACGGATTGTAATAACTTTTTATATTCGTCTTTCGTGTCTGTTTGTGTGACCGCGTTGTTCTTCTAAAATACGAGACGGATAAGATTTTCACCATCATTTAGAGAATTTATTCCGATAAGTACTACCTTATTCATTGTTTTGTCAAGTCATAAAAACCGTGCGAAATGCGAAGCAGGGATGGGTCGATGTTTTAAAGCTAAACTATACTCCATTTGAAATAAGATTAGAAATTAACAAACCTTTTTACAGTCCGTTCAACCAATTTTGACTTCTATACCGTAACCATAAGGGTGACAAAAAACGTTATACAGTACCAACTGTCTACTGCAGCTGCCATTTGTCATGCCACCAACGCAATAGAAGTCCAAATCGGTTGAACGGACTGTAAAAAACGCTTACTGGTAACAGTGATAACAGTTATCGTGTTTAACCTGTTAACACTCATCTCTATTTTAAAACTTAGAACGGTCAAAGATGTGATGTTTGAATTTTTCGTCCAGAAATACCTACAAATCTAGAATCCTGAAAAGCAGTTTTTTGTTTAAATGATGAATCATACTTTATAATTAATCAAAAAAGTTGTTTAAGGTAGCTATCTTATTATCTTATCTTAATAGCAGACAAATACATGCCTTTCATATTTATTTAAATAACGTCTACTTGACTTAATTATGTTTTAATGTAACATGACTTTTGGTTGATGCGCTAGGGTGGCCCGCGAAATTCAAATTTTCTTACGTTTTTTGCAATTTGCAGGTCAGTATCAGGTTGTATGTTGATCTAAATATTATTGTTTGCGATCAAAACAAACATGGATTTACAGAATTATAAAGACATTAGAATCAGCAATACAACTCTCTAAGTTAATGAAAGTGCATTGAACGACGAATTCATGAAATAGTCATTCAATGCACTTACATGAACTTAAAGAGTTGTATTGCTAATTCTAAAGATCCATTAATTCTGTAAATCCATGTTTGTTAAGATCGCAAATAATATTTAGATCAAAATACAACCTGCTGCAAATTGAAAAAAACATAAGAAAATTTGAATTTCGCGGGCTACCCTAGCGCATCCACCCGTACATAAGGTGTATAAATGCAATTGCTCCTGTGCAACATCAGTCTATATTTGACTGATTTTGCATTAACGAATAATAATTATTGTTCTCAACGCACCGTTCTCCAATAAAATTTGAATGTTGAACCTGCTTAGTAGGTACCTCCGAAAACTAACTTGATACGCACATTGATAATTATAATTATTGTTTTAAATGTAGTCAGAGTACCTATCCTAAGATAAATTTTGTGGCTAATGAATAAGTACCTATACACAAAATATTCAATTATTCACACTTCCACAACTAAACGCCTGATAAAAGTTGGAGAGTAGGTAAACATTATTAAAGCGTATGATTGTTATGATAGATACTTTACAGGGGATAGAATATTGTTTATTTTATGATTACATCTATGGGTGCGTACAAGTGTGATTTGCAAGTGATTTATGTGAAATATAAACTTAATGACATGATTTTGATATGTGTTTTCTTTTTTTTCATTTCGATAAAATCTTAAGGGGTGATATACATGCGAGCAAGTACGCGAACATTATGACTTGGCGAGCTTACTCGCCCGTATGTCATGCTAAGTACGCGGACTTTACAACCGCCGAGTAAATTCGTCGACGATCCAACAGGTTTGAAATTTTGCTCGTAGCCCGCCTTGGCTCGTCGTCTGTCATCGCCGCGAGCCGCGAGCCAATTTGAAAAGAAAATGAAATTTTGAGCAAGCTTCACGTGTGTCACCAACGGCGAGCCGAGTAAGGTCGCGAACTTAAAGACCGCGGACTTTAAGTACGTACCTACCTACGTCTATCACCCACTTAACAAGTACCTAGTCTTGTTTCCAACAGAAAATAATGGAACAAAGAAATCTATTTCGTATTTTAATTTTCTTCTGGTAACTTCGAGATTCTTGTGGACGAACATTGTGTTTTGTCACCTCACTAGGTACTTGTTCGAAACGCATGAAATAATAGCCAATCATAACTTCAAATATACATTCGTCCAATGAGAGTATTTATATTCGTAATGGTTAGCCAATAAAAAATATTTACAGAACTTCTGAGAACAGAATAATTATGCGTCATATAGAACCTACTATTGCATCAGAAAATGTTCAAGGGCATCCATTATTGTCTTTGTTTCAGTATCGATGCTAATATGACTCGATATAAATCGTGAGCTTTGGTTATCGAGTTTATGTTGCCAATTGTCAGGCAAAAAATATTTAAGGGGATGTGCTAGGGTAGCCCGCGAAATTCATTCATTCAAATTTTCTTACATTTTCTTAAATTTGGATTTACAGAATTATAAACATTAGAATCAGCAATACATCTCTCTAAGTTCATGTAAGTGTATTGAATGTCGATTTCATGAAATTTTTATTCAATACCCTTACATGAACTTGAGAAAATTTGAATTTCGCGGGCTACCCTAGCGCATCCTTAATAAGAAGCACCTCTAAATAAATTGTAGTAACTTAGGCTTATTACTTATTATACAATTACAAAAATAGTAAAATCTATTTTGAAACTTTAATCAAAACAACATGAGGCTGATTAACTGTTGCGGCTGATAATTTTGTTGTATTTGAACTAAACCATAAATTGGTGCGTAGAAAATCGATTCAATGGTCATGTTGCACACCACTAGCAGCGCAAAGACAACAAAATTAATATTTTTATCTGTCATTCTCATAACTTTATTTCTCACAAAATGGCTGAACTATAGAGACGTGTATCACAAGTTATATTCGTCATAATGGAGCTTAAAAACGTTGATTATTCCAACAAAAACAAGTGCACAACTATTTTTTCGAACACAGACGTGTTGATTTGCGGAGATAAATCTTCATCAGTGTGTAAAAACGACGCGATTTCCTTCCGTGACCGTGTGTGGATTTCCCCAAGAGATTTTCCTTTGCAGTCTTTTCAGAACTTTATAAAGTGCTGCAGATTCGTTCCTAGACCTTCTCCGGACATTGTTAAAGATTTTCGAGTCCCTACAATGTGTGCGTGAGTGACAATGCCCTAACTGTGATCTAGTTTACAAGTGTATAGAAAATAGTGTAAAAATAAATAAATAAAAATGAATTTTGCTATGAATCGGCCCGACAGGCGCCCCGTTTTTAGTCCTACACATTATTCCATCGCCAACTACAGTACAGAAACCAAAAAGGAAATGAGGACCACGTTTGGTGAAGACCTTTTTCTGAACAACTTTCATTTCATTCCGGATCCTTTGATGAAGAATTTGGCGGATACGATCATTACTGAGGAAAAAATGGCGCCTAAATCTAAATTAAATAATAATATTGATGTGAAAACAAACGAAGATATGCATATTGGTCCTGATTATTCCCCATTATCAGGTATTACAAGTTTTTTTTCTGGTGTAATGAATGTGATCACCAGCGCAATGTTTAGTAAGCGGAAGCAGAATGAATTTATTGCGGAGCCGGGCGGCCAGATGGCGGTACCGTCGATGTGGCATGGCGCCAAAACACATGATGAAAATAAAATTTTACAGGATGAAAATCATTCAAATGAAAAGTCTAGTGAGCTTTTGGCTTCAGAAATGACCGACGTCAAGAAAGCGGCTGCTCATTGTCAAAATAAAATCGAGCAGGTCCGTTTGCTACTGGGCAGCAAGCCAGTTCCATGTAACTTCAGGGCTCGGAGACGTCCAAAGAGGGTTTTTGTAGAGGCAAGTTCTGTTGAAGACTGCTTTGAAGATGCCTTTTCTCCGGAAGACTTTGAAAGCATTGCTAATGATTCCTTTATTGAGTACTCTAGCCCCGTATGCTACCATAACCAAGTTTTCCATGAGATTGATGGCCCTAAGGTCAAAACTCCGACTGCAAAAACCCCTCCAACCGTCCCAGAGCTTCCAAAAGTCTGTGAGACAACCGAAGTTGTTAAAAATGTACCTGAGATTGTTACTGCCAATGAAAATAAATTAGAATGTGATACAAAGCCAGAAGTAGTCTCTACATGCGAAGATAAGCTTAATAAATTAAAGGCTCTACTGCAAGATAGAAGAAAGAAATCTAAACCAATTGTTGAGCCTGAACCTGTTGTTGTACCGGAACTGCCGAAACCTGAAGCAACTGTTCTCATACCAGAATTCCCAAAACCCAAAACAAAAGTAAAGGACAAGAGATTTAAAAACCCAAACCGCATTTGTGGTAAACGAATTAAGTCCAAAATGAGGAAGTCAATTCAAGATGACCTACAATTCGCGAATGAGATCATTATTGAAGACGCATCCAGCGCAGAAAACTCTCCATCGTTGAGATGCTTAGAAAAATTCATTACAGCAATTAAACCTGAAAAAGAAAACTTTGACGAAGTATCCGGTCGTTTCCTCCCCAGCTCAGTCACTGAAAGTGAAGATTCCTTCCAAATTGTCTTCAACGACTGCCCAAAACTGCGAAAAACATCAGACTGTGAGTCTGAGGACTCTTTCATCGTCTTTGAAGACTCTCCTGACAGTTGCTACACATCAAACGATGTATTCGGAGAGACCAGTGACTCTGAGGATTATGATAGTGACTCAGACATGAGTGATTCGGGATGTGGAAATTTTTCGTTCAATCTAGCGGCTTCTCTGTCCAAAAGTGTGTGTAACTTAGCGGATGATAGCTTGTATGTGGAACGCAGTGAGGATGAGGTGGACTGTGCAAATGTGAGGGATATGACAGTGTGTGACTCTGTGGACCTTGGTTGTGCGAAGACTGGTCTCTTGATTGATGACAGGAAGAAACTATTGAGAAAAAATCTACCAGCTAAAAGGGTGAGTTTTATCCAGAATTTTTTAAGGTCTTAGCTATGGTTTAATAGCTTAACAATACTTAGTTTTAAAGATGGGACAGGAAGAATCCCCAAAAAGAACAAAAAGTCTAGACTTATCAAATGCATAACATGCATAATCTGTCTATAATGTTCCCACTGCTGGGCCACAGATATTTCTTCAGTGAGAAGGAGTGGGCAGTAATCCACCATGTGTGCACAGAGAAAAATTATGATAAATAGCTCAGGATTTAGATTTTACCATTATCGTTTCCGCCAAAAGAACATATTCTTGTAAAAAAGTTTTTTGAATTAGTCAAAGAGTTGTCAGTTAAACAATTGAACCTAGACTAGTTCTAACTTCAAAAGTGTAGTTTCCTATGGAGACAAGAAACTCCACCTTTTCAATCATTATCAAAGTTTACCATCATTTCTAAAAGTTATTCAAAACATATTCCTTTTGTTTACCTACAGTAAAAAAAACACAATGTAAGCTTACAAACATCTCACAAACAGTTCTTCTAAATCTAAGTGGATAACAAAACATTTCAACAGCTGTTTAATAAAAGTAAAAAAATTGCATCATCATTGACTAGCAGAGTTCTCCTATCTATGGTGACTGTCAGATTCAGAAAAGTAGTGCTTAAATAAATTCAATTTTTTATGGGGCAAAGGTAATCATTTGTTATAATACCACTGCAGGGTAATCATTTGTTATAATCATTTATTGCAGTATTGTAAATGGCACATTGTCATCATCATCAATGTTATCTACACTAATATTATAAAGAGATAAACTCAAAAACGACTCAACCAATTTTTAAATTTCTTTCTCTAGTAGAATGCTATTCACTGAGTAACATGGAAATCCTAACTATATAATTTATTATTATAAATGTGAAAGTGAGTTTTGTTTGTTTCTTCGCTTTCACGCTAAAACGGCTCTACAGATTAGGATGAAATTTGGCACAGGGGGAGACCATGACCCAGAATAGGACATAGGATACTTTTTATCCCGATATTCCCATGGGATCGAGACGTACGCGGATGAAACCGCGGGGCGGTGGTTTACCACTAGCTGTGATATCTTTATAAATTAATTAAAGTGTAAAAAAAATTGCGTAGCCTTGTCCCAACTATGTTAGGGTCTGCTTCCAGTCTCACAGGTTGAACTGACTACCAGTATTTTACATGGAGCGAGGCGTGTGGCCTATCTGACCCATCTTCTAAGAGGAAGTTGTTTTTATTACTTAGGTAGTTTTTTCTGAAAACCCTGAAAACTGAGAATTTGCAGGGTGCACATTCTCAGTTTTCCTAGCAAAGCTTATCACATTATTTATAAAAGTAGTATGCTGCAAAGCATAGATCATTTCTATGATAGCCTTAGCTATCTGTAAGTACTTCTTTTTACATACAATAAAGCTGAAGAGTTGTGTGTTGTTTGTTTGAACTAATCTCAGGAACTAACATCTGATTTGAACAATTATTTTTGCATTTGATAGGCCAATTCTTGAAGGCTATAGAACACTAAGTAAGCAAGCAGCAAGTCAATTATGTGTGAAGTTACTTTTAGTTATTCAATTTTTTTGGTATTTTAATTTTTTGTTGATCTCCTATTAAGTGCTCCATTCCCTTCTCTAGATATGCCAAGTTTTAATATACCAAAACATTACCCTTTCTTTTGGATCTGCCACAGTTGAATAAAACTTACTAAATTCTATTTGATCTGTCACATCTCTGTATAATCTCAATGGCAAAGGCCTCCTTTAAAATGGCATAAGGCAATTTTGTCTATGTGAGAAAAACCATGTCTCCATAACATCTATGGATTTCTAAATTGTATAATGAAATGAAATTGTTTATTTACACGTCATATTAAAAATAAGCTAGATGAGGTCGGCGTTTCCTATCTGACTACTCTGAGAAGAAAGGCCGAAACAAACTCAGAGGTCAGTCTCTTTTAAAGTCCAGACATAATCTTGGTCAAGCCATATGAGGACCATGTAAATTCGAGTCTGAAATGGTCTTAACCACACATATTTGAGTGGACCTGTCCAGTCAGTAAAGTAAATTTAATAAATTATGATAGCATTTATCAATATTTGGAACAGTTTTCCTCATAACGTAGGCAATTGTAGGTAACAAAGTAACAGTTTGACTTTGGCAGTGCCTTTATTCCGTAGGGGTAAGGACCGTTTTCGTTGTTACAGTGTTGCCATTGACATGCGGTTGAACGTAGGTACGTCATTTACTCAATAGATAACAAACTGATTTACTCACTGATACAGAATGCCTGCTTGTAAATAGGTATATGGCGTCAACTAAAAACGAAAGATTGCTCGAAACTTTATTTTTGTTTCTTAGCTTCTTTGAGGCCTCAAACACTAAGATTCGGCGCAAACGAGCCATTGGTGGCTGTCGCCTCTTGCTGCGATGTTGAGTACTGCAGCAGCGGGTGGCCGCCATGGCCACCTGCCAGCGGCCACACGTGTGCGACGAATCCATACAAAACGTGTGAACTGCTTGTCGCTGGGCCACCGGTGGCTGTGGTCAGTGGCTCGTTTGCACCGAGCCTAATTTCACATGTTGAATTCCAAGTCGGTCTTACCACAGGGGAATCGAACCCAGTACCTAACTGGGTTGTGGAGGATACTGGTATTCAACTAAAAGGACAAAGCATAAATGATGATTTATCTCTATCATCTGTTCATCTGCCTTTTCCCAACTATGTTGGGGTCGGCTTCCAGTCAAGCCGAATGCAGCTGAATACCAGTTTTTTCATGGAGTAATACGTACGATACCCCTTGGTAAGACTGTTTGTAAGAGTTTTGGAAGGAATGACAGCCGTGACCAGCGGCTTAACGCGCTGTCCGAGGCACCGAGGGATCTCGGTATGCAGGGATCGATCGCGGCGAGTAGCTTAACCTGATCTATCGACCCGTGAGTCTGTTATTACTTAGCCACGAGCCCCTCTTTTATTTATTTATTTCTACTTATTGACGTCAAAAAGATATTGTTTTAGAAATGGTGCGACATTTTTTCATAAAAATATCTCCTAGATTAGATTTCTAGGATATAAAGTGATAATTTTAAATTGCAATTTGATAAGTTTTAAAATCCTCGATGATATGGTATATCAATTGTTTAGGTAGGTAGTAGTAAATAACCATTCAGACCCAGATAGTTCTGCAAGATTAGTGTCGCTTCCGGCGGCCCTTGGACACCTCGTGCTCAGGAGAGCTTGCTTATCAGAAACGTTTCTACGAACAACCGACTTCCAAAAAAAACACTAAAAAAGTGAAAAATAACTTTAATTTGGGAAGTGTGTCTTTGCTTTTCAATTTTCCTTTTTTTGCCACCGACTCCCGAAATTAAAGTTATTTTTCACTTTTTTATTTGGAAGTCATTTTTCACTTTTTAGTTGTGGTACCTACCCCACACAAATTCGAATACCACTACCTGGTATGTAAATAACAGTGACGGAGTCAAATAATATATCGTCTACATTGACTAAGTGGGAAGAATACAATAATTATTGAAGCTAACTCAAAAACTACGCATGCAAAGTTAATAAAATTTATAGACAAAGTAATCGCGTAACACACATACATAAGCTTAATCAGCCTGTAATGTTCCCACTGCACGGTGGTTCGCGCGCCTTCGTACAGCGGTCATAACTATTTATGTATTAGAAAGTTTGTTTTTTTCAATTTAAAATGCAATTAAAGTATATATAGTTATGGGTTATTTTAATGAAAACACAATTTTAGTTTATATGATGAAAAATTTATTTAAAAAAAATCTTCCAATAAAAGCTACTTAGTAGGTACTATTTAATAAACATATAACGCTACTAGTTAAAAGAGATTTCTTTTTACGAGGCAATTTCCTGTTGGATGTGATCAAAGGATCTGAGTTCAGCAGAAGTCTATTTATAAGGTCTGTTTTAGTGGAGACTCGTGACATTTTTCTCGTGTGGTTGAGCCTAAACAACTTGATATTTTTATTAGTTGACTCTGCGGCTTCTACAGAAAGTTCACCAATAGAAACTAATGCGTTATCAATTACTATGGCTCCGTGAACGAGCACTTTATGCACGGATGAAGGTACCACGGGTATTCTGTCACGAGTCGCCTGGCCGTATCTAAGGCATATTCTTCAAACTTTGCTGTATTTATTTTGTAGCCAGATGACATGCACTCCAAGATGGTAATTTCAGCAGATATAGCCGGATTCTTAAAAAAAATCCGTGCAGTATTTCCATCATTTGATGTACCACTAGCCGAAACTCGTCCTGGATCCTTTTCTTCGTCAGTTTCACAAGGTTTTTATCTTCTTCTGATCTAGCTTGCCATCTTTGCGTTTGTAATTTATACGATAAATGAATAAAATATTCAAAGAATCGGATCCATGAATGTAATGGTGACGGACCAAATTCTATTTTTTTCATATCAATATCTCTTTTGATGCAAGAATCGATATCGTTCATGTCTTTTGGCAAAGCTCCACATATGTAGCACTTTGCATTAGAAGCATCGCTAATCGCGCTGCATATCTTTCCATCAACCATGGTTAACTGCAGACTGTGAACCACATTGATTTCCTTATTATCGTCGTAAAATACTTTTGTAGGAACGAGCTTGTCAATTTTTTCTTGGAAGTAATTCAGTTCATTGACAGTTGAATCCTTGGTCTCCTTAATGAACTGAAAGCGGATTGGTCGGCAATATCTTGTAGATGATGGGCGAGGGTTCTTCCACAGTACAGTCTCTTCTGAAGAAGTGTTCGTCGAAACCAATCTAAGCGGCACATACGAAGTCACGAATAAGCTTCCATCTTCAGTAACGTCGGAGTCAGCAAAGTTATGTTTGTACTCGCTATGGCCAGTACTGCCATCAAAACCCCACTTCCCTATTAAAAATACATCACCTATAGTTTCTTGAGGGATGGCAAACAACACTTCTTTTTGAGATTCGATTATACGAGCCGCAGTATGATCCAGCAAACTTTGCAACTCCACCTCCGCTGTCGATTCGGTAACTCTGACAATTTCGGGATAGCATTTTTTCTTTGCTACTAATACTTTGTTGTACGAAGGTAAAATTGGATTGCTCTGAGAATTTATGAAGTTGCGGAGTAACAGGTATTGATGCTTCGTAAGTTTAGCTTCTGTTATGAGAGATAGCACATCGTCAGGGTTTATTTCATTTATACCGGGGTCAGATGTTTCCATTAGCTTAGTGATGGCTGACTCATCCAACTGAGATAGCGTTGCAAGTCTTCTTCGTTGTGTCCGCTTACTGCAAGTTCCAAAATCTTTTTTTGGTCGCCCAACAGCAGCTAAGGTCCCCGGTGATGATGATTGGTCGAGAACATCTTGCGAAGTGTTTTCTATGAAAGTTGATGTTCTCGGCAGATTGACACTTTCTTTCTCACTAAGCCACGTAGAATATTTATTGAGGACTGTGCATTTCTTCCGACAACATTATTTCCATAAAACCACAAGTCGTTCGCAGATATACTTCAGAACGTTCTCCAAATTGCTAACATCTATGTTCTCTGCATCCGGCATCATGTCCATTACTTGCCGCATCACTTGCATCATCTTTCTATATCGGAACCACTCGTGGATAGCCACAGTTCAAATATAAAACCTCTTGAAAAGGTTCCGATGCACTTAACATCTGAAAAAAATAAAAATAAAATTAACTTTTGCATGATTTTCGTAGCATTCGCCTACGCAGGCGTAGCACGCTTATAACTATCCAATCCGCAAATTTCCGCAGACAATAACTTAAAGCCGTTATTTTAGACACATGTGGCTTCTTAATCAAGAAAAAGTTAGCGTTCAGTATGATTCAGAACATAGTTAAAAGTATAAGTAAAGAATGATTCTACAGATTTTTTAAACAAAATTTGGTCGTTACGTAGACCCATCGTTATTTCAATATTATTCAGAAAAATGTCAAAACAAGTATACATATTAAAACAACATACCCTACCTTTGACGAGCTCAATACTCAACCGAAAAAAAAGAAAAACAATATTTATTTATTTTCTAGTTCACACTAGGTTGAGAATCATCACTTTTTGAACGTCAAAATTAACGCATGACAGCCACCTATATTCATTGTATTCCACATTGTAAACCGGTGGTAAGACATGATGGCACAGCAATGTAGGAGAGGAAGTCGTTGTTGTTCATTTCTTTCTTAGTACCTACTTCTTCGTCATGACGAAGAAGTCCACACGGGTTTTCCATAGACTAAGGAAAACCGTCAAAAATCGAGCATGTCTGTGGTACCTTTAACCACGGTAGCATCTGCAGGGTGCAGCAAAGTGCGGCTTTGATTATATACGGGAATATTTATATACTAGATTCTGCCTGCGACTGCGATGGCGTCAAATTTCATGTTTAAAATAAAATAATATTCTATAACACTTGGCAATAATGTAGCTTCCCATTAGTGATGATCCCATAAGAATTTTCGGAATTAGGTCAGTACCTAGTGCCGAAGATTACCCGCCTACATAAACTCACAAACCTTCTTTACCTCTTTATAATTTTAAATATAGATGTATGAATAATAAAGATAAAACAGTGACCTATGGTTGGCTAAGGTCAGACAGCAAACGCTCCTTATAAATAATACCCAAGGCTCGGATACCGGTTAGTACGGTAGGTATGATGTACTTGACTTGCAAAAACCTTTACATTCGGTTTCGTTCGCATATGCCGGTTTTTTTAAACCGGTATTTGGAAGAGTATTATACAGTATTAAGGCTCTTACATACGCGACGGTTTTTCGGGTTTTTCGGATTTACCGGTTTAGAGCAATCAAACCGGTTAATACCTCTGTTTTTATCCTCACAAGTAGTCACAAGTTGCAACGCTTTTACCGACATGCCGCTCGTCGAATAAACCCGATTTTAATTTAGGTTAAAATAAAGTGGTTCTCTAAATTTTTTTTGTTCTTTAGATAAGTTCGGAGGAAAACCGAAATAAACCGGTATTTTTTAAACCGGTTCCGAGGCTTGGCTCGCGTAAACAAGCGCGATATCGCGGGCGCGACAGGCAGCGCTATCCTTGTCGCGCCCGCGATATCGCGCCTGTTTGTGGGAGCCTTTGAGAAAGGGTCCGTTCCTGAGATAGTAGCGCGGAACGGGAGGGGTGTGGTGTGGTATGCCTATAGAATGTTTGTTTCAAAAACATCATCATCGGTCTGTCTTTTCCCATCTGGTGGGTGTGGGTCGGCTTCCAGGCTAATCTATAAATGCTATAAAATTTCAGTTTATTTAGAAGACAAAAAAGCATGGGATTGAGCTGCTCGCTGTGCTAAGCATTGGAACATTTCGAATAATATGGTAAATCATCAAAGTATATCTACCAGTTTTATTTACAAATTGACATTATTGAATATTCTATACAAAATGACATGATTACTTTGTAAAGTATTTTATTATTGTGAATGTGAGGACTATGTGAATTTTTATTTTTTTCGTTCTCAGTTAATTTTATCGATGGTCTGGCAATTTGAGAATTTTATGCGGCCTACCCAAATGTCCTTTCTTTGGTATTGTTCGTCGAGTCGTTGAGCTCCTTAAGTTCAGAGTTGAGCTCCACCATTACTGACAAATGCTTGCACTGACTGGACAGGTCCACTCAAATCTGTGTGGTTCTTTCCTCAAAAGACCATTTCAGACTCGAATTTACATGGTCCTCATATGGCTTGACCAAGAGTATGTCTGGACTTTAAAAGAGACTGACCTCTGAGTTTGTTTCGGCCAAGAAAGGCCGAAACAAACTCAAGAGTTCAGTCTCAGAGTAGTCAGATAGGAAACGCCGACCTCATCTAGCTTATTTTTAATATTTTTTAATATGACGTGTAAAAGTGATTCCAATATCCTATTTACAGAATAAACAATTTCATTTCATTTCATGTCAATCGGATTGTCATAAGAACGTTACTTTCAAAAACAGGCATTTAAAAGCCCTAAAGGTCCTATTGCGTACACAATCATGGAAAGATCTATAACGTAAATTAAATTACCATATCTCACGTCGGCTCCAAAGATAATTCCTATAAGCACGCGATTATAGACGTTATGCGTAATAGAATACTCTTTATTATGTCCAGTACACCATATGAATACTCCTTGGAAGCACGCGATTATAGAGCTTGTTGCGTACACACAAGGTTTCTCATCGGTAACACAGTCACGTGACGACCTTGAACATCGTGTTATGAGGAAACGTTCACATAAATGATAATAAACAAGGTACTCTTTGTATTCGATTTTCCAGTAAATAATAAAATCAGCTGATTGACGGTGCATGACTCAAGTTTGACTAATGGACACTCGACATCATTATTTATTAAGTTCTTCTTTCTACTGCTGAGGACGTGGTCTTGCTCTTGGGGTTCGATTCCCAGGTCAGGCAAAGTCTTTCGGTTTTTCGCACTAGGAGAACATTATAGTGATCTAAGTGACCTTATTGGTGATGTTCTTCAGAAAGGTCAGGCCTGCGCGTACTCGCGTAGTACTCCCAACCGGAGTGCGTGTATGACCAGCACCCTAATTGCGTAACACACTTTCAATCACAAGCTGAATGATATATCTAATCCATTGCGTCATAATTATGTTCGAAAAAATTTGTCTGCTCAGCAAAGTAAATAGGTAATGCAATGAATGTTGTTGAACTGTCAAAATGAAAGCCATTGCTACTTTTATTGTGTCACGCAATTACCCTGCTGATGTATGGAAAACCAAGCAAAAGGAATTATGTAAGGATCGTAGCAGGTGGCGTTCTGTAGTGTCTGCCTACCCCCATGGGTAGAAGGCGTGAGTTTATGTATTCATGTATGTATGAATTTGTCAGTAGCAGCTCGGATTTGACCCGGTTGATGGCAATAGACTCGCCTCCTACTAAGTAGGTACATGGGACTTAAACATACCCGGCGAATCCCAACCCATCACCATGTTCGGCAAGCCGATCCCTTGGGAGAAGCTAGCCAAATAATCTAGGTATGATCATCCTCGACGAGCACCTCTCCTTCTCAGGTAACATAATGCAGGTGCGGTCGCGCGCCGCTTTCGCTCGGTAGACTCCACTCGGTTCTGAATGCACAAAGCAAATTGTCAAATGTGCAAATTGCAAGCATTCGCCCAATCATGAACTATGCGTGCACCGCCTTCGCACTCGCAAAACCCCACCATATCCATAGGATGCATGCCCTCCAAAACCGTTTCCTTCGAAGGGCTACGGGATCAACGAGATCTTCCATCCATCTGGACCTCAACCACCTCCCCACTATCCACCAGTTTATAAATCAAAAATCAATCCGTGGAAATCAGGATGGCAACCAACCGATTATCCTTTAAAATTAAAGTTCGAGAGCACATTCGCAAGAAGCTGGCAGTATCATCACAACGGTAATGTTTTCCCATTGTTTGTCTTATTTGTTTTAGTATATTCGTGTAGTTATGTGTATTTATTTGTATATATATATGTATGTATAGTTTTAATAGGTTTATGTATTTAAATAATATTTATTCCACAATTTTCGTTATTGCACCTACCACTGTTTGTCTCTGCATCACCCAAAAGTTGACTGGAAGAACATGCCTCAGGCATGAAGTCCGCCTCTGTACATTTGTGTGCTTAAAGTATTAAATAAATAAGTAAATAAATAAACGCGCTTCCAAGCGTTACTTTGATTCCGTCGCATCACAAACCTGTGGTTTTCGATGCCACCAAATTATGTCCCCTCCCAAATCAGTAAAGTCCGCCGTCAGAGGCAAATTCTCACCGACCCTGACGACCCCATAACCCCCGCGACCACGATCCCCCTGATGTAATACTACCCCGACCCTTGCTCGATGTAGTGCCAGCCCGAGCCGAAGCTGAGCTGAGCTGAAGGTTTAAACTCCCCCAGATAATACAAAAATATCCAATTTTGATCCAGCCTGTCCTATCTGGCTGTCCTCCCCCAAGCGACCCCCTAAGCCGAGGTTCCTACCCCACGGGGGAGGCCCTTAGCGAACAGTCGCCTAGTTTATAGTTTAGTTTTATGCCCTACCTGAAGGCTTTAAGTTAGTCGCTTAAGGCAGCCCCAGGATAGACCGGTTAAGTAAGTAGTCAGTACCTCAGACAGGTCAACTACGACATTCCATATAAAAAAATTACAATAGTATAACGTACGAACTAGATACGAGCCAAATTACAGGTCGCGCGTTTTCTGGAGCATTCTCGGGAATGCTCGCAGTAACGACCTCGCATCTAGTTTGTACGTTACACAGTTGACATAGGTGATCTCGTTACATAAACTCGCTTCCATTCCGTTCCGTAGCAATGTACATTGAGTTCCCACAAACAGGCGCGACGCGACTTTAACAAAACAATATTGATCTGCTGTAAACTTACCAAGGGGTATTATCGTGTTACCCAGTAACTGGGTTGTGTTGTGGTGGTCAGAAAGGCAGTCGCTCTATGTAGAGTAAGTACTGGTATTCAGCTGCATCCGGTTGGACTGGAAGCCGACCCGAACATAGTTGAGAAAACATGTGCAGATGATAATGATACGAGAGTGTATGGTACGAGTAAACCCCCAGGTTGTACTTTCCCAGGTGAAGTCTTTCACAGAAAGCTACTGCCGTATAAAAAAAAAACTAAACAGTGAATGATGACTTCACCTACTTTATTTATGAGGACAAAGACCTCACAAAGTTCACTCAGCAATGATTCATTCAAAACTTAAATGCTACTTTTCATTGTGTAATGTAAACATTGTAAACAATGGCTGTATCATCGAATTTTTAATTCGATGATACAGCTTTGTATGAATGATACCAACGACATGACACCTATATTCCTCGTAGTGGTAGGCAGAGATATTGTATTAGTAGATAATTGAGATATTGTATAGAGTTAGCTTCAATAATTACGTATTTTTCCCACTTGTGTATGTAGAAGATATTATATTGTTTGACTCCGCTACTGTTATTTACATAGCAGGTAGTGGCATTCAAATTTGTGTGGGGTGGGTACCACAACTAAAAAGTGAAAAATAAAAGATTTTTACAAAAAAAAAAAACAACCGACTACCAAAAAAACTAAAAACGTGAAAAATAACTTTAATTTCGTAAGTCGGTGGCAAAAAACGAAAATTGAAAGCAAAGACAACGACTTCCGAAATTGAAGTTATTTCTCACGTTTTTCGTTTTTTTGGAAGTCGGTTGTTTTTGTAATGTGCGTTTAGTTGCAGAATATTTTATTTTTTATTCTGACTCAAAAACTACGCAAGCAAAGTTACTAAAATATTAATAAATTATATAGGACCACCTCTGAAGCATGACCTACCAAACAAAAAAGAATCATCAAAATCAATTAATAATTGGCGGATTTAATCGCGGAACAAACATACTTACAAAAACAAATAAAAGATTTAACAACCTCCTCCTTTTTGAAGTCTGTTAAAAAGTGAAGTGTTACGAGATGTTCTATCATGCATGATCGGTGCAACTGATAACTGTCATCTTGATCTGCCCTGCACTGTGCACACTGTGCACATCACCTGCCCGAGAACAATGATCATGGCCTCTGATATCGATACTAGCTACATACTTGCAACACAAAACCTTTGACAATTATACAAAAGAAATATATTTACTCATTACTCAATTACACAATGTAAAATACTTGTTTCTTTACTTTACAATCAATGGCGATTCGCCACGTAATCCTACTCAACTCTGTTTACTATCTGTATGTTAGTTGCTTAATTACTCGAAAACGGCTTGAGCAACTACTCACAATTTTTACGTAAGCTTACATGCAATATTATTGGTTCCAAGTTAAGGCTCGTACAAACAAGCGTGATTTCGCGGGCGCGACAAGGGTTGCCCTTCCTGTTGCGCCCGCGATATCGCGCCAGTTTGCACGGGGCTTTACTCAGGCAATCAGGTTTGAAGTACCTAACTTACGTTTGCAATTTCGTTTCCAAACACATAGGGTATGAGTTTTTTTCGTATTTGGGTTTTTTATTTTTTGTAGTCTTAACGGTGTAGGCCCCGCTCGCCCCTTGGATCTTGCCCCTAATTACCTGAGTGTACACCCACTTCCCTTCGAATATTAGATGGCCCCACTCGCCCCCGATTGTTAGTAGGTTAAAAGTACAGTCAGCACTCTAAGTTTTTAAATATTAAAATAAATATTGTTTTCAAACTTCAATCAAAACCTAACAAAAAGTACTAGGCTTGCATGAATTCAAGACAGTATTACAACCATTAGTATTACCGCAATATTAAGATTTGGATGAAAGGGACATAAATAATTTATAACTAACAAACAGTACTAGGCTTGCATGAATTCAACATAGTATTACAATTTCGTTTATTTATTTTATTTCTTATCTATTTACATTTTAAAATATTTTTATAAATATAAAGTATAGAGGTCCGCCGGTGTCGGGAGCAGAGTCCAAGCTACCGGTGGTTAGGGTTGCAGAGACAGGAACCTCATCACAATGCGACCCGTATCAAGGAGCCTTCTGAATCAGGCCCCTTGATCCAACCGCCTAACGAGAGCCTCGAGAGATGGTCGAGGCTTTCGGCCATAAGCCGTTACGACAATCGGCACAATGATAGCCGAGCTCATGTTCCACATGTCGACAACCTCGTGTGCTAAGTCGAGATATTTTATTTGTTTCTCTTTCTCAGTTTTCACGAGATTCTCTTCATGCGGGACAGTATTACAATCATCATTAGAATTATCCCACTGATAAGATTTGGATGAAAGGCATACAAATAGTTTATAACTAACAAAAAAGTACTAGGCTTGCATAAATTCACGTTTAGTTACACTTGGAGATAAGTAATAAGGTAAAGGTATGCGTTTTGCGATATTTGCTAATTAGTTATTAGCAAATATCGCAAATACCTTCCACATTATAATGTGAACATAGAAAGAGAAAGCATTCATAATATATTCGACTCTAATCCGATTTTGTCAACGGGTAACATATTTTACCAAACGTTTTGTTTAATGGACCTATGAAAGGGTTCCTTTTGTTATTACTTATAGGTAAGCCAGGTAGCAAAAACTATAATAAGTGTCATGAGATGGTGAGATTACAGATAAAGTTATTAAAGTAATCAAACATAGCGTTATTCATAATGCGTGCATTTTTCTGTCTGACTTTACCTTTTTTGGTTAAATTTCAAAGGAAATGCCGCAAGGGGCGAATCGGTACATCAAACTAATTATTTAAATGTCAAATTTCCACTCGCCCCTTCGTAAGGGGTGAGTCATTACACAAAAAATATTAAAAAACGGGGCGAGTGGGACATTTTAAAGAAAGGGGCGAGCGGGGCCTCCTCCGTCTTAACAAGCCCTAATTCAATAATCAGCACAGTGATTGCGGCATGAGATCTCATGTGATTGATGTCAGAAGCTGTAGCATCCTCCTGTCTGATAAAATTCATCATTCAATAAATATTATTATTATTATTTTGCATATGTTTACATATCTCGGGACCATGGGGTCCCGGTCTTTTGGAAGGCGTACGAGGGGCCGAAGCCAACTCGCAGAGGCCCCCTTAGACAATTTTAAATGGAATGAGGCACCAACCGACGATTATCCCTGTTCGCACTATGCAAGTGCAGCCAAGGACAACCCCCGGTTGGTGTAGGACTATTGCAAAACATGGAAACAAAGATATTGGGACTACGGGTTTGGGTGGTTTAGTGAACTGGTAATCTTGAACTATGGAAAGACTATGGCCCCTGCCTGAACAATGTTTTTAAATATAAAATACAAAGATAAAATGGCAGGGGGTGACTTGCACACTCAATAATGGGCCCCCCAGAACGGTTGCTAGCACAAAGTGTCGTAGCGACAAGGGGGCAACATGTCCTGAGGAGCTTAAAAGGAGTGGAGAGGTATTCCATGGCTATCAGGACAATCCCGGAAGTACGGTCAAGATCCCTACCAGCATCTTACTGGAATACTTCCTTCCTCCGAGCAGGTTTGCTCTTGCGAATCTCCACTCAAGCCGGCCAATAAAGGCAAGAATGAGGTGGGAGCTCTGTTCCTCGTCAGTGTTCACTCTAGCCGGCCAATAAAGGCAAGCCAGAGGTGAGGAACAAGATATCTCCCGGGAGATAGGGTCCGTGGGGTCGCAACCGCCCAACAGCTCGCCACATGCTGCCCTGCGGGTTTTTGTATCTCTCTTGGTCTGGCTCCTCACTCTAGACCCGTTTCGGCAAAGTAAACTACCGGCACAGACCTAGAGTTCGGAGCGCGCAAGCCCCACCACGACGTCAACGTAGAGATACGGCGGTGAGGTTATTATTATTATTATTATTTTTTAGTCTTTGACATTTCTCGGGACCCTGGGGTCCCGGCCCTTTGGAAGGCGTACGAGGGGCCGAAGCCAACTCGCAGAGGCCCCTTAGACATATTATTAAAAAATATATATTATTATTATTATATCTGTCTCTGTTCTGTTATATTTTGACAATATTTAATGTCTGACCAGTGCGAGTGTGATGAGATGAGTTGATGACTGATGATGATGATGGTGAGTGGGCATCCATTTTATACCGAGACCATTCCGAGCCTCTTGTCCCGGCTCCCGGCTTTCATTCCTAGATCCGCGACGGTCGTTACGGCTAGTCAGAAGCCCGAAAGTCTGACAATCAGTCTTATCAAGGAGTATCGTGTTACCCTGTCACTGGGTTTATGGAGGTCACATAGGCTTTATTAAAACACTGATACCTATTCAGCTGCATCCGGTTAGACAGGAAGCCGATCTCAACATAGTTGGGAAGAGGCAGGCAGATGATGAATATTTTGTACAATAAGACCGACAACGGTTGAGATCGTGGAAACATTCGGTATTGTTTTTATGTGTTAGTAGTGTGTATAATATGAATTGAAACATTGTTATTGCTACTGAAGCGAATCAGATATTTTAAACAAAGATTGTTGATTCTTTCTCATTGTAGATCGGGTCATTGTATCGATCGCGATAGGAAGAGATGGACTAAATAAAACTTCAAAAGTATGTCAAATAGCCTGCATCCAGTCGTCAGTATAGTGTTTTGCCAAGTGCGAATATACTTTATCATTGATTTATATTACTGGTGCGAACATGGGATAGTGGCAGCAGCCCCTTGCAGTTAATGACAATATCTACTTTTTGGGACTCCTAAAAGGACACGCCATGAAAAAACTCCTTTTTAGGGTTCCGTAGTCAACAAAAAACCCTATAGTTTCGCCATGTCCGTCTGTCTGTTACTGTATAAGAATACCAATCCTGGAGGGTTACCGTACACTCTTACAGCAGGTCAATGTTGGACGACAAATGAAGGCGCGTTTTCGTATCATGTGCGGCGCAACTGTTAACCGTCACCTTGACCTGCACCGACTCAAGAATGATCATGGTAGGGCCCTGTATGGTCCTATTTCAGTTTCGCAACCTTTAGAGCTGCGTCAGGAAATAACAATAAAATGATGCAAAATTGCTCCTTCAAAATGCAATGATGGTGCAATTTGGTCAGTATTTAGATGACTAACGTGATACAACTCAGCGCCCTTCCACAATTGCTTTGAGGCTTTCCCAGCATGCAACAGTGTTGGTGATTTTCATCATTGATCAGTCCTGTAGAATTATCTAAATACCTATAAATCGAACGATACCGCGCCTGTTTGTGGGAGCCTTAATTTTATCAATAAGAAAAAATGTACAATTCTATTTCTTTCTTATATGAGTAGGATACATACATATCAATCAGAACAAAAGATCATTAATTTAAGAGTTCCTGTTTCATCATCTTCCTTTCCCCAACTATGTTGGCGTCGACTTCCAGTCTACCCGGAAGCAGCTGAACCAGTATTTTACCTACATTGAGAATGGAAATTGTCTCTCTGACCCCCACTCAGCTGGTAGGGTGGGTGGGTAATACGATAGTTTACGTCCTGAGATTAATCACCGGGTCGGGCATTTTTGAAAAATATTCTATGGATTAAGGACAATGGGAATAAGCACTAAGAAGTGCAGGCGGGCGTTTTGGGGGACTGTTTTATGTAATTTTGACGTTCGAAAAGTGCTGATTGTCATCCTAGTTTGAATAAATGACTTTTGATTTGAAATAAACCATGCCAACCATTAAGAATCGTTTACAAAGCTTGTAAATTGTCCCAACCTTAGAACGTGTACGTGCACAGTGGCATGCTTCTACCGACACCTTATTAACCTAATGAGCTCAGTCATTAAAGTGCCAACAGATTTCCGTAATGCTTACTGTGAAGAAGTCACAGTGGGAACGGGGAACTACCTTGTTTGTATAGTCGCTCTAAAGATATGAATATTATCTGCAATGTTGACAGAACATTCACTTTGGTATTGGAAGTCGGAAGATAACAAGTCTCTTGCACGGCGCTAATGACAATTTACCTTTGTTTATTAGCCTGTTGTCGGACAAACGTAAAGTGTAGTCGTCAGTCTCGTATTTGGCATTTGTTTATGTTGAGTCTGTTTGCCAGTCAGTAAAGTCCTTCTCCAGCCTACTGCATTCCTGTCTCTGGCCAATATGCGCCATGTTGTTCCAGCGACCTATCTGATATCACCTTTGCTGTGGTTATTTTATTAGTATTAAACCAGGCTTCAAGCAATAACATTTCTCCAGACTACCCATAACTAGAAGACAATGATCATAACCTTGACACAAAGCTTGGAATCACTCCAACACATTGTTTTCATAGTAATACATTCTTCATTGTCCGCCATCTTCGACGGAGATAGCCGAAGGGACACGAGAATGCCCGAAGTTAGTAAAGATGGCGGTTAATGGTGGAGGATGTGGTCAAGAGTTTGTAGTGTCTATAAGAGCCAGTCACTAGCTAAGTACATGTATAACACGTCTGTCGATACACTTGAACTTACGAATATCGCCCTAACTGCTACGAAAATGAACGCATTCATTGCTAGTATGTCTCCCGTTAATGATGACGAGGTGCACAAAAAAAAATCCTTGTCTAAGGTGGGTGATAGACGCACTAGCAAAAGCTAGACGCCCGTTTTCGCCCGAGTGTCACTCAAAAAGTACGCGTAATTAGGGTGACACATGGGCGAAAACGATCTTCTACTACTGTACATGTGGACAGTAGACCGCACGGCCGGCGGTGGTCACTTTGACTTTGAGCTGGCCTACTGTAGTCAATACAATAAGGGGCCAGCTTATACTGTTTGGTAGGTTTTGTTCATGGTCGATCGGCCCACTGTACGTCTATCACCCACTTAAGAGACAAAGTAACCATCCCATAATAAATGACCGCGTTTCTTTTAAACTCGTCCATGAAAAACTGTAAGAAATCGCGCAGAATGATAAACTGAACAGCTGTAGCTATTTCTGTCACATTACGATCATCGTTTAAATTAAATCTTTTGGCTATTTGTCTCATCAAAATAATAGCTTTCATGTTGCACTTAGCATTAGAAATACGAATAAGCTTTATTACACCGCTTGTCTATTATCGTATTTAAATTATATACTGATGGGCCTCCTTGGATTCGGCTCCCAAGTCCGACAGTATTTTTGGGTTTTTACTTCACTAGTTTCTCATAGCAGTAACAACACTGAGTCGTGGCAATTGACTGGCCCTGACTTAAAGGAGAATGGGCCCCTGCTTATGGGGTTCTGCCCTGAAGCCCAATAAAAATAAGATATATAACCAATGGAAAGAGCTTTTCAAGAGGAACATTTCCTACTAACACGACTGCCAATTGTTAGTCAGTTCGGAGTAAATGACCTAAATGAGTGTGAATACTTGGGCATCGAACTTAAATAATTTTCTTGGCGCAATAGCCATAAGATATACATCAATGGAAAGAGTTTTCCAATGCGAACCTTTGCTACTAACACGACTTTTGCCAATTGTTAGTCAATTTGGAGTTAATTACCTAAATAAGTATTACTACTGGGCAGGGCTGTAGGCAGTGGGTGGGTTTTGGGGGTTCAAACCCCCCCCCGAAATGCGAGAAACCAAAATCTCAATCCAGAGATAGACCCCCGAAATTGCAAGTACAGCATTCTCTGAGATATTCGAACCTCACCCAGGCGGGGTGCTAAAAGATCATTGATCAGACAAAGAGAAAGAAAACCTAACTTATTCGAACCTGGATGCTAAAAATTTCGAGCTCGCTTGGCTCGCAATAATTTTCTAAAAATAATACTCTTTTTAAAAATCTGTACCAACTTACTATTTTTTTACCCTCTCTGAAATCAGAAATAATTGGTTAAAAAAAAAGTTGCCAACCTTAACCTGGAGTTAATGACCCAAATAAGTGTTACAACACTGGGGCATCGAAGTTAAGGAATTTCTTGACCCAATAGCCATAAGATATACATAAATGAAAATATCTTTTTCACCTCAGCACCTCAAACAAGCAGGTTTTGCTGTCTACAGACAGTGTGTAAAATTCAATTTTGGTGCGAGCGTGAGACAAAGTAACGTTTTAATTATTTTTTTCTAAATTCCGAGAACATGTCATGGGTCTACTCACAAATTCGAAATATTTGAATTTCACTTTGTTCTGTCACTTTTACTTCGATATGAAAAAAGCGAGAGATAGAGACAAGTCGATTCGAAGTTCGATTTTAATTTCGATATCTAGTAGGCCCAAAAAAGAAACAAACAATAAAACGTTCGGATACACATACAGGTTTTAAATGTAATAAGTAACTTAATTTTTTTTATATTGTTCGTTTTACAAATATACATGTGGTTTGTTTACCATGTGGTTTACGTTTACCATGTTGTATTTTTTACCTTTTGGCAATAATATGGGTTTAAATATGAAATTGCCGTTTAAACGTACTGGCCACTTTGAATTAAAATTAAACTTGCATCACGGTGTGAGATTCCAGAGTGAAACTTTTTTCACAAGCTTGGATTTTTGTTTTTGCATTCAGCTTTTAACAGTAAAGATAACTACAGTACGACACAACTTAGATGTAGCATAAATGTGAAAATTTGCATTCATTAAGTTCAATTTTATGGATGTATTTGGTTATATAACTTTACAAGCACACAAGCTGAGGTTATATGTAAGAAACTTAGTGCATCTGCGTTTGCTCTTTATAATTTAGCTAAAAAAGTTAATACTAAGACAGTTCTAGTTGCATACCACGGTTTAGTTGTGTCGGAATTAAGATTCGGAATTATATTCTGGGGCAATTGTAGTCTGAGAGAAAGCATTTTTATGGCGCAAAAGCGCTATATAAGGTGCATGTTCAATATTAAAGTCACAGATAGCTGTGTTCCTGCTTTCAAAACACATATATTATTAACATTTCCTTGTGTGTATATTTTAGAGTTAGCCATGTTCGTAAAAGGTAATCTACATCTTTTTAAGATGTATTGTGAAATTCGACACCGCACTACTTCTGTGAGACCTCAGTACCAAAACTAATTATACACAGGCGGCTACAAAACAGCTCTGTTAAAAAAGAGTGTTTTTGGCATGGCACCTCAAATTTATAATAAGATACCTGACTGTATAAAAGCACAGCCAATAAGAATTTTCAAAAAGAAACTCTTTGCTCTACTTGTGGAAAAGTGTTATTATTCCATCAATGATTTCCTGAATGATCCATCAATAATAAATAATAGAGTACTATAAAATTTAACTTGTATAGCGATAGCTTAATTTATATCTTCTATACCTTAGATACCTTACCTTCTATACAGTTTAGCTTAAGCAAATTATCGGATGTTTAATTTTAAAGTCTAGATTAAGTAAATTAAGTTTTAAATTTGCATGCCTAATAGGCAGAATGTACAAGGCCCTGTAAATCCTAATATTCTAACACCAAATTGTAAATACCTGCATTCAAAGCAAATAAATTTATTTCATTTCATTTACAAGTTATTGCGTTTGCGTAAAGATCATTTTCACCTAAAGCAGTAATAAAGATTGGTGATTTTGTAGGCGCATTCAGCAGGGCTATTGGCTATCTTTTTCAACGCCAGTGACTAACTGGCTTCAGTTGTACACCGAACTTTGATGACAACTGAGCATTTCATAACATTGGTATTGCGTATCACAGTAAGTGGATATCACCTTACGGTGACTATCATATCGGTAACGGTGCTCTTCGTCCCAGCACTTGACGCCTCTATTTTTTATCGACTATTATGCGACTAAATTGAGTAACGCCTTTTGAGCGTTACAATACTTCATTTTAGGGACCATTTTATACTAAGCGGTTAAAATACACTTGCCCAAGGTTATTGTTACTATACATATGATATATTGTTTATAGAAGCTGTTGGTAAACCATACATAGCAAATTCGCAATGCTACTTAATGAAATGAAATGAAATTGTTTATTCTGTAAATAGGATATTGGAATCACTTTTACACGTCATATTAAAAAAATATTAAAAATAAGCTAGATGAGGTCGGCGTTTCCTATCTGACTACTCTGAGAAGAAAGGTCGAAACAAACTCAGAGGTCACAGTCGAGTCTGAAATGGTCTTTTGAGGAAAGAACCACACAGATTTGAGTGGACCTGTCCAGTCAGTGCAAGCATTTGTCAGTAATGGCGGAGCTCAACTCAGAACTTAAAGAGCTCAGCAACTCGACGAACTACCAAAGAAAGGACATTTGGGTAGGCCGCATAAAATTCTCAAATTGCCAGACCATTGATAAAATTAAGAACGAGAAAAAAAAAAAACACATAGTCCTCACATTCACAATAATAAAATACTTTACAAAGTAATCATGTCATTTTGTATAGAATATTCAATAATGTCAATTTTTAAATAAAACTGGTTGATATACTTTGATGATTTTCCATATTATTCAAAATGTTACAATGCTTAGCAGAGCGAGCAGCTCAATCCCATGCTTTTTTGTCTTCTAAATAATCTGAAATTTTATAGTACCCTTTTCTACAAAGTTTGGTTTTAATGCAGCTTTTAAATCGTTTAATGGGTAAGTTTCGAATGTAAATGGGAAGTTTGTTATAAAAGCGTATACATTGACTCATGAACGAGTTGCCTACTCTGTGGAGACGAGTGCGATGTACAGCAAGATTGTGTTTATTCCTGGTATTTAAACTATGAATATCGGACATTTTCTTAAAATTTGATATATTTTTGTGTACATACAATAGGTTTTCAAATATATATTGTGAGGCTACAGTCAGAATATCTATTTCTCTGAATTTTTCTCGAAGGGAATCCCTTGGACCTAGGTTGTAAATGGCTCGAATAGCCCTTTTCTGTAAAACAAAGATAGCATTAATGTCCGCACAGGCTCCCCAGAGAAGAATCCCATAAGACAGAAGACTATGAAAATAACTAAAATAAACAATTCTAGCTGTATCTACGTCATTTATCTGTCTAATTTTTTTAACGGCGTAGGCGGCCGAACTAAGCCTTCCTGACAATTTTTCTATGTGTGAGTCCCATTGTAATTTACCGTCAATGGTTATTCCAAGAAAAACTGTCGACTCAACGGGGTCCAACTCTATTCCATTAACTTTGACATTGGTAGATAGCTGCCTGACATTTGGCGTTGAAAATTTAATGAGTTTAGTCTTTTTCTCATTCAGGAGAAGATTATTTACATTAAACCAATGCACCACTTTAGAGAGTGCATCGTTAACTTGTTCAAAGTTGACTAACTGACGTTTTATTTTAAAAATGAGGGAAATATCATCTGCGAATAACACGATCTTGTGATTATCCCTTATGTGGTAAGGCAACTCATTAATATAAATGAGAAATAAGAAAGGACCTAGAATTGAACCCTGCGGAACGCCCATGGTGACCGAAGATCCTGCAGATCTCTTGCCATTAACATCGACCCTCTGAATTCTGTTGTTCAGATAAGAAGTCAGAAGGTCGAGAACCTTGTCCCTCATACCATAGTGGTACAGTTTCCTGATGAGAGTATCATGATGTACGCAATCGAAAGCTTTGGACAAGTCGCAGAAAATGCCAAGAGCATCCTGCGACTCCTCCCAGGCCTCGAATATGCTCTTCAGTAATTCCACGCCCGCGTCTGTAGTTGAACGACCCTTTGTAAAACCGAACTGTTTCAGATGAAGTAAATGATGTGTATTGAAATGACATAACATCTGTTTTAAAATTAATTTTTCAAAGATTTTGCTCAACGTAGGTAATATCGAGATAGGCCGAAAATTCGTGGGATCAGTTGTGCTGCCAGACTTGAACAGTGGAATCACTTTGCTAAGTTTCATCAGATCAGGAAATACACCAGATGCAATACAAGAGTTAAAAACAATTGCCAAAAAGGGTGAAATAACATCAATTATTGAAGACATAGTATGTACTGATAATCCCCAAAGGTCAGCAGTTTTTTTCACATTGAGTTCTTTAAAAGATTCTATAATGTCTTTAGCAGTAGCAATTGTAAATTCAAAAAGTTTGTCACATTCTGGTACACATTCTTTTAGTATTGAATAAGCAGAAGTGGATGACGACAATGACAGAGTTTTGGTTGTTAAAATTGTAATATTAGTGAAGAAATTTTCAAACTCAGTTGCCACCTCCCCGTCTGCCTTAATATCTACATCATTGATTTTTAGATGGAAGTCACGATTCCGTACTGTCGTTCTTCCCGTTTCAGAATTAATAATATTCCAAGTTGTTTTAATTTTATTCCCAGAAGATTTTATTTTATTTTTAATATGTATGGCTTTTGCTGAGGAACAGGCTCTTTTAAAAGTTTTAGAATATTTTTTAACAAATCCTTGAAAAGTTTGATCTTGGTTATATGTTTTTTCATGATACTATTCAAATAACCTCTGCCTACTTTTGTAAATACCTGGTGTTGCCCAATCACTAAATAAAACGCGGTCACAAACAGGAAATGTTTTTGAGGTGAAAACCTTCCTAAACTCACAATTGATGAGGTTAAATAGTAAAGTATAAGCTTGATCTGGGTCGATGTGATAAGGCAAACCCGGTAGTTTCTCTTAAATTATTTTTAAATTGATCTAAGCGACGTTTATTTACAGGAACAAAACTCGATAAGTTTTCTTTGAGCTCTGACTATTTTCTGAGGGAAAGTGAACTAACTGGCCACAGTGATCAGAGTCCAACTCATTTATAATTAAATGGCTAGAAGGTCTTAAGTTTGTAAAAATATTGTCTATACAGGTAGCACTAGTGGCAGTTATTCTAGTCGGCTTAAAGAATGTATTGTACAAGTTATATGACTTTAATAGAGTTATAAATTTATTTACTGTAGCAGATTTTTCTAGTATATTGATGTTGAAGTCTCCACAGACAACAACTGTTTTATTACTGCTACAAGTCTTTAATAATACATCTTCCATAGATTTCTCAAAAATATCATATGAAGCACATGGGGGCCTGTACACGCTTAATACAATGAACTGCTCAAGCTCAATGCAAGCTATTTCAATAACTCGCTCAACAGAGAGGCTAACAATATCCTTACGTTCTTTAAATTTCAAGTTGTTACGAACAATTATTAGAGAGCCACCACGTATCATATTAACTCTGCTGAATGAGCTGGCAACCTGGTGGTTGTTAAAGCTGAACATGAACTGGTGGACTTTTAGCCAATGTTCAGTTACACATAAGATATCAATATAACTACAGTTCATGAACAGCTCCAATTCTAATTCCTTACACCCTGTATATTTTGATGAACGATTTTTAGAGTATTATTATTATATTTATTTAGATTACTACAATTTGAAGGGTGAGATGAAATTAAAGAACTTTTTGTAAAAATGATTGTAAATAATATATTAAAACACTTAAATAAAACATTACCTTATTTTATACACCATAATTATTATTTATTGTTTTTTAAACATGTTTCACAAAACAAATATAGGTAGTTGTAGTTTCACATAAAATAATCAATAGGTAGTTAGGTATAGTTTCACATAAAATAATCAATAGGTAGTTAGGTATTTTTTTTTAAAGTATATGTAGTTATGTACTTACAAGAAAAATAATTTTAGTTAATTATTAAGTATCTCTAGAATTCCATATTTATTAATTCAAATAAAATAATTAATAAAAAATAACGTACAAGAAAATAAGAGTTCTAGGTTATTGTGAGTAACTATCAATAGCACTCTCTCTGGAAACTGCAATGAGTTAACGTCCCGCAAGGTGGCGTCTCTCAATCCGCAGACTATTTTGTTTTCGCTCTTCTTTAGCAAATCCCAGCAATAATAGACGTGCCATACTTCCGCCATGAACAAGAATCACAATAAAACAACAAAAGTCGTAATATTTGGACGCTTCGATTAATACCGGCTTCGGTGATAATCACTAGAATCTCTAAAACACTACCTTTGAGTAGTGTCTTTCACGAAAGCCACGACTAACTAAATGATTATCAATTTGATGTCCACTAAGCTTAGACAATCGCAATCTTTTAGGTATCGATTCATTAACAACTGTCAAAATGTGTTACGGTAACTATCAGCGTTATTGGGTGCCTATGACGTCATCCTAGTTAGTCACTCAAGATAGCCATTACGAAACTGTTTGACAGCTAATTGTTATACACTTTGCCAAGTGATCATCATTTTGAACTATCCACTGAGATACGCAATAGCCCTGCTGGTCGGATTATGATCGGTTTTACGAATTTTGCCGATGCTACATGTGAGTTGTGTCGTACTGTACTTATATTGAAAATTAGAGTCATTTTTGAATACGAGTTTCGACGTGGAACTACGCAGCGGAAACAGCTCGCAATATCAATGTTGTGTTTGGAGAGGATACGGACGCATATGAACGCACCGTGCGTTTTTGGTTTAATCGCTTTCGTAGTGGAAACTTCGATTTGAAGAATGAACCCCGAGAAAGACCAGCCTATAAGGTAAATAACGATGAATTAGATGCGATGGTACAAGCCGCTCCATATCAAACTACCAAGGAATTAGCGGCACGGTTTGATGTTAGCTTAAGCATATCCAAAATAATGACCAATTTGCATCATCGGTGAGACAAAAAGCTTGCGAAATAGGTGAGGAGGCTTCCCAGGAGATGACAGAATTGTGTAGACAATGGGGAAAATACTTTGATTAAATAAATATATTTTACCTCAGAAAAAAAATGGTTTCCGTTCTTCAGTACAAAACGGCAAATTCATTTTAAACCCCTAATATGTTCCCCTAATATGTTCTAATATCTCATATGTTCTCGCTGCTGACGTGAAAAGTTCTATGTGTTATACGAGACCAAAGTTATTTGCATCTCGTGCCTTTGAATCCCTCGTTGTGCTCACCTAGAATCACTCGCTACGCTCGTGATTCAATTATAGAATCCTTCGCTTAATCGGGATTCAAAATCAACACTCGCACCAAAAAACAACTTTGCTCTCTTGTTGCACAAATAACTATTTGAAGAGAACCCTTGCTCTAACATAATTGTTGCCAATTGTTAGTCAGTTCGGAGTTAATGACCTAAATAAGTAATACCTTGCGCACCGAAGTTAAGGAATTCTTGGCGTCCAATAGCCATAAGATATATACCACTGAAAAGAGCATTTTAGGGATAACCTTTGCTACAAAGACGACTTTTGCCTATTATTAGTCAGTTCTGTGTTAATAACCCAAATAGGTGATGAATTTGAATAATGCTTAATTACTCACATTTAGAGCTCTGTAGGTCCTTTCGTACTAACAATCGAGAGAAACGTTTGACGACACGGTTGGCGCAGTGGCTGAGCGATGGACGGCTGCGCAACGTGTCGCGGGTTCGATCCCCTCACGGAACAGATATTTGTATGATCTGCAAGTAGTTGTTCCGGGTCTGGGTGTTAGTGTATGTGAGTTTCTATGTTTGTAAACGCACCCACGATACAGGAAGAAATTCCTAGTGTGGGGCAATGTTTAAAAAAAAAAAAAAATTACGTCATATCACGAAATATTTCCTTTGAAGAGATCTTTTCATTGGCATAATATCTTAACTTTATTGGGGGATGTGGCAGGCTGGAATGAAATAATTTACACAAAGTAAAGCGCTTGTCAGGGTTCGACCGAACCGACATGGGTACTTATGAAACTTCAGAAGCTAGGTGCACGGTCACGGTTCCAATTGGTCGCTTCCTGTGAAGAAAAGCCAATATGACACTCCACGGTTACTCTTTAAAAAATAATTGTATTATGTGGACAATATTTTTCAATTACAGTGTTAATAGGAATGGGATTAGGTACAGTGTCAATTTTGGTAGTGCCCCAGTCCAAAAAAAACGGGAAAATTTCATATTTATGTTCACATTTGCTAATATTTCCGAAACATCGTCCATATCGCGTCATGATCATGACTCATGACTCACAATGATGACACGATGACGCTCTGACTGACGAGCATTTCGTCATTTGTTTATTATTGTCAATAGACTTGAATGAATGAGGGCCCAACGACCGGGAGATATATGCAACAGACACCAGTTGAAATGGCTCTTGTGCCGAGTTGTGCCTGTATACCGATTGTAAAACTGGGCTAATCTATGACTTACTGCTGTAATAGGCAGAAATCACTCTACATTAGGCGGGGAAGTACCATATATTTACTTAACGTAATACATAGAAAAAAAATGTTGGAGATTTCAATAATGATATTTTTTCTCATTTTAATCAAAATCTAACGTAGATGTGATCCGGTGCATAGTAATCGCAACTGCTATCTAATTGCGTAACTTATTTTCGTAATCGAATATGACTAATTTGTTCATTTTGACATTTCAACAACATTCATTGCGTTACTTACGTTGTTGAGCAGATTTTTTTTTCGAACTTATGAAGCAATGGATTAGACACTTGTTTCAAACCGATTCCGATTCTGATTGATCGTTTATTACGCACTTAGGACTTAGGTGTATGTCCCTAACTTTATAAAAGGTGCAGTTTGTAAAAAACCTAAAAAAAAATCAGGGCAATTTTTCCGGACTTCCATAATGAACGAAACATGACACTAATCAAACATACCCAACCAAATAGGGAAGTCCGATGAACTCGCCCACCAGTATGAATGACGCCTACAGGATGATCATGGCGAGGTATTCTTAGCCGGGATTTCACGGTATTCACTGTAGTAGACGTGGTGTATTACGTCATCAGTTTATAGTGAAACACTCCACCAAACTGACCGGGAGTGAGGACTGTGATGAGTTGATGACTCATTAGAAATGATGTAGGTTGTTTAATAGTTTGTCTTGTCTTGGTGTACTCAACTAAAATTAAATGTGCATTATGTCCATGTATCCTACTTCCTACTATCCTACTAATATTATAAATGTGAAAGTTTGTGTGTTTGGATGTTTGTTACTCAATGACGCAAAAACGGCTAAATGGATTTGGATGAAATTTTGGCAAACAGATCGTTTATAACCTGGATTAACACACAGGATACTTTTTATCCCGATATTCCCACGGGATCGAGACTTACGCGGGTGAAACCGCGGGGCGCAGCTAGTGAGTAATAATTTCAAAGTGGTGTCACTCTATTTATTGTTCCGCTGAGGGCTAAAGGTGAATGAAAACATCATCATCTTCCTACCCTTCTGGTCCCATGTTATTTGACGTCAGCACGTTTACTTCTTCTATTCTCCCATCAACCGGCACGCTATCATTCCCTCCTTTCACTTCCTCTCCCTCTCTATCCATCACATTTATATTCATCACGCTTTAAGTTCCATGCGTTTGAAAACATCACAAAACAAAAAACCTGTACTAAAACCGCTATACGCAGTACAAAAGCGTATTGGTCAAAGCACGTTTCTTCTCTGTATGAGTCTATGAGAAGAGGTTGTTGCTATTTAGTGAGAAAATGGTATAAAACAGTCCAGGGTCCTACTAACTTAACCTACCATTTCATTCTTGGGCAGGTAAGTCATGATTCAACAGCGCCTTGCTGATAACATATTATTTGACCAATGCATCACCGTCTTTCGCTACTGTTTTCAGTTTTTCACTACACTTCGCGACATCTAAATGAGTGTCTAAATAAAAGAGCGCTCTTGGATTTTCAACGCTTGGCTTAGCGTCAAAAGTTGAAGATGCAACAGCGTGTGTTAGTAAAAACAGGCACATAAGACTAAGTATTATATCTACCTCGTGTCCAATTGGCCACAATTCAATTCGTTTAGGAGTCGTGAAAACGTTTCATGGTCCGTTAGGAATAAGAGCGTGAACTGAGTCGTTAAGATTTGTATCTTGATATAGTGACCGACATAGAATGTTGGTAGAGTACTGAGGTCACTGGCATTAACCCGAGGCACCCGAGTGATAGACATGTTGGTGGGCTCGCCAGTCCAGTCTAGCTAGCCAATAGCCACGGAGCACGAAGACGCCGCGCCGGGCACTGCTAGAGGCGGCATTGTCAACACTTCAAACTCAAAGCATTGACATAAACTGGCCTGGGCCTTCTTCACATGGGGTAGGCAGAACGTAGAAATTATACAGAACCGCCTGCGACGATCCTTACATACTGTTCTTGCTTTCATTTACGATTATAAAATTGATCGTGTTACGCAATCAGGCTGCGGACCCTAATTATTGCGTAGCATTATTAATCATAATCTGAATCATTTTGAAGGATATGTAATCCATTGCTTCATCAGTTCGAAAAATTCAGGCCAGCGGTATTATAACTATGAATGTGTTTTATCTTCAACATCTATTCTGTTTGACTGACAAAGATCAATTTCTTTGAATGAATAATATGTCAAAAGCTTTTTTCAGTTTTTGTCAACATTTTGGACCAAAGATCCTCTAATTATATTAACAATGTTAAATAAGTAATTATTGTTCATGGGAATCTGGATATTAGGTTGGCCTGGTGAAGGTCGAGAATCCGCTATATGTGAGAAGCACTAGACTAGTGGCGTGTGCATGCATGGGCAGCAGTGGACGTCTTCCGGCTAAGTTCATGTTAAAGTAACACATGTAGTTCTGACGTCTGTATCCTCCTGTCTCCAGGTCCAGTTCTCCGACCAGCCTCCGAAGGTGCACGTGATGCGAGTGTGGTCGTTCGCAGCGAGGCAGGCAAGAGCAGGACATTGGGAGAGATACGCTCTAGACAGAGAAAGGTTTAAGCGCAGGTACGTAACTACAGCAGCTCAGTTTATTTCTAATATTCTCTTTTCCCGCCTGTATTGTCTCACTGCAGAGCACAGGTTCTTGTTACAGAGGGGAGGGGGAGGCCATTTGCAGAAAGCTTATAAAATTTTCTGCAAATAGTTGTCTAATGGTCACGGGCACTAACGCTCTGCCGCGGGCTACTCAGCAGCTCAGACTTTAGGATCTGTGCTCAGTTAATGGCGATAGGCTCGCCCCTATTACATGGGACTTGACCATAACTGGCGAATGCAGTAGGACAGAAGTCACCAAATGGCGACCTTAACTAAAACTTATTTAACAAAATATTTTAAATAAAATAGTTTTAGCTTACAACAAGTTTACTCTAGACTTCAGACAGTTCAAAGTAACAAAAATCAATTTTCACATAATATTAATTAAGTAGCTACTTTGTGATTTATGTTCATTACATGACATTTGTTTAATACCTATTTATTTAATAAAAAAAGTTTACAATCATATTTTCAAAGTCAAAGTCTTCCAGATTCTAGTTGCTCCTTCCCTTTTTAACAACGGAACCCTAATAAAAGTAATTCGTGATCCTGCACTAGGATATACTACACGCCTATGCCGATCCAAGCACACGGATGTTTTGAAATGATCAGAAGTTGATGCTGTACAAAGGAAAAAAACTTACTCTGATATGAACATATACCTGGCTTCTGAATTGAGAACTACTCAAACTGTACTGTCGCTTTACTTTTAAGGTAATTCCGTCAATGTAGGCCGCGGAATTCAAAACTTCTTACTTTTAATTTTGAATTTCGCGGGGTTTCACTTTAAGTAATGCTATAGAACAATTCGACAACATCTCAACTTCAAATTCTCAATTTAGTAACCAGGTCAGATTTATAGCCCTTATTCTGAGTCATAGTGAGCTCGCTTCCATGAGGGAAACTGCTCAAAACACCATTCTCAATTTTCATTTGTCAATTTCCAGAATTGCTGACGTAGAAGTAGCAATTTCCTGGGTCCTGAAACCTCAACACCGTTCCAGAGTAATGTTCCAACGATTCATGCCTTGGTGGAATGCACAGAAGAGGAAAGAACTGGCAGAGAAGAAGGAACGAGAGGCACAGGAGCAGCTGAGAAGAGGGACAGAGGCATTAAGAGCTACTGCAGTAGAGAAACAGAAGACGATGACAGAAGAAGGTGAAAATAGTGATGTAGTGCCTTCTGTAGACGGTGATATGAAAATCAGTGAATCTAATGAAATTTTAATAAACGGAGAATTATTTAAAAATGATTGCAAAGAAGCATTAAATAAAGCGACTGACTTCTCAGAATCTAAACCTATTATTGTCACAGACAAAATTGAAGTTGATGTTAAAAAGAGTGAATCAAATAAGGATTTATCAAATGGAGAAGTATTTAAGAATGATGTCAAAGACAATTTCAAAGAACTAAACAAAGCGGCTGACATCACAGAATCAAAGAACAATTATTCAAGTAAGAATGATGTTACAAAAACTGAAATAATTCCTTTGAATGATTTGAGAGCAGACAATATGCAGGACATTTTAGAAACTTGAGGGCAAAATACATTTTTGTCGGCTATAGTATGATATTGGGTAGGTTATACAAATCTTTTAAAAGTAAACAAATAACTTATAATTAAAAAAGATGGTTTTAAAATGAGATGAAACCTTTACGAAAAGAGTAATTATTTAATAATATATATATTTTTTAATGTAGTTGAAAGAAAAAGACGTTGTATTTTAATAACACCTTTTTTCTTTGATTCGAAACAGCAGGGTGTCATCTTGAAAAAACCATCCTTAAAGTAGCTCTATAACATACAGTTTTCTAAAACAGGAACATTTTAAACCTAGGCCATATGGACCTTAATTGTAACAAAAAATGTAATAATAACTCTATAGTTTAAGTAATTTGAAGCGTGTCTGGCTATGGCAGGCTTTGACTGCTTAAATTATGTTTTATTCAAACACGGGATAAGGCCAAGCGTTAGTAAATATTCACGCCAGTATTCCCGAAGGGTTAGCCAGGGGTGTGCCATTAGTACACCCACATTTGGCCAGTTACCGGTCAAGTCCCATGCATCGGTGCGCCGGGCGAGCCCACTGTCCCAGTTGTGTTGTGTTACAGCTTACCCAATATCTTAGTAAAAACTTTCAAGTGCCTAAATATAATCACAACCAAGAGACTGATACTATCTGTAGAGGAAGTGCCGAACTATAACGAAACAGTAGGTACTGAGAGCAACATTTACAGACCGCACTTTGGCTAATGTTGCTTACGAATTTGAACGTTATTCATATGTAAGTAATGTTCATGTGGCGGTATCTACATCGCCACATGCGAACTACGCATCAAAGACCTGACGTCAGACAGACGTCACATAAATCCTGCATCGCGCAATTAAAGTTTACCGTGCAGTGGACATATATACGAGAACCTAACATCAATCGTTGGGCAGTTGCCCGCCAGACACAACACCCGTCTGGTCGGAGGATCCTCCCTTTTCTATGAAGTTTGAGTGAACTTTACACCCTGTTCCTCATACCCCTATTCGGATGTAAAGTTTCCTCACATTAGCTTGAACGAATATGAACATTATCTACATAAGAATAAAGTTTATATTGGTATGGTCTTAGTAAAGTCTAAGTACGATGAATGAATCTTTTCCTAACACTGATTTACAAGGACATTATTCTTAAGTACGGTTCCTTTGCACTTATTCACTTAGATTCATGTGTTTCAATTGAATTTTTCAACAGATCTTAGCTAAATAATAGTCGCTTGAGTCGATCGACGTTAGTCCCGGCTGTCAATCGTAGATCTTTGAAAGTCATTACGGGTTTAATTTAATTTGAACCTGTACATCTTACTAAGCAGTCCATGAGTCCAATGTTGGAAAATTCAATAAAAATATAAAATATTCACTTATATTTTTGCAATGGTAGTCCATATTTTGTTAATATTACTTCCTAAAGTGTACATAAGATGATAATATATTATATAAACATTGTATAAATATGTATAAAGAGTTGCTTTAACGTTTTGTATATATATTATAAACTTGATTTGTTTAGACCAATCCTTGGCCTGACCCAACATCAAATAAAATACAAATAAATTTATAATATATTGATTGATTAAATTGTATTTTATATAAAATATCAAGCATTTATACATAAATAAAATGACAAATATATGTAACTATGTAATTAAAAGAAAACTTGTATATTTTGGTTCTGAGTTACTTAATTCAAATTTGTTTTAAGGCCATGGCGTAGTTCAAATCAATTTATATAATTTATTGGCCTGGCCCGCCCATAAAAGGCCGAAGTTTGAATACTCAATGTTTGAAAGGCAAATGCCCGTATTTGCTAATATGTTGGCCTACGCCAAATTACCTGATAAAAAATGTAAGTACACCATTAATGAGAATTAGTTTCGGGCATAATTATGTCAGTTATCATCGGACAGCAGCCTTGTAGCGACGACACTAAACATGACTGTCATGCGCAATAGCTGTGTGTGCGTGCAAACGAATACATGTTTCAAACTTAGTTCAGAACCGTGTCCAACTGACAGTTGTCAGGAACGCATTCTCAAATTATTAATGGTGTACACCTTATTCTTCGTGTCTATAGAGTGTCGCTGCCAATCTAAATGGACTCGGCCCAGAATTCGGCCATAGTCTGTCTTTTAGTCTCGTAGACTAATTTGACATTTCAAGTGATTTTTGTTTGTTTTTCAGTATGGAGTTTGACATTAGCACCTGTCAAATTAGTCTACGAGATTAAAAAAAACAGACTATGCGTGTCAGTTATTGTAACGTACAGACGACAGGATATTAAGTGTCGTATCGTTTGTGAGTGTACTTACATAGTAATTTGTGTATACTTACCTGTTCTAAAAGAAAATGGCCTGAAACCACAAAATATACACATGCTAAGGCCGTATTCAGTGCTACAAAAAAAAGTTTTTTTTTAAAACATGTCCAGTATCCATGGTATAAACAAAAGTTGCTAAACAATGTTGTAGCAACATGATTTAGTGTTGTTGGAAACATGTCTCGTAATGCAGTCGACCGCAAATCAGTGGTACCATTTGCTCTACGAAAACAACCCTTATCAATGTCAAATTGTTACCACTGTGAAAGATGTTTCCAACAAAATAAAACAGGTTTTTGTAAAAAATGTTGTGCAAATTTTGTTTAACGTGAATACGAGGCTTTATATACACGGAGCAACATGGAGCAATTGTTGCCTAGTCTGCACTCGGGTTTATCGCTTAACTTATACTTTATTCATTTAAAAATGTCTTGACTTTAATGCATGTAAAAAGAAATGGGGAATAACATTGCGTCATAATTATAAGTAATTATTTCCTTTTGTTATAAAACTATGTTTATAAAATGATAAGAAACATGAGGCCTATAAAGCCTGAATGTCAGGCAGAGGTATGAGGTATACCTGTAGTACACCCACATGTCGACAGAGGTATGAGGTATACCTGTAGTACACCCACATGTCGACAGAGGTATGAGGTATACCTGTAGTACACCCACATGTCGACAGAGGTATGAGGTGTACCTGTAGTACACCCACATGTCGACAGAGGTATGAGGTGTACCTGTAGTACACCCACATGTCGACAGAGGTATGAGGTGTACCTGTAGTACACCCACATGTCGACAGAGGTATGAGGTGTACCTGTAGTACACCCACATGTCGACAGCCATGTTTATAAAATGATGTTGAAAAAATTACATGTGATCACAAAAATTTACAACAAGAGACATCCTTGTATATTTGTTTTATTTACTATGCAATAAATACATTACAACTGCTGAATTGGTTAGTTGTTCATTTATATTGTTTTCACATCAAATTATTGTAGTCACATAAATTATAAGAATATTATGTAAAATCGCAATTGTCTTAAAAGATATAAAGATACAATAATCTTTGGAATAATAAACATAACATAAGTAATAAGACTATTGACAAATCTTATGTCAAGATCCTTGTACAGTTACGATTAATTGTTAAGCAAATTGACTACCAACTTAAATTGTGTGAACAGGTGTTTTTCATAAGCAACTACTTCCAGGGGCTTTTCCGACAGACGCCTACCAAGGAATTGTATATTCAAATGACAACTGGTGTTCTGTGACAGTTGTATGAAATGGCGATGTAGGGTGTCAATTTGCTTAACAATTATTTTCCCAAACTACATTAGGATCTTTTATGATCAATAAAGTTTTATGTTTTTCGAACCATTATAAAACTGCTTCAAAAATGTTGCCATTTTAAAAATTGGTGAGATGTTGCCACTTCAAAAGTGACATTTGGTATATTTCTCTGATTTATGTTAAGTTAAATTGCAATAGTTATATTGTATAAAGGTTTTGGTGTTCGTAAATATAATGTATGTAACGTACTTTTTGTTTTATTTTACTCATAATAATGGTGATTTTTATTTCGGCACAAATAATCCATAGAGTGCCATTATAGTAACATATCCTATATACTATTAAACGAGCAATATTTGTATTATATTTCAATTAAAGTTGCATAATATGGGGGTTTTCGATCTAGCTAGGTCTCATATCTGGGAAAATTCTCATATTGGGAACAGGTTCGAGGATTTTGATACAACGGCATACCCGATATGTATAATTTTCACGTGAGCAGAGCTCGGTCGCCCAGGTAGGGTCAGATGTCGAACAATGAAACAGTGGTACTTACTAATCTTCATTTCGTGTGGTTAGGGACTAACGTTTTAAAGCCGCCCAAGGGTCTTACGCAATAAAACACTGATGTTTCTAAAATTGTGCGTCGCCCGATCGTGCATCATAACGCGTAAGGACACTCCCAAAACCCCAGTTTGCATCAGCTCCCGGTGGGAGAATACTCGTCTGCGGAGCATTTTTAATTTTTTCGACAAAAATTTCAGCATTCTTCATAGATATTTCATTAAATGTATGACGTGATTGAGATATCAATGTCCCGAGTTCGAACCACGGTCACACATAATAAAAACTTTTTGAGATTGTTTCTTCAAAATCTTGTTGTTCTAAGTTCGCCAAATCTAGGCAATAATCACCGAACTAAGTTGAACGTCACATTATTTACGACAAAGACTACAAAATGAATTGCTAAGCATGTAAACAACAAGTAGCTCGCGGCGAATTACTACGTTGTTTCACTTGTAAACATGTGTACCACTATCGATGCGTAAACATAACGACATCTTTTTATATGGAAAACAAACACAAATTAACAATGTCCTGGAGCTGCCCGTCATGTGCAAACGTAAAAAAACAGAAAATGAAAATATGATATAATTAATTATAAATGATGATACTCCCGTCCGTAGCCAACCGCTGCCTACGCTGAACGACACTACAATGTCTATTGACGAACATATTGAAGACGATCACAGTATACTAGGCCATACCAGGAGGAGTATCTCTCCTACGAGCTCAGCAAACGCACATTTGAGCTCACAAACAACAAACTCTACAAATAAGCCAACTATTAGATGAAAAGCTTGAAAATAATAAAACAGCAATATTAAACGAAATAAAAGGCACAGTACAGAGGGAAATAAATACAGCAATACACAAACTACAGTAAAAAATTACCCAAACAACAGAAGCCTTACACTTGGAACAGACCTCAATAAATGCTAGCATAGTAAACGTAAACGAAAAGATACGGAAACTGGAAATTGAAAACGACAAACTCAAGAAAGAAATAGAAAAACTGCAAAACCAAGGTACACAAAAAGACGACAACACAAAAAAATTCGTTATCCACGGCCTAAATGAGTACTATCGGGAAACTGAAAGAGACCTTGAGGATAGAATAATTTACGCATTCCAGGATACGCTGAGTATGGACTTAACTGGTTATATTGAAGAACTACACCGCATAGGTAGAAATGGGCTAAAACGTCCAATACAAATAGAGCTCATCAGTAAAAGAATGACAAAGTATATCGTAGCACAGGCAAGATTTTTGAAAGAGCAAGGACTCCATGTTTCAGAATATCTCGATTTGGATGCACTAAAAGAAAGAAGAAAATATAGAGAAGAACGAAATCTGTCGCGAAGAAACAATGGAGGTAAATCCATCTGAAAACACATTCATGAGCCACACCCTGACTGCACCACAAACCACAAACACATTCATGAGCCACACCCTGACTGCACCACAAACCACAAACACATTCATGAGCCACACCCTGACTGCACCACAAACCACAAACACATTAATGAGCCACACCCTGACTGCACCACAAACCACAAACACATTCATGAGCCACACCCTGACTGCACCACAAACAACAAATACATTCATGAGCCACACCCTCACTGCACCACAAACCACAAACGTTACAACCCCATCCGCTACCCCAACACGTAGAATCAGCCACGGTGATGTAAGTCACAAATAGTGTTGCCAGGTCGGATTTGTTTTAAATCGGGGCAGAAGGTAAAACAAATCGGGATTTAGGGTTGTAGATCGAGGCAATAAAAAAAACAAGGTTTTTTCAAGGTTTCGTACCTCAAAAGGAATAAACGGAACCCTTATAGGATCACTCATGCGTCTGTCTGTCACAAACTCAAAATTCAAAACTCAAACTCAAAGCATTTATTTCAATTAAACCATTTACAGGCACTTTTGAATTGTCAAGGAGTCAGTCAGTCAGAAATATGAAGCTAGTTGCCCATTCCAAAGCGTAGTAGGTACCTATGGAGAAGAACAGGCAAGAAACTCCATGAACACTCTTTTAAATCAAAATATTGTTACAATATAATGGTTACATCATTCATGTTGAAATTATACATGTGAGAACAATGTAGAAAGCACGTTAAAAGCGTCCGCAATTATAAAATAAGCACAATTCAAAAATTAAAATAAGCCCTGGCAGCTAAGAAATGACCAGTCACAACTGACGGCGCCCGTTCACGAACATGACGCATGGATCAGCACCATTCAGCTCAACCATTTTGAAGGGAGCTAAATGATCCAACACATACGCCACCATCAGCGAGACATTTGAGTGAGAATGACATTCCCAGCCGCCAGGGCACATTCAAGTCAATGAAAGACAAAATACCCGGTAAATGGTAGCTCTATAGTACATAGTACTCACACCTGTGCAATTATATAATACAAAGGAGAGATTGAGTTTATACAATGCAAAGATAGTCTTACAATCTTCAGCAGTTCCAACAGCATTTTCGAATGTTAATTAGTTAGTTGTGGTTGTGGAGCAGGACCAGCATTAAGCCAAGCATTTTTATCAGAGATGTAATCCTCCAACTTATAATATGCCTGCCTACATAGTGTGCGTTTTATACAAGTTTTGAATTTGGTCTCATTCAGTTGAAGTATGTGGGGAGGGATTTTATTGTAACATTTTAAACAGTACCCCATGAAAGATGAGTCTACTTTAGCCAGTCTGAAACCTGGTTGAACTAATAAGTCCCTATTTCTAGTACTATAATTATGTCTATCGCCTCTTTTACTAAATAGATGTAAATTTTTTCTTACGTGCAAGATGTTTTCATATATTATATATTGACAAGGTACCGTCATGATGTTAATATCCTTAAACAGTTCCCTTAAAGAATCGCGTCTGCGTAGATTATAAATGGCTGTGATCGCTCTTTTCTGCAGAATAAAGATAGACTCGATGTCTGCAGCCTGTCCCCATAGTAAAATACCGTAAGACATTATGCTATGAAAGTAACTAAAATAGACTAGCCTCGCGGTATCTACATCAGTAAATTGACGGATTGTTCTGACAGCATATGCTGCTGAACTCAGCCGTCCTGCAAGAGATGTTAAATGAGGACCCCATTGTAGCCTTGAGTCGAGCGTGATCCCCAGGAAAACAGTTTTATCGACGAATTCTAGTTTCTCTTGATTCAATATAATCTCACAATCCCTACTTTTGACATTTGGTAAAGAAAATTTTATGCACTTAGTCTTTTTTCCATTTAATACTAAATTATTAGCAGTGAAGCAATTTTGGACCTGCAGTAGGGCATTATTTACTTCGTCAAAATTTGTAGCACGTCTATCTACCTTAGAAATTAAGGAAGTATCATCAGCAAATAACACCATGTGTGGCTGATTTTTTAATAAATGGAGTAGATCATTAATGTACACTAAAAAGAGGAAAGGACCCAAAATCGAACCTTGTGGAACACCCATTTTTACTTTTAAACCTAGTGAGTTGATACCGTTTATTTGAACTTGCTTTTGTCTATCATTTAAATAAGATTTTACTAAACTGAGCGCAAGTTTACCTAGTCCGTAATGCTCAAGTTACAAGAGTAAGGTTTCGTGATCGACGCAATCAAATGCCTTGGAGAGGTCACAAAAGATTCCTATGGCGTCTTGGGCTTCTTCCCACGGGTTAAAAATGTGTCTTAATAAGGTTACACCGGCGTCAGTCGTACAACGACCTTTGGTGAAACCGTACTGTTGGTCGTGAAGGATTTTATTTGTGTTAAAATGATTGAGTATTTGATTCAGCATTACCTTTTCAAACACCTTGCTGAAAACCGGCAGCACGGATACGGGCCTATAATTATTGGAGTCTTTACTGTCCCCGGATTTGAAAAGTGGTATTACCTTACTGTATTTCATTAAATCCGGGAAGACTCCTTGATCCACACACAAATTAAATATTAAGGCTAAGTAAGGCGCTACGGTTTCAATTATGGAGGTACAGACTTTAATGGACATTCCCCAAAGATCCTCGGTTAATTTGATCTTGATTTGCTTAAAAGCTTTTATTACTGTAACGGTGTTAATATGCTTAAAGTTAAAATCAATCAGGCAGGCTGGAACGTTCGCCCTTACTAAATCAAAAGAGAGCGATGGCGAGGAGTTTAAAGTTTCAGTAGTTTTAAGTGGGATACTGGTGAAGAAATGTACAAATTCTTGAGCCACTTCTTTGCTATCGCAAATGAGACCACCACTTGACGTCTTCAGTATGTAATCGGAATTATGCTTTTTGTTCCTATTCGTTTCATTATTGATAATTTTCCAAACCGTCTGTATTTTATTGTCCGCTGATTTAACTTTGTTGCTAATGTATAAGGCTTTAGCTGCCTGACAAGTGCTCTTAAAAGTTCTAGAATAAGTAGCAACATACTTATTAAAACTTTCCGTGTTAATATAAGGCTTAAGGCCATACAGTTCGAAAAGTCTTTCCCTACTTTTCCTGAGTCCTTTAGTTGCCCAATCACTAAATAAAAACTTAGGGCTGATAGTTTTAGTGTTTTTCTTAAAAGTATTATTGAACTCGGTTTGGACTACCGAAAAGAATTCTTTATACAGATATTGACATTGTTTATTGAAAGGTCCTGATTACTTCATTTACAAACTAAAGTGCTATTAAATTTATTTAAATTAACAGCGGTAACTGGTCTGAATTTTTTTATGGGTAAGTTGGATTCAAAAGTTACTGTTTGCCCACTGTGATCAGAAGGGAGATAATTAACGATGGCTTTATCTAAATAGTCGCAGGAACAAAACACATTATCAATACATGTAGCAGTAGTCGTAGTTATTCGGGTTGGCTCTAAAAACACATTTGACAAATTGAAGGATTTAAACAAATTTAATAATCTACTGGTATTAGAATTATTTTCTAAAATGTTAATATTAAAGTCCCCGCAGATAATTACCGATTTATTCCCAGTTGCAAGTTTTGACAAAACATCTTCCATTACTGACTCAAATAAAGAGTAGTTTTGATAATTTGGGGGTCTGTAAACGCACACTATAACATGCTTATCTAGCTCAACACAAGACAGCTCAATGCTATGTTCAACCGATAGTTCAACTTTGTCGTTACGGGTTTTTGATTTAATACAACTTTTAATTAAGATTAGTGAACCACCACGCAGCATTGATTTTCGGTTAAAACAACTGGCCACACTATAATTTTCATAATTAATTAACATTTCATAGTCTTTTAACCAATGCTCAGTTAAACAAATAATGTCAAACTTTGTTTTTTCTAAAAACAATTCAATTTCCAATTGTTTGGAAGAAAAACCTTGAATATTTTGATGAAATAATTTCAAGGATTTCTGCTTAGCCCCTTTTGTGCAGTTAACTTTGTTAGTGCTAGAAAATACCTTTTTGTTATTAAGTGCAACTATACTGCTATTGGTACCTTATTTTGTCTTACAAACTAGTTTAAATTACTAATTTGAAGCACCTTATCATTAGTACTATTACTAATTGTGGTGCTAATTAAACATGAGCCACAGCCAATATGCTACGAATCTAATGAACCGATTTATTTGAAAGGTACACATATTATGTATTTCTGTGATCCAAACACGGACGATTAACGTAAATAAATGAATTTTGAATATCCCCCATATTTAAAATTCCGTCAGTCACTTTTGGGGGGCAAATAACAAAATTGAAAATAAAAGCGTTTTGCAAACTGTACCGTGTCAAATGAAAGGTCTTATTACGAGGATCTGAAATAAAAAATAATATTTTTTATAATTTTAAAATAAATACTTTTAAATATATTTAAGAAAATAGATGAAAATTGACCATTCCCCCACACTTATATCTAAAACTGCTGAGTGCCTAAAATTTTGAAAAAAATGCAGTGAATGGTTCTTTACTGATAATTACAGGAAAACCTAAATATTAGCCAAACTCGCCAGCCAGCCCAGCCTATGGTCTGCCAGTCTATGGTCTTAAAATAATATGGTAGATCTCTTAATATTGTGCATACAAACTTACATTTGCATTTGGAATGTATAAGAGAATATGTTTTTCAACTACAATGTCAAGTTTGTTCTTGGAATAAATTCATCTCAACTACGGACCCTTCATTGTGCGTGGTCCGACACGCACATGGCCGCTTTTTAAAAATTAAGGTTTTTATTGTGTTTCGCAACTAATATTACTAGTAAGTCAATCTGCCTAGCCTTTTCCCAACTATATTGGGGTCGGCTTCCAGTCTAACCGGATGCAGCTGAATACCAGTATTACTAGTAATACTATAATAATAATAATATAATACTGGCAACACTGGTACGTCAACAACGAAATCTTCCATATGTCGTATTTACTATATTTAATTATATGAGCAGTGGTGGCCCAGTGGTAACGGCCACCTTACGGCCGGACTTACGAGTTGTAGGTCGTAGGTTCGAACCCTGACAGGCGCTTTACTTTGTGTAAATTATTTCATCGCCACTGCTCTCAAAACGGTGAAGGAAAACATCGTGAGGAAACCGGCATGCCCTAGAACCAAAAATTCGAAGACATGTGACATCTACCAACCCGCACTGGGCCTGCGTGGTAGATTACGGCCCGCACCCTCTCACAGAGAGGAGGCCTGTGTCCCAGCAGTGGGAACATTATAGGCTGATTATGATGATATTTAATTATCTCCATAAGCCGCCTATATACAAAAATCACAACAAAACCTCTTTTAATAAATAATAAATAAATTCAGTCAATAAACATCATTAAAATGAAAAAACCAAAAAGTCATACAAAAATCAAGAATGACGCTGTCAAAGGACCCTTCACGCAAATAAATTACAGATAATTATAACATTGGTATGGACTTCAAAACATCATGTTGACGAGATCAGCAGCCCGCCGCGCACGCCTACCACCTCCGGAATCGTCGCTCAGCTCCGCCTCACCGCCGCCGGAACCTAGCCCCATCGTGAGTGCTGTAATACCGGCCGTGGCAGTTGTATTATGTGTGTAATATCAGTTGTGTAATATTTTTCCCCGCCGACGTCACCAACACCCGTACGTCGGCAGGGGAGAGGCCGGCCACCGAGGAGCTTGGGACTTAGGGGCCAACCAGCCCCGAGCCGGGTCCCCGCTGCCGGTGGTTGTGTGCAGCGCATGAGATGGACTCAGTCTATGAACGAGAACGTCATGCGCGCATACTACGGGTCTACAGAGGGGGGAACTAACCTCACTGCATACCGCGATAGGAATCTGTCTCTGTTCCAGGAACTAGAACCAACCGTCAACGTCTCGGCCCAACGACTGTCGGATCAGGTGCGGGTCATCCAACGTAATCACAGGTTGGACGATGCTGCACTTGACAGGCTGCGCTCAGAGGTACTGAGCAACCGTATCGTCTCGACTCCGGCACAAACCGCGGCACAACCGTCAATTCCTGACCCAATCCCACCGCGGTCCAATCATGTTGAAGAAGAGAATGATAGGGTTTTCACAGTAAGTAGCCAGTGCAACGCCCGATTGAGGAGCGCTCTGGAGGATGCGTTTCGCGATTATAGGCACACCCCGACCGAACTTAGACCCCGACTACCACGCTTACCTATGCACAAGAAAAATAAGGCGCTGATGTGTGCCTTGGACTCGCAGCTTAAAAACTTTTTCGAGAACAGCGAGGATCTCGTTGATACACACTCGATCCTGTATTGCGCGGCTGTTGCGGCATGTCGTTTAGCTAACGTCAAGTTCCCAAACTGTGACAGAGCTACACGACCAAAACCAGCCGTACCAGCCTGGCAGTGTAGGATCGAGCGCCGTATCGATGGGGCCAGGGTACTCATCGGCAAACTATATAGCTTCAGGGAGGGCAATACACGACCACGAGTGATGCGCTTTGTGAGACGGGCATTCTCGGGGACAGGAATCAGTCCTCCAAAATACATGTCCCGTGTCACAGAGCCCATCGACTTCCTGAAGCAAAAAGTCTGTGCATGGGCGAGCCGTATTCGACGGTATAAGCGGCGGGTTGACCGATACACGCAGAATCGCATGTTCCAGAGCGATGAGAGATGGGTATATAGAGCGTGGGAGCGACCTGAACAAAATGTGACAGACGTGTGCCGCCCGGATGATGACGCCACGAGCGCATTCTGGCGCAGCATATGGTCGGTACCCGTCTGTCACGCTGAGGCTGACTGGATACAGAATGTCGAGCGAGTGTGTGAAACTATACCAGAAATGGAAGCTGTTTTAATCACACCACTAGACGTAGCGAGAGCAGTCCGCCCGTTACCGAATTGGAAATCACCGGGACCGGACGGACTGCACAACTTTTGGTTAAAATGGCTGACTAGTTCACACACTCGCTTGGCATCTCAATTCCAGTCATCTTTAGAGTCTGGGTCGCTACCACAGTTTCTAACAACAGGCGTTACCCACCTGCTCCATAAGTCAGGTAGCCCCGCGGAACCCAAGAATTATAGACCGATCACATGTTTGTCGACGGTCTATAAACTTCTTACATCCATTTTGAGAGTGAAAATAAACACACATTGACAGCTATTCAATAATGTCCGCCTCTCAAAATGGATGCAGGAACGGGTCCCGCGGTACTAAGGAGCTACTCCTCATCGACATGGCCATAAGCCAACAGGTTCGTCGATCCCGTAAGGACCTCTCGACATGATGGATAGACTATAAGAAGGCCTTAGACTCGGTGCCACATACATGGCTCATGAGGGTGCTGGAGTTGTACAAGGTTGATGCAACTCTACGCACCTTCCTTGAGTCGTGTATGGGGCAATGGAGGACGGCTCTTCGCTACCCAGGATGTCGACAGATCCAAGGGAATGATGAACCTGTACGGATTAAACAGGGAATATTTCAGGGCGACAGTTTGAGTCCGCTTTGGTTCTGCTTGGCCCTGAACCCTCTAAGCACACTGCTGGAGGATTCAGGTTTAGGCTATCGGTTGAGAAGAGGTGGTCAGGTCATATCTCACCTCCTCTACATGGATGACCTGAAACTCTTTGCCCCCAACGAATTGCGCCTGATGGAGCTACTGAAGTTAACTGAAACCTTCAGTAACGCCATCAGGATGGAATTTGGTGTGGACAAATGTGCAGTCATGCATGTAAAGCGTGGAGAGATTATGGAATCAGAGGGAATTCAACTCTCGGATTCCATATACCTCAGGTCCCTCTCCTCATCCGAAAGCTATAAGTATTTGGGTATGTCGGAATCGTTAGGCATCAACGTTGCTGAAATGAAGCAATCGTTGAAGGAGCGCTTCTTTGGTCGCCTGAAAAAAGTATTATTTAGCCTTCTTTCAGGCGGAAACAAGGTGCGCGCCTTCAACCGGCCGGTTGGGTCATGCCGGTTCTGATGTACTCTTTCGGCATACTCAAATGGACTCGGACCGAACTCGACGCCCTGGATAGGAGGGTCCGTACACTGTTGACCGCAAACCGGATGCATCACCCACGATCACGTGATGAGATTGTACATCCCGCGGAGGTGCGGGGGTCGAGGCTTTTTAAATGCAAAGACCCTCCACAATCGCGAGGTGTGCAATCTCAGAGAATATTTTTTTAAGCCGAAATGGGTATGCACCGCGATGTGGTGGCAGTGGACAAAGGACTCACCCCGCTCTCCATGGCTAATGAGAACTGGCGCAAACCTGTAGTACTTACTACAGAAGACCGCAAGGAGGTATGGCAAAGCAAGGAGCTTCATGGGCGCTTCCGATGTAGATTTCTCAGCGTCCGTATCCTGGCTACGTTTCGGTGACCTTTTCGGGGAAACTGAAGGTTTCGTCCATACAATTATGGACGAAGTTATCTTGACGAATAACTACCGGAGACATATTATGAAGGACGGGACGATTGACGTGTGTCGGGCATGCTACCGTCCGGGTGAGTCCATCAGACATATTATCTCTGGTTGTTCTCGTCTAGCTAACGGCGAGTACTTGCACAGGCATAACCAAGTGGCCAGGATAATTCAGCAGCAACTTGCCTTGAAATATAAACTTGTGGACTCTGAGGTACCTACAAGTATGTGCCCGAGCCAGTTCTCAAAAATGACCATGTCACGTTGTACTGGGATCGGTCTATCATTACTGACAGGACTATTGTTGCCAATAAACCTGATATAGTAGTGATAGACCGATTAGCGCGCCGCGCAATGATAGTCGATGTTACCATCCCACATGAAGTGAACCTCGTGAAAGCCGAGAAAGAGAAACAAATAAAATATCTCGACTTAGCACACGAGGTTGTCGACATGTGGAATGTGCGCTCGGCTATCATTGTGCCGATTGTCGTAACGGCCAATGGCCTGATAGCCGAAAGCCTCGACCAACATCTCTCGAGGCTCTCGTTAGGCGGTTGGATCAAGGGCCTGTGGTACCTACCCCCTACAAATCCGTATACCACTACCTGCTATGTAAATAACAGTGAAGGAGTCAAACAGGATATCGTCTAGATAAACTAAGTGGGAAAAATACGTAATATTGAAGCTAACTCAAAAATTACCCAAGCAAAGTTAATAAAATTTATATGGGACCACCTCGGAAGCATGACCTACCAAGCAAAAAAAGAATCATCAAAATCGATTCATAATTGGCGGAGTAATCGCGTAAAAAACATACAAAAAAAAAAAAAAAACATACAGACAGAAAAACAGAACCTTTATAGGAACACTCGTGTCTGTCACACGAGTGTTCCTATAAAGGTTCTGTTTTTTTAGGGTTCCGTATTCAACAAGGAACCCTTATAGTTTCTGTCTGTCTGTCTGTCTGTATATCCGTCTGTCCGCGGCTTAGCTCAGAGACTGTTGGTACTAGAAAACTGTAATTTGGTATGGGTATACATATAAATAACGCCGACAAAGCGGTAAAAAAAAATCGTAAAATATATTATTTTTAGGGTACCTCCCCTACCTACACGTAAATTGGGGCTGGATTTTCTCGTCAATCCCATAGTGTGGTGAATCATTGGAAAGGCTGTTTAAAAATAATGTGAGTTTGTGAAAACCATTTTTGGATTCAGGGATCCGTTAGCGAAATATTAAGCTTTAAAGTATTGGTTTTGGGTATGTGAAAAAATTCACGGCAGTAGTAAATTTCAATTCAATTTCAATTTAATTTATTCAGGAACAATTCACATTTTATAAATAAATAAGATAAAGACGATAATTAAACCTATTAAACTAACACATTCATAATTACAATAAACATTTTAAAAAATAACAAAAAATAAAAAAATCATTAACATTACAAATTAAAAATTCAATACAATTAAAAATTCACTAACGTTACAAGTCATCGACTATCGAATACAGACATTTCTCCAACAGGAACGCTTTGAGTCTTGACTTAAATGAACTCTTATAAATTATAGTTTTTAAGTCCAATGGCAACCTGTTAAAAATCCGCACTGCTTGATAATGAGGACTATGTTGAACAATCTTAAGTTGGGGTATTATTTTGCTTTGAAAATCTGTCCTGCGTGTGCTTCCCTCAACTGTCTCTCCTCATCTGTTTCATAATTATGCAGGTATTTTTTTTTAATTCACCAACAATACTAGCACATAGAGGCTGGGCACCGTAAGAATTTTTAAATGTATAGTGTGGCCGACAGCTCTGCATTTGTGATATCCGGACCATGGTTCGTATGGCTCTCTTTTGGAGTACAAAGGCTCTCTGGCAGTTATATTTAAAGCTATTCCCCCAAAACTGAACACTATATCTCAACCTTGATTCTATCAGAGCGTAGTAAACCTACCATTTTATGGTGTTTTATGCCTATTTCGTCCCTAAGACTGCGTAAGCCATAACACGCAGAGGAGATATACTCGTACCAATCAATGGCTTGCAATTTTCTTTTCCAATTCAAATATTTGTCAATATATGCCCCTAGAAACTTTACTTCATTAACTATGTCAATTTTAACTTCATTAAGTGCGATCGTCATGTTGTCTTTGTTGCAAGCTGTTGTACTGAATAACATTATTTTGGTTTTTTCCGTGTTAATTATGAGCTTGTTACTTTTAAACCAAGAATTAAAAACTGTCAACACTGCATTAACCTATATAGTATAACGAAATTAAAAGGAAAACTATCACCGCTACGTAGGCTCCACAAATTCCGAGTAATATCTAATCGACCAACTTAAATTTGTAGTTAAAAAAAACATGTTCTCCCATGTTCTACATTCTGTATGGGAGAACAAATTTTTTAACTACAATAATAAGTTTGTTGGATAAATTCATCCCAACTACGGAACCCTTCATTGTGCGTGGTTACCACATGCACCTGGCAGGTTTTTTTGTTATTTAATTTTGAGGTACCTACCTAAAAAGAAAACACTTTTCCCAATAAACACAAAAACATAATTTATTAATCAGAACATCCTAAAAAATAATAAAAACAAACTAACAATAGCAAAGCTCAACACCTTAAACAGCAAATAGAAATATAACGGCATGAAAATATACGTTAAGACTTTAAAAACGAGCTGCTTTTTCTTGGCGTACGCCGAGCCTTTTAAGCCATCTTTCATGATGTACTTCCTAAGTCCTAAACACCAGAGAATCATGTATTCTCGCCAGTCTATTTTGCTGACATCAAAGTCAAATATTTCTTTGTCCACTGTCGAGAGGTTGTTGTGAAGATTCGCTGTGTTGTTGTCGACGAAATGCCAGTCGTTGACCGTGAAGTAGGATAAAGCTGTCGACATGTTGTACATTTTTCTGTATAGTTTCACGAATCTGTGGGGAAAAAAAAGATAATGAATTCACTACAAACCGACCTAATGCATAATCAGCCTATAATGTTCCCACTGCTGGGACACAGGTCTCCTCTTTGTGAGAGGGAGTTGGCTGTAATCCAGCACGCGGGCCCAGTGCGGGTTGGTAGATGTCACAAGTCTTCGAATTTTCAGTGGTGATGAAATAAATTACGTTGCTAATTATTTAAAGTGCCTGTCTGGGTTCGAATTTCGAACCCACGACGTAGGACCCTACGTATGTCGGGCCCGTACCACTAGGCTGCCACTGCAAATCAACCTAATAGGTAGGTACCTACCTAAGTACCTATAAAATTAAATGTAATAGGTACGTACTTTGCTCTTTCTCCCTATTTCTTGAACAAAAATCAACTACGTGAGCTGATTGGCTATTGATAATTCAGTCAACCAATGACATAATCACTGTATTTGACGATGAATAGCAATCACGTCATTTGGTTGAAAAAGGTTTTTTTTTTTTTTTTTTATTGTTTGTCTTTTATATAGATTATTTTCTATTTTGTGAATGTGAGAACTTTGTAGACTTATTGGACTGTAGATTTATTGAACATCTTCTATTTTGTTAAGCACCTGGTACTTACTTGTTGAAAGGCCTACATTGTCCTCCCATGCCTACTAACACTGTAATTTGAAAATATTGTAAAAGCCAATTATTTTTAAAAGAGTTACCGTGGAGTTTCTTGCCGGCTCTTCTCCATAGAAAATGCCCAATTGGAACCGTGCACCTAGCTACTGACGTTTCATAAGTGCCTATGTAGGTTTTATGTGAAATAAAATATTTTGATTTTGATTTTGACATGACATACGTTTGACTAATTTTTATGTTGATTCACAAACTGGGTGTTTATGATGGGGGTAGTACTACCACTAACCGGGGATGTACTTGTATCGTATTTTTTGGTTTACGGGTGTACCACCCAGTGTCTCACTGGTCTAGATATTTCTGCCTCCAAGCAGTGTTGCTTATTCCGGTTTGAAGGGAATAGTTTTGGTGACGGTGTAAAAACAGGCCTCCGAGACTATTCAGCTTTGTCTCTGGGATGGAAATGCATCTGCCTCTGGTAGGCAGCTGTCCATAGGCCGCGGTGACCACGCACCATCAGGAGTGCCGTCGCCTTGTATCATCTGCGATGCCTCTGGTAGGTATAGCAGCTGTCCATAGGCCGCGGTGACCACGCACCATCAGGAGTGCCGTCGCCTTGTATCATCTGCGATGCCTCTGGTAGGTATAGCAGCTGTCCATAGGCCGCGGTGACCACGCACCATCAGGAGTGCCGTCGCCTTGTATCATCTGCGATGCCTCTGGTAGGTATAGCAGCTGTCCATAGGCCGCGGTGACCACGCACCATCAGGAGTGCCGTCGCCTTGTATCATCATCATTTCAGTTTTAGTAATAACCGGATGCAGCTGAACATATATAATTATGTATTTTACACGGAGCGACTACTTATCTGACCTCCATAACCCAGATAAAAAAACGATACCTACCCCTTGCTAAGACTGCACCCCAATTGAGTAACACACTTTCAATCACAATCTGAATGATTTTTAATAGTTCATTATGTTCGAAAAATTGGTCTGCTCACCATTGGCCGTAACTAGGGCGGTGCCAGCGGTGCCAGCGGTGCCAGCGGTGCCAGCAGTGCCCAGGCATAGGGCGCAGAAATGACAAGACCAGGGCAACTAACAATACCTATTATTTATTTTTTAGCTCGCACCGGCCGCATAAAAGGCTAAAAATTACGGCATTGCCAATTGCTACCAACGTAAATAAAGCAATGAATGTTACTGAACTATCATAATAAATGTACCTATGTAAATAACATTTTACCTTCTCTCCTTTCCAAGAATGAAGCATATTCCATCAATAATATATCCAGGTATCAGATGTAGCAGCCAAGAATATATCCAGAACAAAGTAGTATTCTTTGTGCTCCAAACGAAATAGTACCCTACTGCCGCTGGCGAAGGGTAGGTACTTTTTATGACGTTACGTGTCGTTGCTACGAGGCCACCTGTGAAATTATATAACATCACGCCTGTATTCTCAGAAGGCATAAGAATAATTTGAACTATGCCTCTAGGGTATAATGACACCATGTTAAAGAATCAACCGGCATACCTACCTACATCAGGTATGCCTTATGTTATATATACCTTATGTTTTTTTTTTTCATTTTCTAGGTATTTAAAAATAATTCGACAAAGTCACAATTATTTGTGTAAAACACCCTTACATGAAATCCTTACTAATATTATACATGCGAAAGTAACTCGACTGTCTCTCTGTCTGCCTGTCGCGCTTTCACGCCAAAACTACTGAACCGATTTAAATGAAATTTGGTACACAGATAGTCTAGAGGCTGAGAAAGGACATAGGCTACTTTTTATCGACATACCACGCGGGCGAAGCCGCGGGCGGAAGCTAGTATTACATATATAAAAACCTGACTATTTTTGAACTTAAAACCCGTAACGAAATCTGTTTGATCGAAGCCCTAACACGTGTGACACCGGATTTGTTATTAGTCTGTCTGTGATGTAGCTGTGAGCCTGTGACGTCCGTCTTGTTTGTCTGTCTGTGATGTAGCTGTGAGCCTGTGACGTCCGTCTTGTTTGTCTGTCTGTGATGTAGCTGTGAGCCTGTGACGTCCGTCTTGTTTGTCTGTCTGTGATGTAGCTGTGAGCCTGTGACGTCCGTCTTGTTTGTCTGTCTGTGATGTAGCTGTGAGCCTGTGACGTCCGTCTTGTTTGTCTGTCTGTGATGTAGCTGTGAGCCTGTGACGTCCGTCTTGTTTGTCTGTCTGTGATGTAGCTGTGAGCCTGTGACGTCCGTCTTGTTTGTCTGTCTGTGATGTAGCTGTGAGCCTGTGACGTCCGTCTTGTTTGACTTTTTGACGTAGTTGGGTTTTATTGGAGCACTTCTTCTTTTAGGACTTTTGTATTATTTTTACTTACCACTTTAGAGTTATGGGTCAACAAAAGGAAAAAAATATATAATTTCGAAATGATAGGCAAAATAGATATCTAATCAGATATCTATAATCCATATCCCATAATTTGTTTAAGCAAATGTAAACATGCGTTTCGGATATTATGAACTTTAGATGTTTACAAATAATTATCAGATTTATAATTAGAAGCTTACTTTCTTTTATTTCAAATTCAATTCAAATTCATTTATTTCGTGTTATAATACATAAGATCCGACCTGTGTCCCGCCAAAAGGCATTCAAAATATCAAGCGATTTTGGTCGGTAGGTACAATCACTAAGAATGTCAAATTAAATAACGTTAAAAGAACAAAAAAATCAAAAATAATAATGTCACTAATTAATTTATCTACACCCATGCTATAAATCCTCTATAAAAGTTGCTGAAACAGTTAGCTTATTGCCAACATTAAAATACTGGTTGTTTTAATGTTGTCATAGTAACCATAATATCATCCAAACGGGTGTTATAATTGTTGTACAAAATTTCATAATGCAACTCATTTCAAAAAAAGAACATTGTCATGCAGGCGCGTTTCACTAACAAAGCACCGTAATTTAAAACAAAAAAGCATCCATTACTCGAATTCGAAAAATTCGAATTCACGTGCTTCGTATCCCTCCATTTTTGTTCGATATTAGTATTGCAAAGAACCTTAAGATGATTCATATCATGGGTGTAGATAAAGTCTTGTATGCAACTGTAAATAATTAGGTATTAAAACACTCATGTGATACTATTATCACTCTCAGCATCACCTCGTGTGATAAACCCACCTTCGTGTTTTAATACCCCTTATTATATAACAGTTGCATAATAGTACATTTTGATAAGAGTGTGCTGTTTTGGATATTACAGTCGAGGCAGTATTATTCGCGCTAGCAGAAAGCGAGCGCGATAAGGTAGCCTAGAGTGTAATAACCAATGCGTGTGCATTGGTTATTACACTCTCGGCGTTTCATACGACATTTTTCAACACACTTGTGAGGAAAAACACAGACTTGTTGTAAGAACTTAAGCTACAATAACGTAACTATACATAGAGATGATAGATTTATAAAGCTGACCTTTGTTGCCAGGTACTGACTATCCGGAGTTACTTTTAAAAACTTCTATGTCGGTTGGTGACAATACTTTAATTTTTTTGTATTTTTGATAATAATTAACCACACAACGAAAACAATAATATATATATTTATGTAAAATGGCGGGCTAGTTTTGTTTTTCTATAGGTGTAAATAGAGGCCAAAACTGTTACATAGCCTATACAAAAAAATATGATTTGAATGAAAAAAAAGTCATTTTTTTTTTACTATAATTAAACGTACCATGGCGTAGTCAAATCTATTTATTATTATTTACGCTCTTCTTCCCTACGTGAAATCGACATTTTTAATAATGATTTTAACCACACAACAAAAAAATTAACAAATATTTATGGAAAATGGCGGAAAATGGCGGTGTTTTTGTTTTTTCCAATAGCGATGCGCGCGCGGGTGTAAAGGCTCTGGTAATACAACTGAACAGCCTATATAAAAATATAATAATGTTTATGATACATAATACGCAAATGTGATTAGGGTAGTGAACAATACATATATAATTTGATGATATTTTAATAATACATATTTTATTTATTTACACAGTAGGCATAATAAAAAGGCATGAAGTTTCTTTGATAAGATTTAAAAAAAGCGCGAGTCTCTGCCCGGGTGTAAATAGAGAATGCTCATTTAATATTAAGATATTTCATACTAATTCAATATACAGTCTTACCAACGAAAGCTGTCGAAGAAAAAAGGCGGCAATTAAAAAAATATCAAGAGCTGTCAACCCACTGCTTAAACGGAGTCGATACTATAATTATATTATTCAAGACATATTATGCGATACTTACATCAGTTTTTCATATTTATATAATAATGAGACATGATAAATGAAATGTAATAAATGTATGTATTTAGAAGTGAAATAAAATATTCAACAGATAATAATTCGTGGTTAGCTTTCGTGATAAACTAACCCTGCTTTAGGTATATTTGTAAACGCATCAGTTAGTTTCGTTTTTAGCCGTGGGTGGCGTTGTTTTGATCTCTTTGAATGTCAACGTAAAACTAATAAGTCATTTTGTATAGGAATAAAATTTTATTTTTCATTTTCAAGAATTATTACGTCTTTTTACTGAAATATCGCCAAATTCCAATATTTCGTTGGTCAGACTCTAGTATCGCACTGACGTTTAGGTAAAAAAAATCCAATGGGCAGCCATGGGATTCTTTATCGGAACTAAACGACACTGGCTTGCTTAAAGTTCTTTAAAAAAAAAAAAACGTTATTTAGAGCGCTTGTCTTTGGTAAAAAGCTTCACCAAAAACAATTTATAGTTGGATACATATTCCACGCTGCCATGATAGTACTTACCAATTCCATACTGCCATGTCATTACTCCGACTAGTAAATAGTTATCTGTGGCGCATATTACCGCACTAGTGCGGTAATATAAAGTAAAAAGCACGCTTCCATAATACACTGCATTATGAACCTAAAAGCGGTCCAATAAGAGCCACTTTACGACCAAGTGTGTTGAAAATAACTATATAATAATAATAATAAGAATCAGGCTATAATGTTCCCACTGCTGGGACACAGGCCTCCTCTCTGTGAGAGGGAGCGGGCCGTAATCCACCACGCGGGCCCAGTGCGGGTTGGTAGATGTCACATGTCTTCTAATTTTTGGTTCTAAGACATGCCGGTTAAAATAACTATAATACAATCATAATTCATAATCATCACTAATACATTAACAAAATTATTTACGTCACTCATCATAGGAACCTACCAGGTATTAAAATTAAAATTTGTCATTTAAATATTCGTCAACAGAATAATACACCTTGTTATTTAACTATTTGACTAGATTTCTTTTAAATTCGTTAAAGTTAATACTTGTGATAACTTGTCCTGGTAACTTATTATTATAGTTTTTGAGCCATTGCATAAAAGCTGTTGCTATGAAATTTTGTTTTTATTCAAACCCCTACTCACCCCATAGGGTGGGATTCCTGGTCGTAGTCACAGTATAAATCCTTGGTTTCCCTCCAGCAGCAGATCTCTTGGCCGTCTCCCAGGCCGCAGCTATGATGGCGTTGTTCACGTAGTCCACGGGCACCAGGCCGATACGGATGTCATCGTTGGCAAATATTGTGTGCGTCAGGCCTACGCCGAGACCGAGAACGATCTGTAATAGTTTAGGAGCATGTTAGAAGGGGATAGGAAATAATAATACTGAGGTGACTACGGTTAGGAACGTGAAAAAAATTAAGTTAAAATCTAAAACCCAACTACGACAAAACCGCCGACAAAATGGTGTACTCGTAATTTTACAAGATATCGGAACAAAATAAAAATAAATAATTCAAAAATTAAAAACCACGACTGCCCTGCTCAAAAACGAACTAAAAAGTAAATAAAAAATAAGTTGATAAAATTGTCATTGCATTGCAGTCGTGTTTTTTCAATTATTTATTTTTATTTTATACATTATACAGACAAGTTTTATTCTTTTGGAAGTTTAGGTACATTTTTAGGGTTCCGTAGTCAACAAGGAACCCTTACAGTTTCGCCAAGTCCGTCTGTCTGTCTGTCAGTCTGTCCGTCTGTCCACGGCCTAGCTCAGAGACTGTTGGTACTAGAAAGCTGTAATTTGGTATGGGTATACATATACATCACGCCGACAAAGTGGTAAAAAAAAAATCGAGTTTTTTTTTTTTTTTAGGGTAACGTAAACTGGGAATGTTTTTTTTTCTCGTCAATCCCATAGTGTGGGGTATCGTTGGAAAGGCCGTTTAAAACCAATGTGAGTTCCAAAACCATTTTTGGATTCAGGGATCCGTTTGCGAAATATTAAGTTAAAGAGCTAATTTTTGTTCGTCAAGTGCCCCCCCCCCCCTGCCAGGTAAATGGTTGGTTTTGGGTATGTGAAAAAATTCACGGCAGTAGTATTTATAACGAAATTAAAAGGAAAACTATCACCGCTACGTAGGCTCCACAAGTTACCGAGTAATAATTGACCAACTTAAATTTGCAGTTGCAAAAACTGTTAATCTCCCATACAATCTGTATCTCTGTATACAAGTTTTTCAACTACAATGTTAAGTTTGTTGGATAAATTCATCCCAACTACGGAACCCTTCATTGTGCGTGGTTCGACATGCACTTGGCCGGTTTTTGTTTACCGCTATGCAACAGTTGGCATTGTGTTAATGTTAACACACACACAGTATACTGTGTGATGATGAAAGAATTCTAATAATAACTCAATCATTTACCAAACCATTCACCCATTTAGACATTTGCAGTGTTACTAAAGTCTGATTAAATCGTTTGCAGCCAAAGATGAAATGTATTTTTACCCGACTACGGCGAAGAAAAAAGGAGGGTTATGATTTTCACCGGTATTTATGTATGTATGTATGTATGTTCATCTGTTCCCCCATATCTTCTAAACGACTTATCACAATTGGGCAAATGAGGTATCGTTGGAAGCGTCTTGATCGTCGCTGGTTATAGCATATGTGAAGTCACATTAAATTAAAAATGGCGCCCTCTAGAGGACATAAAGTCCGGAACTAAAATATATATATTGTTTATTCGTACCATGTTGGGTATCAAATGAAAGGGCTTAATGAGCACATTTCAAAAATATATATATTACAAAAAAAAATTAAAAAAAAAATTAAGTAATAAAAACTAAAACCCAACTACGACTAAAAAGGTATAAAAAAGACACCACAGACAGACAAATTAAAAGCCTGTCTGTGGTGTCTTGTTTATACCTTTTTAGTCGTAGTTGGGTTTTAGTTTTTATTACTTATTACATGTACACCCTACCTATGTAAAATTTATATGCCAATAAATTATATAGTTTTGGAATGTGCTCATCAAGGCCTTTAATTGAATATCCATTGTAAATAATTGAAGAAAAAACTTCAATTATATAACTTTATTTTTCACATTTGCCAAAATTGAGCCATATTGTCGCCATATTGTTAGCCTATGTCACTCGGGATAATGTAAGGATTCTAACGATACCCCATACATCCAAATCGGTTTTCGTATATCTGGACTCACACCACGTTATCTATACGATCTATAGTAATTATTATAATCTAGGCGTTGCCGTAGTCCCATTTCGCAAGTTATGTTTTAGTCCAATGTAGGAGGAGGCGAGGAAAGCTTATTGCCATCAATCGGGCACAAAGCCAAACTCCAGGCTGCTGCTGAGAAAATCCTTATACCCCAATAACCCTGTCGGACCTAGTTGATCTTGGCTGATCTTGAAAGAAACATTTTTTTTTACAGCACGCTTTCAAACAGGTGTAACCTTAGCCAACTCCTCCCAACGCGAGGTATATATATGTTGCATCTCTGCATACGTCTTTTCTGAACGTTTTTGTGTCTGAGAAACTGGCCACTTGTTTCCGCATGCTATTCTTGAGTTCAGAAAAGAAGTTCCGCTAAGACAATGTTTCCAGACCAGCGTAGCTGACGCGCATTAGAACCTATGTAGCTACTTACACCACTAGCTCCGTACACGTTAGACATATCGAGCCAGCCAGGATTAGGTTCTTTGTAAGCGCATATTGCTGAAACAGAAAATTGATACATCATAGGAATGGACAAGTACTTATTAGGTACTTTCTGGTTATGATCTTGACCTTGTATGTTTTGCCCTTCACATCATTATTTGAATATCAGGGCCCTTCCGTAATCATTATCATACCAGGACAATATTAGACGAAAAGTGAAGTGTCAGGCGATTTTGTACCTTATGCGGTGCAACTGTTAATTGTCACCTTGACCTGCCCTGAAGAGATCAGGATCAGGCAAGAGTCAGGACCTTACGCTAGTATTATGAAAGTGTGTACCTACCGATAGCAGGTCTAACAACGCACAGAGGCAGGTCGCTACACATGGACCTGACCATCTCTTCGGCGACTGCCTTCGCGAACGAATATGTGTTCGGCCAGTTCTTTATCAAACTGCAATTGAGAAAGTTCTCTTAAGTCGGACATGACATGTGAGGCGGAGGAATGAGGAACATGTCGTGAGGATTTTGAGTAGGTGTAAATGTGATGTAGATGTGTGGTGTGTGTGTGTGTGTGTGTGTGTGTATAAATGGCTATAAGAATAGGGGAAGACCAAAGAAACGATGAGTGGATTGTGTGAAAAATTATATTATGGCTATTCTAGCTTCTAGGGGTTGAATACTGAGATGACGGCTGCTAGAGACGTATGGAAGAAGAAATGCTGCGCCGGCCAGTAATAAGATTGCTGCGCGGGTCAGTAATAAGATATGCTGCGCGGGTCAGTAATAAGATATGCTGCGCCGATCAGGAATAAGATATGCTGCGCCGACCAGTAATAAGATATGCTGCGCGGGTCAGTAATAAGATATGCTGCGCGGGTCAGTAATAAGATATGCTGCGCGGGTCAGTAATAAGATATGCTGCGCGGGTCAGTAATAAGATATGCTGCGCCGACCAGTAATAAGATATGCTGCGCGGGTCAGTAATAAGATATGCTGCGCCGACCAGTAATAAGATATGCTGCGCCGACCAGTAATAAGATATGCTGCGCCGACCAGTAATAAGATTGCTGCGCGGGTCAGTAATAAGATATGCTGCGCGGGTCAGTAATAAGATATGCTGCGCCGACCAGTAATAAGCTATGCTGCGCGGGTCAGTAATAAGATATGCTGCGCGGGTCAGTAATAAGATATGCTGCGCCGACCAGTAATAAGATGTCAGTAATAAGATATGCTGCGCGGGTCAGTAATAAGATATGTTGCGCCGACCAGTAATAAGATATGCTGCGCGGGTCAGTAATAAGATATGCTGCGCGGGTCAGTAATAAGATATGCTGCGCCGACCAGTAATAAGATATGCTGCGCCGACCAGTAATAAGATATGCTGCGCGGGTCAGTAATAAGATATGCTGCGCGGGTCAGTAATAAGATATGCTGCGCCGGCCAGTAATAAGATATGCTGCGCCGACCAGTAATAAGATATGCTGCGCCGACCAGTAATAAGCTATGCTGCGCGGGTCAGTAATAAGATATGCAGCGCGGGTCAGTAATAAGATATGCTGCGCCGACCAGTAATAAGATTGCTGCGCGGGTCAGTAATAAGATATGCTGCGCGGGTCAGTAATAAGATATGCTGCGCGGGTCAGTAATAAGATATGCTGCGCGGGTCAGTAATAAGATATGCTGCGCGGGTCAGTAATAAGATATGCTGCGCCGACCAGTAATAAGATATGCTGCGCCGACCAGTAATAAGATATGCTGCGCGGGTCAGTAATAAGATATGCTGCGCGGGTCAGTAATAAGATATGCTGCGCCGACCAGTAATAAGATATGCTGCGCCGACCAGTAATAAGATATGCTGCGCGGGTCAGTAATAAGATATGCTGCGCCGACCAGTAATAAGATATGCTGCGCCGACCAGTAATAAGATATGCTGCGCCGACCAGTAATAAGATATGCTGCGCCGACCAGTAATAAAATATGCTGCGCCGGCCAGTAATAAGATATGCTGCGCCGACCAGTAATAAGATATGCTGCGCGGGTCAGTAATAAGATATGCTGCGCCGACCAGTAATAAGATATGCTGCGCCGACCAGTAATAAGATATGCTGCGCCGACCAGTAATAAGATATGCTGCGCGGGTCAGTAATAAGATATGCTGCGCCGACCAGTAATAAGATATGCTGCGCGGGTCAGTAATAAGATATGCTACGCGGGTCAGTAATAAGATATGCTGCGCGGGTCAATAATACATTGGGAATATTGGGATGAGGCGTTTTAATTTTAATATGTGCTTACGGAACCCTAAAAACGTTACAAATCAATTGCTATTACTTTTTGCCCTGCTAGTGGCACGTTGCAATTCTTCGGACTACGTTGTAAACTTACCTCGGAGTAATATCATTCAGCCGCTGGTCATCGACAGTCTCTGCCAGTCTGATGAGGGTCTCAGGGTCCACTGGACTCTGGTAGAAGTCCTCCAACACCTCGGTGTTGATGAGGTTCTCACATGCATGTGAATAGGCTGTGGAAACGTGGACGTAGGACCTGACGGGTAGAAGAAAGTATCAAATCAAAAGTCGTTTATTCAAACTAGGCGCCCAAAACGCCCACCATTCACCACTTCCTAGTGCTTTAGCGGGGAAGAAGAAGTGGCGAAAAAAATTATTCTATAAAATAGTATGCCAAATAATTTACAGCTAGCACTCGCCAATATAACAACCAAAAAAGAACATCGAGAATGATAGTGTACAGTATAGTACTGTGCTGTATATTATTAATAAGGAGCCGTTTCCGGTCAAAAACAAACTCAGGCAATTTTTTCAGCAATAATGGCCCAATAACAGTTGCAAGAGGTAGTGGAGCTATCCAGTTTTATTTGTAATAATTGCTCCCATTTCCATTATCTCTAATTGCCCGATACATTCTGTTCCTAATGAAAGAAAGAATAACATTTATTTGGGCACAATTCGTGCAACACAATATACAAAAAAATAAAAAAAAAGAGAAAATAATGTTTTAACAATAATGGGGTCTCACGGGGTTTACTAATGTTTGCCATAATTTCATATGCCATATTTTTATATACCATAATTTTCATTGGACATAACGCTTCAGTTGCCATAATCTTCAAATGACATAAAATCATTTTCCATAATTTCATTAGTCATAATCGATCAAGTGTCATAATATTTATTTGCTATATTTTTCATTTTCAATAATGTCGTTTTCCATACCATTTATTCATCATAATATTAATTTTCCCATATTAGCACAACAATGCTAGTTCAGTACAAGCGCCTGCAATTTTTTATGTTATGTTAAACTGAATAATTTTGCTTTTAACATATTCATAGAATAATGGTTTATGCTGCACGAAAAAAAAGGCACATAAAAAAAAAACCATGCAGCAATCATTGTTTCTGTCACGGCTCCGGCGCGGCGGGGCTCCGGCGGTCCCACGCGAGCTTATCGTCGCAGATGGTTTAAAGCTCACCGTCACCACCGCAGCTTCGTCTTCGGCCTTAGCTGCAGCGGCGGGCGTTAAAACCACCTGCTCCTCAACTCGCGGCCCGCCTCGCTACTCCGCGCCTACGTGATTTTAAATTACACTCTAGGGGTAGGGCATACAAGACAGTGTGGAGTCGGATTTACAGCGATGCGTTTTTATCACTAAAACCTAATTTTTTGCAAATTTTTTAGGACAAAAAATCTATACGTAGCTATACAAAAAATAGGTACACCCTACCAATTTTTTTTATAAAACAATAAACGCTTGAAAGTAATGATTATGACACATGATAATATGGCAACTAATTTTATGGCAAATAAAAGTTATTACTAATAAGTTGATATGACAAACGTTATTAGTACAAATGATAATATGGCAAGTAAATATTATGACTGAGGACGATTATGGAAAACAATATTATAAAAATAAATAAAATAATCTTTATTTCGGATAAGTAACATCCATATGGGTTAGTAAGTAAAAAGACAACTTATACCTATGTTAGTAAACTTATTATCTATTTGTTAACAAGGATGTTGTACGAGGTACATCTCCGAACAACATCACCTAATCAAGGAGACTCGTACCGTCCCGCTATTGTCTTCAGGATGGAGTTAGAGCCCTCCCGCACTCTGCAGAGCAAAGAGGCAGATTTCCGTCTGACGATGGCGTAGAAGCCATCGACGTGTGCTTGAGCAAACATACCTGATGCACTGCAGAAACGGGGCAGCCCCATCAACATCCTGAACCCGTTATTATATTGGACTCGTAGGGCGCTGATAACCCGCTGAGTACAGTTGGTCCACAGGCTGCACGTGTAAAATACTTGGCAGTAAGCTTTAAAAAGCGTAATTTTGACTGCCCTGCTACAGCGTGCAAACCTACGAGCCAGCATGTTACATCGGACTGCCAGCGCCCGACGTTCCCTCTCAATATCCACTTGGTCATTAAGGTCGTCGGTTACATAATGCCCCAAGTATTTGAACTGGTACACTCTTATGGCAAATGAAATTATGGCAAACAAGACAATACCGCCTCACGGCTGCACCAAAAAAGTTCATTTCAGCATTAATGCCAGACAAATGCATGAATGTATTGCCTACTAGTTTATAAATTTGTTCCATATTGCTCAATATGGTTAGAAAAAAATCCTTAAAGTTATTATGATGTCGCATTTGCCCAATATTGCCCAGAATTGTTACTTAAAATAAAAAAAAAATAAAAAAAAATAACTTAAAACAAGATAAGTATACGGTCAGCAACGAAAGTTAATTAACATTTCTGTATTTTAGAGCATTACTTATTATTGAGTAAGACTATATTTATTATTTAACAAACGGATCAGATGTAGGTACCGACTTCTTAAGATCATAAAACTATACCTAAACTCAAAGCAATGTGGCTTTTTTTGTGTGTCTATTTAAATGCAGTGTTATGGCGGAGCTTATTAAGGATAATCCTTATTATTAACATTAAAACATAATAATTAATATTGTAATAAAATTATCAAACTAAAATATGGCGTCGAAGAATTCCTCCGCCTCGCTGTCGGCTGGTAATGTACCCAAGAGACTGGCGGCATTGCCACGTTGTATGGCAATTAATGCTTTGCCTCTGGCCTAGGTAAAAGCTAGCCTTTTTAAGTCACGGGAAGTGTTAAGAGCGGGTAGGACCCAAAATTGCCTGTCTCAAATTTGATTTTTCATGAAATTGATAAGACTTAGGTATAAAATAAAAATAGTATGAGTAACTACATGATATTTCCAACTTTTTGTGGAACACAAACACAAAATATTAAAATTTTCTCGATAAAAAAATATCACGAAGTTATCTCAAATTTTCACGTATTTTCGATTTGTACTTAATATGCTAATGCCTAATAAGATAAAAATTGGATGATTATTTGTATTAATACAAGACGAAAAAAATTGTGTAGGCTTTTTTTTTTTCGTTTTATTTTTGGTTTTATTACGAATCCAAGCTTGTAGGACTTACGACGTTCTTAGTTCGTGGAGGAAGCTATCTTCCATCGCACATTACAGGAACTTCAAGCATATTTTTGTTTCACAATTCAGTCGGCGTCGCTCTGTTGAGACGAGAGGACTGCGCTCAAATTTTTAGCTGCGCCGATATATTATTTATTTTCGTAATTTATCACATACCACAAAAGAAACTGAGTCATAGAAAACATGAAAAAAACACTAAAACCACTTCCAAAACGAATATTAAAAGTATTATGAATTGATAAATAAATACATTCCGAGGCTAAATAAACTTATATAATTCAATGTTGATATTTGAAAACTCAAGATGACATCCATTTTATTTGACAGATTTTTGACTGGTATCTACTGGTGCTGGTGGTCCAACCAAAGAGTACATTTTTATATAGGGTACCACTAGCGCTATTGCTCTGTATTGCGGTGGAGATTTTCAAAATCAAAATCAAATTCAAAATATTTTATTTCACATAAACCTACATGGGTACTTATTAAACGTCAGAAGCTAGGTGCACGGTTCCAATTGGTCGTTTCCTATGGAGAAGAGCCGGCAAGAAACTCCACGGTTATTCTTTTAAAAATAATTGGCTTTTACAATATTTTTAAAATTACAGTGTTAGTAGGCATGGGAGGACAATGTAGGCCTTTCAACAAGTACGTACCAGGTACTTAACAAAATAGAAGATGTTCAATAAATCTACAGTCCAATAAGTCTACAAAGTTCTCACATTCACAAAATAGAAAATAATCTATATAAAAGACAAACAATAAAAAAAAACCTATTTCAGCCAAATTTATTAAATTACAATTTTAAATCTTATTGCGATGTACTCAGGATCCAAATTCGTTTACTCCCACTTTTTTTGACAAACTTCTTGTAAGGTGACCCTTAGACGAACATTTCGAGCGACTTTTGACCGTCCCCTAAATAAAACTTGAAACTTGTTTAGAATAAAGGTAGGTTTTTGGTATATTATTATTAATGATGGATAAATGTACTTACGCACACTGTTTGTTGGAAATTGTTGGAGAAATTGTTCTCATGACTAGCCCCCTTTTTATGATGGGGATGAGTAGCGGTTGTGACGGATTCAAAATTCACAATGATTTTAAGGGAATGTCGGCATCGCTGAAAGAATAAAAGTTATCGAACTTTTACGGTAACGTTACAAATAAAAAATCCGGAGTCACACGTGTTAGGGCCATAAATCGAACAGATTACGTATGACTCCGGATTTTCTCGTTTATATCTCTTTAGTTGACTTATTTGTCGTAGTTGCGTTTTAGTTTTTACCCGACTACGCCGAATCAAAAGGGAGGGTTATGATTTTGACCGGTTTGTATGTATTTATGTATGTATGTTTATCTATTCCCTCATATCTTCTAAACGACTCATCACGCCCTCTATCATGAAAAACAAATTTTTTTTTTTAATCTTACCATGTTGGGTATCAAATGAAAGGCAAGACAATCAAGACGTTTCCTACGATATATACTCAATAAGTGCAAAATTCTATAGATTTGAAAAAAAGCCTAAAGAGTTAACGTAACTTGACATGTTTTCAAAGCTACTATGTCAACAGTTACAAACAGGAACCCCAATAAACTTTCTACTAAGGGACTAGTTATAACAAGCGCCCGAGTCGCGCGATTTATACACTGCGTTTCGGGCGCTCAATAAAATTGTATGAATTCCTATGTAACGAATTATATCAAACGCTGCCGTCCAAGCGAGTGCCCATGCCGGGCGCCCTTTGGCCTCATTTATGGAGACGCGGGGCGTGGCGTGTCGCGTGCAGCGTGGCGTTTCGCGGCGCGTCTGTCGTTTTTTCGGTTTACGGTGCGCGGCGCGTGAAGCGGCACTTTTCATCGCACGCGTAAACACAAACATATGGGAAAATACGATGTTGTTCATAGAGATGTGAAATGGAAAGATGAAGAGAGTGAGTACATTCCGAGGCTAAATAAACATATAAAATTCAATGTTGATATTTGCAAACTCAAGATGACAACCATTTTATTTGACAGATTTTTGACTGATAAAGTAGGTACAACCAAAGAGTACATTTTTATATAGGGTACCACTAGAATCATTGCTCTGTATTGCGGTGAATTTTCTTGCGGAGAAAATTTACAACATAGTCTATTCCACGTTCATTTGAAAGTTCGCACTGGAGATTTTAAATCTTATTGCGATTTACCTAGGATCCAAATTCGTTTACTCCCACTTTTTTCGACAAACTTCTTGTAAAGTGACCCTTAGATGAACATTTCGAGCGACTTTTGACCATCCCCTAAATAAAACTTGTTACTTGTTTAGAATATAATAGGTAGGTTTTTGGTATATTATTATTAATGGAGTAAAATAAATAAATCGGAAAATTAAAATAGGTAATGGGTTTGTGTGGATAAATGTACTTACGCACACGTTTGTGCACGGGACTTAAATTTTTCATAAGGACTCTTGTTGGAAATTGATGGGGAAATTGTTCTCATGACTAGCCCCCTTTTTATGATGGGGATAAGTAACGGTTGTGACGGATTTAAAATTCACAATGATTGTATGGGAACGTCGGTATCGCTGAAAAAAATAAAAGTTATCGAACTTTTACGGTAACGTTACAAATTATAAATCCGGAGTCACACGGGGCCATAAATCGAACAGATTACGTATGACTCCGGATTTTTAATTTGTCTGTCTGTGATGTCTTGTTAATATCTCTTTAGTCGACTTTTTTGTCGTAGTTGCGTTTTAGTTTTTCCCGACTACGGCGAAGCAAAAAGGAGGGTTATGATTTTGACCGGTTTGTATGTATGTATGTATGTTTATCTGTTCCCTCATATCTTCTAAACGACTCATCACGCCTTCTAGATGACATATCATGAAAAAAAAAATTTTTTTTAATCGTAGCATGCTGGGTATCAATTGAAAGGCATTAGCACATTTCAAAAATAAATATACTAAACCCAAAAAAAAAATACCAGCGGACAATCAAGGCGTTTCCTACGATATCTCGTTTTTCAAACTTTGATGAAGAGTTTACAAGATACGAGGGAACAGATGAACATACATACCGGTCAAAATCATAACCCTTCATTTTGGTTGCCATATTCGGGTAATAAAAGAATTGAAATCTAAATAAGTGCAAAATTCTATAGATTTGAAAAAAAGCCTAAAGAGTTAATGTAACTTGGCATGTTTTCAAAGCTACAATATGAACAGTCACAAACAGGAATCCCAATAAACTTTCTACTAAGGGACTAGTTATAACTTTAAGGATTTATCTAGTTATAACGTTAAGGATTTATACACTGCGTTTCGGGCGCTCAATAAAATTGTATGAATTCCTATGAAACGAATTATATCAAGCGCTGCCATCCAAGCGAGCGCCCATGCCGAGCACCCTTAGGCCTCATTTATGGAGACGCGGGGCGTGGCGCGTCGCGTGCAGCGTGGCGTTTCGCGGCGCGTCTGACGTTTTTTCGGTTTACGGTGCGGCGGCGCGTGAAGCGACACTTATCATGGCACGCGTAAACACAAACATATGGCAAAATACGATGTTGTTCATAGAGATGTGAGATGGAAAGAGTGGCAGTGCCCGCCGCGAAACGTCAAGCGTGCAGCGAAGCACGCGGCGGGCAACGCTGCGGCGCACGCGGGGTACTCAATCAAACCGACTAGTTTTAGGTTAGCGAGAGATGTGAGCGCACATGTCGCAAGTTGCATCTCTCAACTTGCGTCTCCTTTGTTCGATTTACAAATAAGACTGGGAGAAGGTTCCGCCACGGGCATCGCTTCATTGAGTATTGCCGCTGCGTGTGCCGCCGCAAAAAACGCTCCATTTCAAGCAAACGCGTGTAAAATCGCTTCTCCGTAAACGCACTCATACAACGCCATATGTTTGAATTCAGTGCGGGTCGCGCCGCCCAACGCCACGCGCGACACCCCGCATCTTTGTACATAAAGCCTTAGCCTTGTGCCCCTGACGCTTAGACGCGAGTTCCTTTTTCACTATTTTCCTTGTCGTTTTCTCTGCGTGAAAATGTGAGCGTCAAACGAGCGTCCAACACGCGCCAGGCGCGCGGGCGTTTGTTATAACTAGTCCCTTAGGAACTTTGGCATCCATGTATACATATAGATGAATAGATGTCAATTCGTTTATTGGTGATGCCGATAATCCTACATTTATTTCTTTAATACAGAACTCGACCTCTTTTTCACAATTTTTTTCGAAGGGGATTGTTTCTACTCGCGTTTCGCGCAGGAAAGGTTTTCATGACACATGCCATTTGTCGTTGCACAAGGTCCTAAATAAAATTTGGTTACATTTAAATTTGAACTTTTTCACGTCAACATTGAGTTTCTAGTTCCAAAACATGAATATGATCTATAGTTCTGAATTAAAGCTTTAGCAAAATAAACTACAGAAGATTGAAATTCGAATTCTATAAACGCCAGGAGAAAAGTTTCTGCTGGCGGGAAGGCATTGTGTTTTGTTTTCGTCGTGTTTGATGAGAGGGGTAGGTAAGGGTTGCGCGGGTGAAATATGATTTTTTGCTGTCTGAACACGCACCCTTAACCAGTGACCAGCAGGGCTAACATGACAAGCGCGAGAACGCTCTTTTTCTCGTTTTGTCGTTTGTCGTCGATTATGACGTCATTCTAATCCCTAACATGACCGTTACGCACGTGTAAGCTCGAAAAAGGCACTTTGACACTTCTCTATCTCGTGATGAGATACCGATGTAGCAAATTATTAAAAGGGGTAGGTAGGTAGGGAGGTGTATGTAGGTTCTAGGTCGGGTAGGTAGGTAGGTAGGGTAGGTGCGCTGTAGATAACCCACCGTGCGTGGTACTTAGTGCTACCCGTGCGAAGCCGGGGCGGGCAGCTAGTTATCTATATATTTTTCTTTGGCATACCGAAATTAAAATAAATAAATAAAATAAAAAATTATGGAAATGAAAATTAGTGGCACAAATAAGTTTAAATAACATTTCTTTTTCGATAATTATTGAGGTCCTTAATGAAGAAGCATAGAATACGATACGATTAGAATACGTGGATAATAATGCCAATGAATTAAATTTCAGCCTGTATACTCACAAAATAATCACCACAAATAACAAAGGGGCCGATGATCGCAATTTGATAAAGCGAAGGTAACAATCACCATAAAACCCGTGTTATTGCAAATTTTGTTAATCACCACCTTTGCCAAAAGGACTGACGTTCAGTTAAATATGCAGCTTTTTTTTTTTTTTTGGTTGGTAAATCATCATATGACTTTTCCCGCTCTGGGCGGAGCGGAAGGGCGTGTCAGACTCTTACTGACTAAAATCCACCCGTGTTCCTTCAGTTGCCTGTTGCCAGGGTCCCGGTATCCCTTTCGGACTATTCTGCAACCCTGGCAGGCATCGGTCTTAACGGACCCCGTCAGGTGTGCTGACATCTATTTGAGGCGCGCGTGGAACACGACGCGCCATCGACCCGGGCCTGGTCCTTATCGGACGGCGAGCTACCCATTGCTCGCCGTCCGCAAGCCCGCGCCTATGGTGGCCGGGAATCCGCCTGGGATTGCCGACGCCCAGGGTGTCTCCAGCGGCGGCGGTTAGGGGCGTGAGGGCGCAGGCTTTGCCTCTCCCTCACGCGTTCCGCCTCCTCCTTCGCCAGCATCACTGCTTCGCAGAAGGAGGTGACCGCCTCCCATGCCCTCTCGCTCCGTACCATGGCCTGGACCAGGGCCGGACGCGAGAGGTCAGTGCCGCCCATCGCCTCCACGAGGACACGGCGGTGCTCCGCCCAAGCAGGGCACACCTCCACCGTGTCCTCCGGACGATCCGCACAGTGGTGACACCCGGGCGTTTCCTCCCGCCTAATCCTGCACAGGTACCTCCCAAAGATGCCATGTCCGGTGAGGACCTACGTCAGGCGGAAGGTGAGGACGCCGTGGCGCCTCTCCAGCCACTCCTCAAAGAGAGACCAATTGAGAACCTACTCCTTTTTGAAGAAATCGGTTATAAATGCGTTGCGCTGCGGCCCGTTGTGTGCGCTTGACTTTAATCGCTTTCGTTGCTGCCTGTATCAATTAAAATGAGTCGATTAAAATGATTTCTAACAATAGTAACATCAACTTACTTGAGTTGCTTGCAAGCCTTGCCCAGTACGAGAGCCTCCCTCGCTCCTCGCACGTTGATCATAGTAGCCACTCGGAGAGACTCGTCGAACCTCGTCGTCGCCGCCATGTGGTAGATTATGTTCACCTGGAACGCAAACATAACATACCTGTGTTTTCCAAAGGGGTGGCACAGGTTCAAAGTCAAACCATTTATTTCAAATAGGCACATAGAGAGTAGAATTAATTCTACCTATTTTATTTTCTTCTCAAATGTTTTACAATATTTTGTTCGTATAAGTACATACATTGAATAAAATAATACCTATCATATACAGTGTGCCGCTTTAATGGTGACATTAATTTAACACACGTATACGATTTCGCGTATTCATTTAATGAAAATATTTTAATTTCATTAAACGTTATTATTTACTGATTTAATTACAATTTTCTAAATTACCATCTTGGAGCAACCTGTACTTAAAGAACTGTAGCGAAGAGGTCATATGCCGGGGTCACCGATCATATGTAGGCAAATAGAAGGAAAGCCGCGCAATTTCATAGAAATTATGCCGCCTACAAAGAATCGGCCGACAGAACGTAAGCCAGCTGTTAGGTAGCTTCATGAATGAATCTTTTACACAGAGTGACCTCAATTTTGGTTAAGTTTTTATTATTTAGTTTGTTTGAACATTAAAATTTTTCAATTGACCAATTATTTTATTTTATTATAATTTTTATGATTACTGGTCACTAGCCCTACCCGTGTGTTAAATTAATGTCGCCATTGTAGCGGCACGTTGTATATTGATGTGAAATCAAAATATAAATATAATTACTATACATACCAGAATAGGTAAGAAGAATGAAAAATTATCTCAGTATTATATATATTGATGCGAAATCAAAATATAAATATAATTACTATACATACCACAATAGGTAAGAAGAATGATGTTTTTTTTTAAAATGTAAGTTGTGCAATATTCACAAAACAATTAAATTGAATACGTAAAAGAAACACTCTGTTCACACACACTTGTATTTCAACGTACAACGTCGTTTTTATGGTATTTTTTTTTGCGTGTATATTCGATATACTATTGCAGGTTGACGGGAACGCCCTTCATTAGATAACATAGGTACTGTATATTGTAATGAAAAGCTGAATTAAAAATCTCAAAAAATATACAGGGAGTTAGAAATCGCGAAAAAAACGTCAGCTGTTCCATACATTTGTGTTCACTTAAATCGACAAAATGTATGGAACAGCAGATTTTTTTTGCGATTTCAACGTTGGTCCCATAGAAAAAGTATATTATAGATGACACCAAACCACTAGTTTCAAGGATAACGGTGTCTACCCTAACACCCAGTATACTTAGATTTTTTCTTACATAATATTTTCATAAATGAATTGACAAGAATTTCATAATATTTTATTTACTAATCCTTAATAGTTCCCGAAATTCGCGCCGAAGCGCGACGCGACGCCCGCGCCGACGTATGTAGATTAATTTACGTAATAAGGCTCACAGCACACACACTCAGCCCACAGGCAAGTTCTCATCTCTTTTTTGCAAAATAAAGATGGATTCAATGTCAGCAGCCCGACCAAACCAGTAAAATGCCATACGACATAATGCTGTGGAAGTAGTTAAGGTAGACCAAACGCGCCGATGTGAATGTGTAAATGATGTGGAAATGTGTTATTTCCGACACGGGAGCCCGTCGAATAGTTGTGAATAGGTATGCATTGATAGAGTCCCATGGTAGATACTAACCTCTTCAGTGATCATGTTCCAGTCCTTCTCGCTCAGCCCCAGTCTCAGGTCAGCCACGTCTCCTGCTACTGGCACGATCTTCTCTCCGAAGTTTGGTCGTTTCTCTTTAAGCATGTCGTACACCTGGAAATTATAATAGAGTTATCATCATCATCTACCTAACCTTTTCCCAAATATGTTGCGGTCTGCTTGCAGTCTAACCGGATGCAGCTGAATACCAGTATTTTACATGGAGCGACTTCCTATCTAACCTCCACAACCCAGTAACTGGGCAATACTGAGTAATATAGGTGTATTTTGTAGGTAGGTATTTCATGAAAATAACATGTACATCTGTTGGTCTCAGGCTACCTATCTGTAAAGGGTTAAGTTATAAGAATAGGTAAATTATACTTACAGGATCCTGTAGCATTTCAGTCAGTCTCTGTTCGATGGGTTTCCCCTTCTTAGGCCGTAACAAGACGAAAACTTTCGAGACCTGCGACGCTCTACAAGTAAATAATATTGAATTAGAACGAGGGTATTTATTTGACATTATCCTCATCATCAGCCTATCCATTACAGGACCACAGGTATGCCTTTCAATATCTATTTAGCCGTACTATCTACGTGGTCTCTCCAATGGAACTTTATTTCAGGCAATATTCTGTTATTCCGTTACCCAGCCTGCTACCAGCCACCCCGACGTATGTCGTTTCGCGGTCGTGGACACCGCGATAACACGTCAAAACGGTGACAAGTTTCAGGGCTAGGTAGGCTGGTCTATTGCCACTTCAGCTTGCTTAGGTATTCAGTGGGCTTTCTCAAATACTTAGTTTGTTTGCCGAATTACCTCATGCTGGATTCAATCCTTCAGAAAGACTCCAAGCATACCACTGACCACTTCCATACCTCGCGGAGAGACTGATTTGACATGGTCGGTACTTAACTATGGTTATACTTTTGTGACTAGCCTTTAGCATAATCAGCCTTTCCTGTGATAGGGAGTGGGCCGCTTTCATGTGAGAGGGAGTGGGCCACCTTCCAGCACGTGAGTCCAGAGGTCGATGTCTCATGTCTTCGAATTTTCGGTCCTGGGACATGCCAGTGTCCTCACGATGTTTTCCTTTACCGTTTTGAGAGCAATTCTGGTGTAATAATTATATTTGACTGACATACATTGACTAGCCTATAGTGAAGCTCAAGTGGTTGAAACGAGGTGAGTTATATCCTCACCTGAAGAGTTTCTCGATGAGCTGCTTGCCGAGGAAGCCGGAGCCGCCCGTCACGAACACGGCGGCGCCGCGGTAGAACTGCTGCACGGCAGAGTCTCCGCGATCCGTCGCTTCGTGCATCGCCTTATGACGCAGCAGGAGCTTGGCTTCGAACTCCTGGGCTGGATCCATAGTTTCTATGTTCACCATGGTTCCGGTAAACCTTGGAAAAGTAAAAGAGACTGGTCAGAGACATCGTTTCCTGTCCCGCGCACTCTCTCACTCAACGCTCTCTTGGACGCTTCACCTGACTATGATAAGTCTGCAGACGAATGGATTTTGATATTAGGTATGTCTTTAGAGTATTGTAAATATGACTGTCATCATGATCAGCCTAGCCTTTTCGCAACTATGTTGGTTGGCTTCCAGTCTAACCGGATGCTGCTGAATACCAGTATTTTATTTGGAGTGACTGCCTATCTGACCTCCACAACCCAGTTAGTGACATATCATAACACGATACACCACGGTGTATCGCGGTGTATGTAGCTATTCATTAATCACGATACCAGTCTAACTATTATTGCACTGCAGGGCAAAGACTTCTTGTCATATAGAGAAGGGGCGATCGAGCAGACTTATTCTTAATACGACCGTAAATGAGCGATATTTGTAATGAATATAATATTGTTATCACGTTCTCGAAAACGGCTCTAACGATTACCTCGAGATTGCAACTTTCGCAGTCGGGTTCAGTTCGGGTCGCGGGGGAGATAAATCGATCTAGCTAGGTCTCAACCTGGGATAACTCGTTTTCTCTACTTTCACAGTCTCTGGAATGTGTTACAACGCTGGTATACCTGGATGGTATAATTAGCTATGTTGACCCCAGCAGAGCTTGGCCGACCAGGTTACTATCCTTCTAATATTATAAATGCGAAAGTGAGCTGGTGGTTTGTTACGCTTTCACACTAAAACGGCTGAACGGATTCGGTTGAAAGGTCATGGCCGAAATCTGACCCGGTTGGTAAAAGTTTCCGTACAATAACCAAATCAGTTTTAAATTATAGCCCTCTATCCCACTTTATATTTTATTTATATTTTATAATATTGATAATCCATGGGAGAACACGTAAAAAAATTTGATATAATATATCTTCGAATGTACATACTAAAACCGCATTTTTTACTATTGTAGTTGACTTACAATCAAATAAATATCGTAACACTCGTCCAGACACTCTGCGCAATCAGATATAGATAGTGCCATCCACGAAGATGCGCCCACTCTGCTCCGCTCCGTACTAAAGTACAGCAACCGCGGAGAGGGGTGCGTCTTCGTCCTCGAGCTGTAGAATTGTATTGTTGAGTTCTCCCCCCCAGCGAGCGGTGCCCTAAGCCGAGGTTCGCACCCCACAGGGGGTGCCCTTAGCGAGAAGTCGCCTAGTTTATAATTAGTATTATGCCCTGTGTGGAGGCTTAAGTTAGCTTAAAGCAGCCACAGGATAGCCCGGTATAAGTAGTCACGACCTGAGAGGTCAAGAGACACCATTTCCAAAAAAAAAGTGCAGTATTCAATTGCCTCTCGCAGTCCTCTATCATTGTATCATTTTGTCGTTGCGATCTGTGCGTTTATCGAGTTTTTACTATTTGTTTTTTTACTACTTTGGCGTGCCTAATGGACTTTGTTGCTTTTGGATAAGGATCTTGTTAAAATGGAAAAACTGTAGCGTGTGGCCGATCCGTGTTACGTCGCAGAAAAAACAGTCTAACTGAAGCTTTTCTCGAAAGTTATTGGGATCACGCCGGATTATTTCTACAAGAAATAATGCCCCGTGAGATAAGTTTAGATTGTTTTATTTAAACGTAAACGTAGTAATGATTAGCAACTGTTTAACCAAACATTTTTGACGTTTGAACGTCACTTAACTTTAAGTAACGTTTATAAATAAACCCATAAGTTAGGTGGACGCTGTTTTCTACTGAACAGATAAGTTGTTGGTTGGTTGGTAGCAACAACGAACAGAGACATCACAACGATTTTAATGTGTTTTATGTCTGCTTCAAACATTTTTTAAATATCATAAACTTAACTTAAACTTAAAGACTTAAAAAAATATGTGCCCACGCATTTCAGCTTTAAGCTGCGCGAGCGTAGCCACTGACATAGCTAGTACTTTAATTAGTTTGTAATTATTATATCAGGTTCCATTTAATGGCTCAAGATCAACTTGCCACGCATACTGGGACAAGCCTGGATCGTGCTGTACAATCAATCAATCTGCCCTTTCCCAACTATGTCGGGGTCGGCTTCCAGTCTAACCGTATGAAGCTGAATACCAGTATTTTACATAGAGCGACTGCCTATCTGGCCTTCACAACCCAGTAACTGGGTAATACGATACCCCTTGGTAAGGCTGATTGTCCGACTTTCGGGCTTCTGACGACCTGTAACGACTGTCAAAGATCAATGAATGACAGCCGGAATCAACGGCTTATCGTGCTTTCCGAGACACGGAGGACTCTCGGTATGTAAAGATCACCCATCCACGGACCAACCTCGGCAAGCGTAGTTTAACCTGATGGATTGGCCTGTGCGGCTGCTACTTAGCCACGAGTCATCGTGCTGTGCATTAACACAATATAAATGCACCGGCTGCCTTTTTGAACTATGTGACCATACCCTTAGATTTAGATCATGTTGAATAAAACTAAAATAATAATAATGAATTTTGTTTTTCTTATAATTAACTCCCTAATTCCCTAGTTTATAATTATATAATAGCAAAATCGTCCTCTAGGTGAACTATAAACTCTGTAAATAGAACCCTATGTCATATCTGGACGGCGGGCGTGGGTATGGTTTTTATACTTCACTTTGTAGCTAATCACCCATAAAATATGATACAACTGTAGGTATTCACATTTTTTTTTGTTTTTATTTTTTACCATAATGTACAATCCGCACAGTAATGCGACACATACCATTGCAAACTAAACTATACATATTTCTCTGCACATCCAGCCCTTTTTCGTTTCTGTACGCCGCCGCCGTACCTTAATTGTCACTTGGATAGACCATGACCTGGAATAGGACATAGGTTACTTTTATCCCGGTAGTACGTTCTCGCGGGATAATTTCCGACATCCACGCGGGCGAAGCCACAGGCAAACGCTAGTTAACTTTATGTTTCCTTCACGGAAGTCAGTAATGTCCAAGATAAACTCAGAACGAACATATTATAAGAATTGAAGAGACACATTGGTACCGCATGCTGACAATTAAATATTATTCATGACAATTAACTTACCAAGTTCAATGGTACTGTAGTTAGCACTGGGTAAACAACTATTCTTTCAACCACTGGCTTTACAATAACTAACTGCAATTGAAACATGAGTAGACGAAAACATCAAAATAACATGTAAATGTTTAATTGTTCACATATACTTATACATAATTCATTGGATCAAAAGAAATAAGGCTGATTCTACAATTTTAGTTTTCTACCATTTCCCTGTTAATTTCCGGTAGGTACCTAGGTGTCTGTTTTTTTTTTGTAGGAGTGTTTTCAGGGCTCATGTATATGTATGTATGTATGTATTTGAGTTTCTTTAATCCATCATAACTTTAAAATGCCCGAAAATGCCGGATTTGGATGTATGGGGTATCTTTAGAATTGTAACATCATCCTGAGTGACAAAGGCTGTGTTTAAAAAAAAACCATTTTCACGTGTGAAAAATAAAATCTTCCATTATTACACGACTGCCCAAAAAGGAATGTAATGTACAATATGGGTATCTAATTGAAGGCATGGGTGCCGATTCTGTTGTCCACAAACTAAACTAAATTCAAATTCACTGCATCTTTTTCTTTCTATTTCATTAAGAAAAGGACAGAAGATTAACTTTAGTTTAGTCCAGTCAAATTAATCAGCGCCTGACGTAATTTGACGTAATTTTAGTAGGCAAGTTTTTAATCACGTCTAATCTTGTAGGTGTAGAGTAGTAACAGTTTTACAGGATTAAATCTAAAATTTATCTTCTGTCCTTTTCATAATGAAATAGAAAGAAAAAGATGGGCTGAACTTAAAGTTATTTGCTGTGGGTACACATTTAACACAAAACAAAACTGGATTTTAATTCAGAAGAAAAGCTTGTGAGCGTATGTTGGAACAGTCATTCCTAAAGTTTTACCAATATTGTACAACAAAATATTCATCATCTGTCTTAACTTTCACCAATTATCTTTGGGTCAGCTTTCCGGTCTAACTGGATGCAACTGAATACCAGTATTTCCCACGAGCGACTGCAAATCTGACCTCCACCTACCAGAAACTGGATAACACGATACCCTTGGTAAGACTGATTGTCAGAGACCCTTCCATGAACTGACCGCAGCAAGCGTAGCTTACCTACCAATTATCTAATCTGTGACTTACCTTCGGCCGACGCGTGCGGCTGTTATTATTCAACGTCGAGACTGCAAAAAACATAACCGTTCCTTTTAGCTTCGCCGTAGTCGGGTAAAAAGGTGCGTTTGACAATATGATTTGAGAATAGGCCTCAACATTTTGTAATTAATTCATAACTATACAGCGGCAACGGTTCATTGAAATGCATTGTTTATTCACTTATAAATAAACATTGAGACAAGAAGTTCATATTATTGTTTAATAAAAACAGTTTTCAAGAGGATCGACCGATTTACTATGCGAAGGGTTGCTATGAGTTCCACTCCGTGCTCCGTTACGGGTAGGTATAGTCAGAAGCCCAAAAGTCTGACAACTAGTCTTACCAAGGGGTATCGGACTTCCCATTAACTGGGTTGTAGAGGTCAGATATTATAGGTCATCCAGTCAGTCATATCAATAAAATATTTCTGTGGTCATATATCCATTCCATGTAAAATACTGTTATTAAGCTGCATCTGGTTAGACTGGGGGCCGACCACAACATTGTAGCAGTAATTAATATTCCAATGTTAATTATTACTATTACATTGTCGTGTCTGTATTCACGCGCGTATAAAACGTGACCCATACTTTTCATTCATTTCATTTCATTTATTTCACTACCAATTTTTACATTGTATAAAATTAAAACAATTACAATATAAATCATAATTATAACAGTAACCAAATTAATAACCTAATTAAAACGTAAAACATTTGCAATTCCCTGTTATAATAATTATGTTAAATGTCAAAAAATAAAAAACTTTTTACAAAAATAAAATCAACCGACTTCCAAAAATAGGTACACTAAAAAGTGAAAAATAACTTTAATTTCGGAAGTCGGTGTCTTTGCTTTTCAAATGTCGTTTTTTGCCACCGACTTCCGAAATTAAAGTTATTTTTCACTTTTTTAGTGTACCTATTTTTGTCTTTCAGCAAAATAATTATGTAGTAAATGTTATATCCGTTCTAATTGACATTCATTGAATTGCCATGTCATTGTGTTTACCTATGTCCTTGTTATTTCTTGCTGCTTTTTTTTTCAACTGTCCCTGTTCGGGCCCCGTGGCCCTAGTGTTTCAACCCCAAACAGCTCGAACATAATTATAACTAGTCTCATTAAGATGCGAGTTCTATTATATTATATATATTTTTTTTTAATGAAAAATCGATTCATATATTTAATCTTGAAAATTACAACTTAATCTCATACAATACTAGGAAAAATAAAAAAATAAGGGGGATTCTAATCTTGGGGCACATATATAGAAAAGTGGAAAATATAGACTTCATAAACAAATTATATATCGGATGGAGGTATTTGAAGTATGTGGTATTAAGGATACTAGAACTGGTCTATACTTGTGTTGCTGTTACCGCACCCCTAATGATAAGAATTTCGGACATTTTATGACAAAAATGGAGAGGTTGTTGGAATATTTGTTCAATAGGAAAAGCATTATTTGTGGTGATTTTAATGTGAACTTAATGGTAGAGAGCAGAATCCGGACTGAATTCATAAATTTACTGGCATGTTATAATTTCCTGTTTACTAATGTTAAGCATAAAATAGATTGTCATAATTTACATTGGCATAACGAAATTCAGCTTAATGATCATTACGCATAATATTATTAGGCATAACTGTTTTGCCATAATGTTAATTACCATAAATATTGTTGGCATAATAATTATGTAGCATAATTTTTTAAAGCATAATGTTATAAACGCATAATGATATTAACACATAATGTTCTTTGGTGGTTCTTTGTTCTTTTGTTTTTGTTTCATAATGTTTTTTTTGTTAAACATCACTTATTAAGTTATTACCCATGTTTGCTACCGAATAAATTATTTGATTTGATTTGGAATAAAAAAAATATACAAATATAACTCACTCCTTTGGTTTTGTATTTTTGTTTTTTTCCACCGACTTTAAGTTATTTTACACTATGTAGGTAGTTTTATTTCTCGCTTTTGTGGGTCAGTTTGTAATTTATCTAAGTTACAATAGCCTAATGTCAAGTGCTCACCACCTTTAGAAAATATTGCTTTTTCCGATGCAGGGACGTTAATCGTTGAGGATTTCTCCCAGTACTTCACCATCAGCTCCACTTCACGATGTCCATATGATTGTAACGAGCATAAATTGCTTGGCAACCATACTAAAGTAATCGAATCGCAACCCGTGAAATACTTATTAATGAGTAGTTCCGGTGGCAATATGTCGTCTTCATCATCAGTTCCATTTCACCAAATGGTGCTTTCCCAACTCATCATTCTCCTGCCCTTATCCCAATTTATTAGTGGTCGGCGCAACATGTCCCTTTCTTCCATACTTCTCTATTAGCCGCTTTCCCAACTAACAGCACGAATTATAATAAAAATTTGAATTTTGCAAATCCGTTAATATACGACGTACAAACATATTTAAAAACCTACGTATTGATAAAGTCCTTCTTTTGGAAGTCGGTTAAAAAACAAACATGTTTGCGGCTCAGTGGTGGCCCAAGGTCCACCCCCGCCGCACCAATAGAGTAATTCCCAAATTATTACGAATAAATATTATGCCTTAAAAAATTATGCAACTCCAAATTATGCTAAAACAAATTAGACCAATTGACCATTATGCCAAACTTATCATTATGCCAAGATATTATTATGCCACAGTATTATTATGCTACTAAAAGTTATGGGAAAACGTTATGCCAAACAATATTATGGCTAAAAAATTTATGACAAGAGGGGGACTCCTATAATTTCCGACTGCTTATTAATTCACCTACGTTTACGTAGTTGGATTAATAAGCAGTCGGAAATTAATTCGCAACGATTGCGTATCTTGTATAGATAACATTAAAACGAATTTACCAGATGATTATGTTGAACAATTTGAGGTAGACCACAATGGCTTAGCACATGGTCATGGTGCGCTATTAGGCAACTTTTTGTTACATAATATAATTGACAATTCAAATAAAAATAATTATAAAGTTGTAAATAAAAGAGTCTTTAACGCTAAAAACCGCCTAGCTTTTAGGCAAAGAATTATCGAAATTGGCTGGAGTGGTATGGGGATGAACACGTTCTTGAGAACATTTACTACAATTTTCAAAAATTGTTACAGAACGAGAGAACAAAAAATTAAACTCAAAAACGGTTTCAAGTTAAGGTGGATGACAAAAGGCATTAAAACATCAAGCCAAATGAAACATTTACTGTGTGCTGGTGGTGCTAAAAAACTGGAAGACAGTGTTCAGAATTATAGAAAAAATTATATAAGAATATACAGAAGGGTACTATCCAAGGCCAAAAAAATAACAATAACTGAAACTATTAACAATTCTTGTAATTCAAGTAAAGAGGTTTGGAAGGTAATTAATAAAAGCACCGCATTCTGAAATTCTCTTGCTTAAATGTGAAGGTAAAGTTATAGAAAATCCCTTAGATGTTGCAAACGTATAGTAAATCAATTTAGCCACAAATGTATTTTGAGTAATATTAAGAATCTAGATCCCCATATATTTTTTGAAGAAAGCACTAAAAGAGTTCAAAATGATATGGTTATTGCGCCTGTTACTCCAAGTGAGATAGTGAAAATAGTGAATGGTATGGAAAATAAGAAATCATGTGGCTATGACGACATTCCAATAGAAGTTATTAAATCATGTGGCTATGACGAGATTCCAATAGAAGTTATTAAATCATGTGGCTATGACGACATTCCAATAGAAGTTATTAAATCATGTGGCTATGACGACATTCCAATAGAAGTTATTAAATCATGTGGCTATGACGACATTTCAATAGAAGTTATTAAATCATGTGGCTATGACGACATTCCAATAGAAGTTATTAAATCATGTGGCTATAACGACATTCCAATAGAAGTTATTAAATCATGTGGCTATGACGACATTCCAATAGAAGTTATTAAATCATGTGGCTATGACGACATTCCAATAGAAGTTATTAAATCATGTGGCTATGACGACATTCCAATAGAAGTTATTAAATCATGTGGCTATGACGACATTCCAATAGAAGTTATTAAATCATGTGGCTATGACGACATTCCAATAGAAGTTATTAAATCATGTGGCTATAACGACATTCCAATAGAAGTTATTAAATCATGTGGCTATGACGACATTCCAATAGAAGTTATTAAATCATGTGGCTATGACGACATTCCAATAGAAGTTATTAAAGAAAATTTAGATATATTAGCTGAACCTTTGACAATTTTTTACAATAATTGCATTTCGGAGGGTACCTTTCCAGAACAGTTAAAAATAGCAAAAATTATCCCACTCCACAAAAAGGGCTCTAAAATAGATCTTAAATATTCGGAATTTAAATATTTGTCAATGTATACCACATTGACAAATATTTAAATTGGAAAAGAGAGTTGCAAGCCATTGATTCGTATATCTCCTCTGCCTGTTATGGCATACGCAGTCTTAGGGACGAAATAGGCATAAAACACCTTAAAATGGCACGCTCTGATATAATCAAGGTTGAGATATAGTGTTCAGTTTTGGGGGAATAGTTTTAAATATAACTGCTAGAGAGCCTTTGTACTCCAAAAGAGAGCCATACGAACCATGGTCCGGATATCTCAAATGGAGAGCTGTCGGCCACACTTTATAAATTTAAAAATTCCTACTGTGCCCAGCCTCTATGTGTTAGAGTTGTTGGTGAATTTTAAAACATACCTGCATAATTATGTAATAGATGAGGAGAGACAGTTGAGGGAAGCCCACGCAGGACAGATTTTCAAAGTAAAATAATACCCCAACTTAAGATTGTTCAACATAGTCCTCATTATCAAGCAGTGAGGATTTTTAACAGGTTGCCATTGGACTTAAAAACTATAATTTATAAGAGTTCATTTAAGTCAAGACTCAAAGCGTTCCTGTTGGAGAAATGTCTGTATTCGATAGACGATGACTTGTAATGTTAGTGAATTTTTAATTGTATTGAATGTTTAATTTGTAATGTTAATGATTTTTTTTTTTTTTGTTATTTTATAAAATGTTTATTGTAATTATGAATGTGTTAGTTTAATAGGTTTAATTACCGTCTTTATCTTATTTATTTATAATTTCAAACACAATGTGAATTGTTCCTGAATATTGAAAAAAATAAAAATGAAATTGATCAGCCCGGGTTTTTCATTCAAATATTTATAGTAAAAATTATATCAGCTGCGACCACAAGTTGTCAAGTTGTCAAGACAACGATTTGATTTAGTTAAAATATTATGGTTATTTTACTAAGTCAAGGCCAAAGAAGTACAAAACTGTCACTCGAATATTGTTGTAATGCCTCATTTACATTTAGCCCCTGCCGCTGCCCCTCGCGCTGCCTTCGATAACTCCCTAAATACTGCTACAGCAGGATCGAGAGGAGTGTGTGTTTACATACGGCTCTACTCTTCATGTTTCAGCAATGGCAGACGTCGACATAATTACAGCGGCCGCATTGTGTCTTTTTGCGACACATAATTATTTTCGATATTAAAAAACATAGTTACCTACTTATCGAATACAAAAAAAGAAAGTTCGTCGTAGACGATGGTGTATGATATCTATCCATAGTACTGAGCGACGAAGCAGAATGTAAATACGCACTGCCGCTCGCGCTGCCGGTCCTTTGACTTCCGCACAAAAAACCGCCATTTTGGGGAGCGCCGGACAGCGCAAATGGCAATGGCAGTGGCATGAAAAGTATCGTGTTTACACACTAGTCCTGCCAACTTCTCTGCCCACTTCCATGCTCACTTTGGCTGATTGTAAATGAGGCATAACAACGAGCAGCAGCTAGCAGTCACGGTCATGCTAGCAGCTAGTTTTGTATTCACTTATGTAGTATTCTGTTTTATAACATTAATTATTCATACTCTATGTGATTGTTTCCTAATAAAAACTTATTGTAATTCAATGAATTGTTGCATAATTGCTGTGGTCTTATACCGGCGCCAGACATAGCAACAATATTTTTGATCACATGTTTGAACACATGTGTGGTAGGGGTGTTTGGGTATTTCATCAAAGTTTGATCACATATTTCAACTTTGTCATTCGTTGTTATTTGTTTGACCACATATCAATGCCGGCGCCAGACATAGCAACAATATTTGAACACATATTTGAACATTTGTTTGACACATGTGAGGCAGGGGTGTTTGGATATTTCATCAAAGTTTGATCACTTATTTCAACTTTTCCATTCGGTGTCGGTTTTTCGAGCGCACATCAAAGCGTTTAAAGTTCAAAGGTGTGCATAGCGCGTTCGAATTTCAAATGTGTGCGTAGCGTAGCCTGCAAGCCCAGTGTCTCGTAAATAACTGAGCGGAACGGTCGCTTTGCTCAATCGCAAGATGGAATGGAGCAACGAATTAATTTAACCTGGAATTTATTGAGTTGCTTGAAGGAGAACCATGTATTTATGGAACCCTAAAAGTAAAAAACAATATAAAAATAGGAATTTGGTAAATGACGCCTGGATCAGGATTAATGATAAATTCTCAGTAGTTACATTGCTCTATCGAGGAATTAAAAAAGAAGAGAAACATTTTATTGACCCATTAATTAAAGGGAATGTATAAAAAAAGAAAAACAGTCTACAATGACAGGATCTGGTGCTGAAGAAATTTACAGACCATCATGGTTTGCATTCGATGCCATGCACAATAACATGGGTACTGAGTACTGCTACTGTTGATGATTAGTGATTACCGTCCGACAGTGGCGCCGATTCTCTTGTCACAAAATCCTCTAAACTAAACTAAAAATCACTAAAATGTAGTTTAGTCCTGTCAAACGACCAAACTCATTTTGAAATAGACTATGGTGCCAATTCTGTTGTACACCGAACACAGCAGCTTCGACGTGTTTTTATATGGAATTTTTCACATTTTGTATGGAAAATATGCAAAAAAAAAATACTATCATGTCGAGCCTCCAGGGGTTTATGGGCTTTCTAAAGGGGGTCCAAATTTTCATTATTTTTGCGATAAGACACACCATTTTCGAGATATAAGCAAAAGAAAATAAAAAAAAGATACAGTACTGTTCTGCAACTGAAGTCGAAGGTGTTGGTTTGAATTTTAGTTCATGACATCTAATTTTATTCCACAAATTTTTAATCGGGAAAAATATGTCCGATTTAGTTAGAGGATTTTAGATATACCTAGAACAAAATTTTTGGATAAATCGTCAAATTTAGAATAGCATTTTCACTAAATAACTCAGTGCCATCTTAGTGCTGTCAAACTAAATTATAGTTAAGCTGTGTCAAAATATCTGTGACTTAAGTAAACGACGAAAAAGTGTGCTAAACAGGAGGAAACTCTGCCATTTAGCCATTTAGCATTTTCACTTTATTGCCATTTAGCATAAAAGATTATAAATTGGCAACACTGCGTGTTGCAAAGCATGTCGCTAGTGGTAAAGATGAGTTGTAACAGGTTAAACACGATATCTGTTATCACCGTTACTGTTACAACAAAATAACTTCCAAATATCTGTTATTAAGAGCCATAGTTTCCTCACTGACCTTGAGCATGTGGGCGGAGCTAAACTCCCTACTCCCCGAATACGTAAAACGCGCGCGGTGGCGCACTAAACTAAAACGGCGATCAAAGAAAATACAAGGGCGCAAAGTTGCGCGCATAGGACGCCTATTTTGCCTACGATTCCAGGAATGGCGGAGATGCAAGGCTGACATTTGTATAGATAGATACATAAGTTACGTATATTTTAAGTTTTTACTGGATATTATTGTTTAGCATGTGTTTGGATGAAAATAAAAGGTGTATCTTTTTATACACGTGGTACTTTATGTTCGCATAGCTCGTGAAAATGTAGAACAGCTGATTATTTTTTCGCGATTTCAGGGTTGGTCCCATATACACACGGCTACACATCAAGCTACACATTTCCAGTTTATGCTGATCTCGCATAGTATAGAATTTCCGTGCAACGCGAGTAGCCGTGTGTACAATGACCCCTTAAAATATTTCCTACCTACATACCTAACTACATACCTACCTACATACTTACCTACATACATACCTAGAATGCCTACCTACATACCTACATATCTACCTACATACCTACCTACATACTTACCTACCTACATACTTTTATATCTACATGTTGTACTTAGTAAACGCTCAAAACTCCAGCACCTACATAACATAGGTTTTTCTGTTGCATTTAGAATACGCGTCATAGTGGCAACCTAGTCTTACCATTGGATTACTAAAATTCGCGTAAAAGTAAAATAGCTGTAAGGAGTAAGCAGTGGATCCGTTACCAATGAGGTCTGGGTTCGATTCCGGTGTGTTTCTATTTTTCATCATAATTATTTATAAGTATTCTAAGAAACAATGGTAGTTATTATTTTAACTATTTATGTTTATTTATAATCTCTCATTCTTATTTTTTATGAAGTTTAATATTTGTTATTGTATTATTATTTAACTATTTATAGATATCAGTATTCAGCAGACTTTATTGAAAACTAATAATATGATTTAGAATTTATGAAAAAACATATTTTAGAGGTATTTTTGAGTGGCAATAATTATTAATTAAGTTCCGATTTTTTATTATTTTCTTCACTTTTAGCAAGCAAACATGACCATTAGCTATAAAAAACCAAAAAACGTACTTTATTTTGATAATTTAGGGGAGCGGCGTGGTGCCGATTGCACTTAGCGCGTCATTTTTACGAGTCCGTCTCGCTGCGGCTAAATATATGAGAGATTGTTTTAAACATGAATTACACTCGTAAAATGTAGATATCATTGCTGCAAATTCGTGAGCTAGCGGCGTTAGCGACAGCGCTTCGTATTTTGAAAGCTCGAAGCACAAAGCAGATCAATGTCGGACTATTTCAAGTTCCTGACCTAAACCTGGACCTAAACCTGGTATCTATCTCATCGATTGGCAGTAAAATAACACCGAACCCCCAGTTCTCAAAGGTTTCAGTGACGAGGAATTGCAATTGGTTGGTGCACAAAAAGGTAAAAGTGAATTATCTCTGCTTCGCCTACTATGTCCTACACAAGCTATCAAGAGCTGTCAAAACAGTCACCGAAGCATCATGTACCTACCTTGTGTAGCAAAACATCTAGAGAAGGCTTTTTATAAGCTCTGATAGAGTCTCGCAAAGACGTGCCTAAATTCGAGAGTAAAAAGGATTTTTGTGTAAAATAATACAACAACTAAATGTATTTTTGTTTTCATTTCCGTATTTTTTATGAATTGTTATAAATTCATAAAAAATACGTCTGTTCTTTATACTTGTGTTTTATTTCCACTGTTATCACTTTAAACTATATTCTGTACTCCTAATAATGTTTTGACAAAAGGCATTATTTCCCGATTTTATGAAATTTCAACGTGGATCCGGAGGCTGAAGATTATCATCATGTTATCATCACAGTATTTTGCACTTAAAGTAATAATGTGCCATAGCACCGAATTATAAGTAGCACCAAACCTAATATAAAAATTAAAAAATCTCGATACAAGAGTGGCCCACCCTAACGAACACCGTTGTCACTCAAACCATGGGTAGTTGACTTAAATATATAAATAAATGACCGAGTAACAACAAAAAAAACGTTACTTTTTTTTTTTTTTTTAAAGTTGCTGTCTGACACCGTGCTCGAAATCGAAACAGCTGACTCAAATCAAATCAAAATATTTTATTTTCATAAACCTACATGGGCACTTATGAACCGTCAGAAGCTAGGTGCACGGTTCCAATTGGTCGTTTCCTATGGAGAAGAGCCGGCAAGAAACTCCACGGTTACTCTTTTAAAAATCGAATTACAGTGTTATCAGGTTAGTACTTAACAAAATAGAAAATGTTCAACAAATCTACTACAGTCCACTAAGCCTACATCGTTCTCACATTCATAAGATGAAAAAGAATCTATACAAGAGATACGTAAGATAATAAAAATAAAGACCTATTCAAACCAAATGACATGATTGCCATTACAACTGTAATAAATCTAAACAATTATCATGTCCACAAAAGCCACTATTATATACTTGAAACCAAATTATAGGTATACAATGTCAAATAATAAGATAATTATGTCAAGGAATGACGTCACGTCCCGCGACCCCCACCCGTGTTGAGACGCAAGTTCGTTGCCCTAGCGCATCGCTGAAAGGGTGAAATACTCCAGTGGAAAAATGTAATTAAAGAAAAAAAAATCTTAATTTTCCATTGATTTTACGTTCTATTATTATATTATTTTACGTTCGCGGCCCCTCCCTCCGTCAGTCAGCGGTTTCGATTTCGAGCACGGTGTCGGATAGCAACTTTAAAAAAAAAATGAAAGTTACGTTTTTTTTGTTGTTACTCGGTCATTTATTTATATATTTAAGTTAACTACCCATGGTTTGAGTGACAACGGTGTTCGTTCACCCTTACACCCTGTATTTTGCATAGTACGGTGACGTTATATTTTACGTAGTACGACGACAGTTCATCTTGTGTGTGTTATCTGTGGAATGTTGAGACATCACTCATACACGCTCTGGCTGTATCGTGCTCGACTTCAATGTGTTCATACGTTAAGTTAGATTTTAAAAAAAAAACATGCATAAAGTCGGAATCATATTATTAGTTTTCAATGAAGTCTGCTGAATACTGATAAATAGTTAAATAGTAATACAATAACAAATATTAAACTTCATAAAAAATAAGAATGAATAGATTATAAATAAACATAAATAGTTAAAATAATAACTAACATTGTTGCTTAGAATACTTATAAATAATTATGATGGTTTCAAAAAATTTAAAACACACCGGATTCGAAACCACCCTCATTGATTGCGGATTCACTGCTTACCCCTTACAGCTACAAATACATATTACATTTACGCGAATTTTAGCAATGCAATGGTAAGAATAGGTTGCCACTATGACGCGTATTCTAAATAGACGCAACAGAAAAACCTATGTTATGTAGGTGCTGGAGTTTTGAGCGTTTACTAAGTACAACATGTAGATATAAAAGTATGTATAGTATACCCCATCTACATCTACACTAATATTATAAAGAGGAAAGATTTGTATTTTTGTGTGTATGTTTGTAATGAATAAACTCAAAAACTACTGGGCCGATTTCAAAAATTCTTTCACCATTAGAAAGCAACATTCACCCTGAGTAACATAGGCTATATTTATTGCTAGAAAAGATTAGGGATCCTTACTAAAACTCCAATAATATAACCCAAGGTGTAAAAAAAAAACCTAAAATATTCATTACATCGCGTGCGCTGCGAAAACTATTGAGGATAGAATAAAATAATGTGCTACGACTTCGCAGAACACATTATTATTAACAAAAAGTGTCGCGACAGCATATGTCTAGCTATTATAGTTATGCCACAATAAGTGTTTTTTTAATTGAATTGACGCCGCTAGAAAAGGCTCTTTATTTGTATCTTGGTATTAATCCTTATCAAAATAAATGCATTCATAATTAAGACTGCTTCAATACCTTTATATAACTTTTTGAATTATTCAATTCGGACATTCTGTTCGAAAGATATCACGAGTTTAAAAATGTAAGTATAACTCCAAAAAATACCGGCTCATACATTCAGTATACAATGGCTTTTTTCATGATATCTCGGTAGATAGGTAGGTAGGTATGTATGTAGTTATGATGAAGGTAGGAAGGAAGGGTAGGTAGGGTAGGTAGGGTAGGTAGGATAGGTAGGGTAGGTAGGGTAGGTAGGGTAGGTAGGGTAGGTAGGGTAGGTAGGGTAGGTAGGTAGATAGGATAGGTAGGTAAGGTAGGTAGGTAGGGTAGGTAGGTAGGGTTGGGAGGTAGGGTAAGTAGGTAGGGTAAGTTGGTTGGGTAGGTAGATATCTTGGTGGGTGTAGGGAGGTAGGTATGTAGAGTAGGTAGGGTAGGTAGGTAGGTAGGTAGGGTAGGTGCGCCGTAGATAAGTACTTAGTGCTACCCGTGCGAAGCCGGGGCGGGCAGCTAGTTTGAAATAAGATTAGACATTAAAACAAACCCTTTTACAGTCCGTTCAACCGATTTTGACGTCTATATCGTAGGCATAAGGATTAAAAGCAAAAAAAGTTTCACAATACCAACTATCTACTGCGGCTGCCATTTGTCATGCCACCAACGCAATAGAATTCAAAATCGGTTGAACGGAATGTAAAAAAGGCTTATCTATAATCTAATCTTATTTCAAATGGAGTATAGGTATAAAGTATGTAAGTAGATATGTAGGTAGATATGTAGGTAGATATGTAGGTAGATATGTAGGTAGATATGTAGGTAGATATGTAGGTAGATATGTAGGTAGATATGTAGGTAGATATGTAGGTAGATATGTAGGTAGATATGTAGGTATGTAGGTAGGTATTTTAGGTATGTATGTAGGTAAGTTTGTAGGTAGGTATGTAGTTAGGTATGTAGGTAGGAAATATTTTAAGGGGTCATTGTACACACGGCTACACTTCAAGCTATAGGTACATTTCCAGTATAACCTGACCTCGCGTTGTACGGAAATTCTATACAATGCGAGATCAGTATAAACTGGAAATTTATAGCTTGATGTGTAGCCGTGTGTATATGGGACCAACCCTGAAATCGCGAAAAAAAAGGCAGCTGTTCTACATTTTGACGAGCTATGCGAACATAAAGTAAAGTGATTTCAGGCTTGGTCCCATAGTGAAAGCTGTTCATAATGACTCCTTAAAATATTTAGTGTATAAAAAGGTATTTTTTTATACACGAAAATTGGACGAAAATAAAAGGTATACACCTTTTATTATCGTCTAATTTTGGATATGTGAAAAAATTCACGGCAGTAGTATATAATGTATAACGAAATTAAAATTTTAATTACTAATTAAAGGTATACCTCTGCCAACCCTTCGGGGAATACAGGCGTGATGTTATGTTACATTAACATTATTTTTTGGTCTACTTATATTATAAATTTGTATGTAAATTATGTGAATGTAAATAAAAAAAGTATTAATAAGTAATTGAATATTTAAAAAAAAACTCAACAACAAAGCGCCTACGCGCACAATTGAATTGGGCTCTCTGCAGCGAGCTAGTCTATAAACGCACATTGATACAATTCGTTCGTAAATATTTGCACTAACACACGCAAACGTGCATAGTCGGTCGATAGCCGGGGCGGAGCAGCGAACGACACAGCCATCCCGTAGCAATGCTAACTCGCGACTGCCGCCCGCGCCCCGCGCAGAGCACCTCTGAACCTCTATATCTAAGTGGGGTAATATTCTTAAAAATATTGATTAATTTACATTTATGGTACGAACAATCTGTAGTACCTCTAACCATCAATTTTTCAGTATAAAAATATTTCCATACATCAAAGCCGTTTAGTAGTAGTAGGGAAATATTAGCAAACAATTGCGTCTTCGTAGATATTTTTTTAAGGCAAAAGTATTAGTCTTACGAATAAAAACTGCTCGAATAAAATGTTGTACAAGAATCTATGGCAAACATATATTTTTTTCAGATCTTTTAACCAAGCCGTTAATGAGGAGTAGGCTTTTTAAATTGACCATGTTACGGTACTAAACGGGACCAAGCGCCTTAAATAACAGCCTGTTTTTTTTGTACGGACGATAAATACGTATTTAAATCTCAATTGAATATCTTCCATTCTTTAATGAGGAAGAGAGAGAAATTGATAACCTTGCTATAATTCCTTTCTTTGTGTGAGTGTGTATGTGGTAACAGTTTGTGTGGGTATTGCTTTAATGTATTAACAGTAACAGCCGCGGTAACAGTGTTGAGAGTCTGTCATTTTAAGTAACGGGTATTTTATATTGATAAGAACAAATTGATATTTGTTATTTTTTTATATCTGTTATTTTTATCTGTTACGACTTACGATATACATAGGTACGCCCCACCCCTAGCCAGTGGTGAAATATGTGTGCAAAGTCTATCAAAGATTTGGTTTTGGTTTGGTTTGACCAAATATGTGACTATGTCTGGCGCCGGCTTTAGCGTCTATCTTTCTTAAGTCTAAAAACAGGCATGCACACGCACAGGTGCAACGGATCTTCCACTGCTGGTATGCCAACCAGACCAGCAATGTCAGATGGGTAGACAGTCTCTCCAAGTGTGCGCATTGGAGGGCGGGACGAGATAAAGTGGTTTGACCTCCCCTAAGCTCTTTAACCTGTACATTGATGACCTGCTAGCTGAGCTCAGCAGCACTCATGACTCATGGCGGTTGCTCAATCGATAATGTTTGTATGAATAATATTAGCTACGCGGATGACATGGTGCTGCTGAGCCCACCTGTCAGTGCAAAGGGAGCTCTTACTGGTCTGTGAAAAGTATGCCCATACATATTTTCTATTGTATAACTGCAAAAAAACGAGTTATTGGTCTTCAGGGCCTCTGGCAAGTGTCCGCCTTGTGCCTGCCATAAAACTGTACACATTCAAATTCCTAGGGCACTATGTCACTGAGGATCTTGATGACCAAGTTGACATTGAAAAGGTTATTGGCGGTTAAAAGTAATATGATGTCACCCAGGCTCGATCGCTGCAGTAAAACGAGGGCCTAGACAAAGTGACATTCTATCAGCGATAACGATGAGTGAAACAAAGAGTACAGAACACGAAACGCTTTGGAAGTGATTGTCACTTGTCTAGTCCCTCTGGTAAACCGTAAAGGTTACACTTTGTAAAGCTAGCCTATGGGTCAGCTGTACCAGAAGTTCGATCAATGCCTGGCGTGTCCAGTATAATAATTGATTCAGGATGCTGCAAGGACTAGATATATTAGATAGCGTGGATGCTAGTCAGATAGCGTGGATGCTAGTCAGAAAGCGTGGATGCTAGTCAGATAGCGTGGATGCTAGTCAGATAGCGTGGCAATCTATCCTGAAATCGAGCGAGAGGTTTCATGATTACACTCCTTTTATGAACCTACCTTGTTGTAATATTTATGTCTGTACTAAGTACTAACATAGTAAGACCATTTTTGTGACTAACAATTTGTGGACTTTGTCTGAATAAATAAATAAATAAAATTAGATATTAAATGAAAATTTGTTTTTAATTTTTAGTCAGTAGAGTGCAGGCCACACTGGGAAGGAAGATAAGTTCGTTTACTAAAATATGTTTACTGTGTATCTGTATATCGCCAAGACGAGCCACGCGAAGCGCAAGGGCATTATCTACCATAGCTCGAAGCGCTTTGTCGTTTTTTTGAAACCTCATAAGTTGGGTTTGGATACATACTTTCTCTAAAAGGACGAACATCGTCCGCAGATATTTCTGTCCTAATATTTAATATTATGTATTATAATTAAACAGAACGAAGTGTTATAATATTTTATCAGCATTAAAGCATTGTTCAGCATCAACATTCTCTTCGTTTTAGTGAGCAACAAGCGCCAGTGCCTCGGGAGCCCCGCTAGTATAGACAGTCCTACGCAGTTTGGGGGTGATGGGGCTTTTACAAAAAAGAATACACTTTTTTCTCAAAAACAATCTATTAATCAGAACATCCTAAAAAATAAAAACAAACTAACAATAGCAAAGCTCAACACCTTAAACAACAAATAGAAATATAACGGCATGAAAATATACGTTAAGACTTTAAAAACGAGCTGCTTTTTCTTGGCGTACGCCGAGCCTTTTAAGCCATCTTTCATGATGTACTTCCTAAGTCCTAAACACCAGAGAACCATGTATTCTCGCCAGTCTATTTTGCTGACATCAAAGTCAAATATTTCTTTGTCGACTGTCGAGAGGTTGTTGTAAAGATTCGCTGTGTTGTTGTCGACGAAATGCCAGTCGTTGACCGTGAAGTAGGATAAAGCTGTCGACATGTTGTACATTTTTCTGTATAATTTCACGAATCTGTGAAGAAAAAAGGATAATTAATTCACTACAAACTGACCAAATGCGTAGTCTGGGTCAAAAACTTTATGTAATTTATTTCATCACCACTCAAAATTCGAAGACATGTGACATCTACACCCCGCACTGGGCCCGCGTGCTGGATTACAGCCAACTCTCTCTCACAGAGAGGAGGCCTGTGTATTGTATATACCTATATGGTTGTTATAGTGGGTGTGTAGTAGGCGGAGTAATAAAAAGGAAAGTCAATCCGCTTAGGTACTCACGGTTTATTGAGTAACTCACACACACACAACACAGAAAACAGTCAGAAGGAGAATAGTCACAAATTCACAATACGATACGCACACACGATAGTCACGGCACAATGATAACGGTTCAGGGATGATAAACGCAAACAATAGGCGATCAAGGTGTCAACAAAATCATGCACAGCGAAGAGACGCGTGAGCAAGTTCCGACTGAAGGTCGCGGTAAGGTGATCGAACGTTCGCGACCTCAGACCTCCCACTTTGGCGCTTGCCGGCTACGTCACAATGACGTAGCTCGCCGTGCGCGAGTCCAGTAGCTTACGTTACCGGTGGCGCGTCATCAACCGATATACATGTTTGATGTTAGTGAATGTGAATGTATTGTTGACTGATTTATTATGTACTTATATTTAATAATTATTATAAATGAATGTAAATAAATATTATTATTGTGTTTGTATATAAGTGTGTATTATTGTGTGGGTTTATAATATATGTATAAATGAATAAGTGGTATGGTAGGTATGTACCCCACACCACCCCCCTCCAGAGACCGTCAAGGGCGATAAAAATCTGGGAATCTGACACGACGTCCGGAACGAGTTGTGTACTCCTTTTGTTGTACACCTGTATCTGGAGTTGGAGTATCTTCAACCGGGTCAGCTTTGTCGGCCAATATGTAGGCTGGCTTAAGGCGGTCTATGGAGACAGTGACCTCTTTACCCTTAAATAAAATTTTAAAGACTTTATCGCTCCTATGCAGAACTTTGTGAGGACCTGTGTAAGCTGGTTGCAGCGAACCACGTAATGCGTCTTCACGAACGAACACGTGATCCGTGGTCTGCAGATCCTTAAAAATAAATATGCTCGTCTTGTTGTGACGGGAAGCTGGAGTTGGTTGCAGTTTTTGGGCAAAATTGCGAATGCGCGCGGTAAATTCCGTAATGTCGGTCGTACCGACATCTGATGGAGTAAAAAACTCTCCTGGGAGTCTTAGCTGCTCACCGTAAACTAGTTCGGCGGAAGACGCTTGGACATCCTTTTTGAATGCGCTCCTTATGCCAAGCAATACCCACGGCAAAGACTCTGTCCATTTGTCATTAGCATGACACATGATGGACGCCTTGAGTTGCCTGTGAAACCGCTCCACCATGCCATTGCACGCTGGATGGTATGCAGTTGTCCGCTTGTGCTGAAAGCCGCAACATTTTGACAGCTGTTCGAACAGAGCCGACTCAAATTGACGGCCTCTGTCCGTAACAATGTCAGTAGGACAACCAAATCTGGAAATCCATCCAGACAGCAACGCCTTAGCTACTGTCTCGGCAGTAATGTCGACAATAGGTACGACCTCTGGCCACCTGGTAAATCTGTCGACTGCCGTCAGACAGTATCTAAAGCCTTGTGACATTGGAAGCGGGCCCACAAGGTCGATGTGGATCGTGGCGAACCTGGCGCGTGGGAGATGATACGTCCCTAATGGTGCGGAAACGTGACGGCTCACCTTAGCCCGCTGGCATGCGAGGCAAGCTCGCGCCCACTCCCTGCAGTCCTTCCTGACGCCTGGCCAAACAAAGCGCTCTGCAATTAATTTGGCAGTCGCTGAGACGCCTGGGTGACTGAGGGAATGTAAGCTGTCGAAAATTTGTTTCCGCAGCATTTTAGGTACAAATGGCCTGGGGGACGCTGTACTGACGTCACAGTACACGAACGAACGCTCCCCAGGAGCTTGTACCTTTTTCAGGACTAGTGACGACCCTCCCTGAAGAAGCTTCTTCAGTTCCGGATCTGACGCCTGTGAGTTCGCGAGGATGTCAAGATTGACCGGAGCTTGGAGCTCTTCCACGCGTGATAAGGGGTCAGCCACAACATTGTCTTTGCCGGAGATGTGTCGTATGTCGGTGGTAAACTGGGCTATGAAGTCTAGGTACCGGAATTGCCTTGGCGAACAGTTCTTCTTCCTTTCGTGGAATGCGAAACTGATCGGCTTATGATCCGTATACACGACGAAGTGTCTAGCCTCCAGCATGTGGCGAAAGTATTTGATGGCCTCGTAAATGGCCAGCAGTTCCCTGTCATAGGGAGAATACTTTGCTTGCGAAGGACTGAGCTTTCGGGAAAAGAAAGCTAATGGCTGCCAACCGTCGTCGCTGAGCTGCTGTAGCACCGCGCCGATTGCAGTATCCGACGCATCGGTGACCAATGCGAGTTTGGCATTGCAATCGGGGTGAGCTAATAAAGCAGCATTAGCCAGGCTTTCCTTGCAGTCCTCGAATGCCTGCAAAGTATTCTCTGCAAGACATATAGGATGCGAGCCCTTTACGTTGCCGATCAAGAGGTTGTGAAGCGGCGCCTGAATTTGAGCTGCATGGGGCAAGAAACGCCTATAAAAATTGATCATGCCCAAAAATCGACGCAGCTGACGTACATCTTTAGGCGGAGGGAACTTCTTGATTGCGTCTACCTTACTGTCAAGTGGTTTGGTGCCCTTTTCGGAGATATGGTAACCTAAGAAAGTTACTTCCGGGACACCAAAAACACACTTGGACGTGTTGATCAACATGCCGAAGTCCTTCATCCTGCTGAAAATGATGCGTAGGTGCTCCTCGTGCTCTGCTTCTGTCCTGGAGAAGATCAAAAAGTCATCCAAATAGCAGTAGCAGAAGTCTAGTCCTCTCGTAATTTCGTCAACAAAACGTTGAAATGTCTGGCCCGCGTTGCGCAGACCAAACGTCATGTACGGAAATTCGTACAATCCGAACGGTGTGGTGATCGCCGTCTTCGGGATGTCGTCCTGGCTGACAGGTATTTGATTGTAGGCTTTCACGAGGTCGATAGTACTGAAAAATCGACAGCCTGAAATGCTATGGGCAAAATCGTGAATGTGCCTAATCGGGTACCTGTCAGGAACGGTTCGGGCGTTGAGCATGCGGTAATCTCCACAAGGTCGCCAACCGTTGTCCTTTTTCGGGACGAGATGGAGCGGGGATGACCAAGGACTCTCCGAGGGTCTGGCAGTTCCATTGGTCAGCATCAGCTGGAACTCCTGTTGAGCAATATAAAGCTTATCCGGCGCTAATCGCCGAAATGAAGAAGATACTGGGGGGCCTGGGGTCGTGCGAATATGATGTACAGTGTTATGCGGTGTAGTGCGTAGTATACCGGCGGGTCGGGTGATGTCGGGAAAGCTTTCGAGGATCTTGTGATACTTTGAATCACCAGAGGTCACCTTTACAGAGAATAAAGAAGAATCTGAGTGATTTGAGGCTATTACGAAAACATTAGTGCTACTATCAATTAACCGTTGATTACGACAGTCAACGGACAAAGAGTAAAAACACAAAAAGTCTACTCCGATAATCGGTTTTGTCACTTCTGCTACTACAAAACGCCACTTAAAGTCTCTACGAAGTCCTAGATTGAGATTAAGTTCGAGGAAACCATATGTTGGAATGGGCGTCCCATTCGCGGCCACGAGTTGGTAGTTCGTGGGTGCACGACGATCGCTGAGCAGACGACGAGGGTAGACACAGAGGTCGCTGCCAGTATCGACCAGAAACTGCGTCTTCGTGCTTCGGTCTGTGACGAATAGGCGACCAGTAGAAGCGGGGCAATCGTCTGTCGCCATTACCGACTGCCCCCGGCGTTTCCCTTTTTGTAGTCGCAGGGTTTGATGCAACGCTTGGCCTTCTCGCCATGCATTGAATGGTACCAGCATTGAGGGTGCCTCCGGTAGCTTGAGTCGGAGCGGTTTGAGGATCGGTGGCGTGAGTTGCGTCTCGTGTCGCGATCACGGCTGTGCGATCGATTTCGAGATCGACTGTCACGCAGCTGCACCGTCAGGTCCTTCATCGCACGTTTCAGCTCTGCGATTTCGGCTGCCATCTCACTCACGGTGGGTCCTGCTGTCGAAGTTGAAGCAACATGGCTTGGTGGTGCGACGATATCCTGTACGCGGTCTGCCAGCTCTGCCAATGCCTCCAAGGTGCTATTTGGTTGCGATGCCAGAAGGGGCTGGATACTGCTGGGCAGACGGCTGCTCCAAATAGTGCGCACGAAATCCTCAGGCACAGTTGGTCCAGCTAATCCCTGCAGATGGCGAAGAAACTGCGACGGTTTCCGGTCTCCCAGCTCCTCATGCATCAGCAACTGCTTCACCTTCTTCTCCTGGGAGGCTGAGAGGCGCTTCACCAACTCGGTCTTCAGCTTCCCGTACCGGTTGGTTGCAGGAGGGGACATAATGACGTCCTTCACCTCTTTCGAAAATTGGGGTTCGAGATGGCCGACCACATAATTAAATTTGGTGACGTCATTCGTCACCCCTGCGTTCTCGAACTGTGCTTCAATTTGCGCGAACCAGATGTCCGGTTCTTCTGGCCAAAACGGCGGCAGCTTCAGCGACACACGATAAACGTCGTGCACAGTGGAAACGCGCATCGCCTTTTTGTGCGTTCGTTGCGTTACATGTTTCGCCGGCTGCGATGACGCGGTGTGCTCGGACTCACTATCACTCATCCTTACAGTGTTCGACTCGGGGTCACCAGTATAGTTGTTATAGTGGGTGTGTAGTAGGCGGAGTAATAAAAAGGAAAGTCAATCCGCTTAGGTACTCACGGTTTATTGAGTAACTCACACACACACAACACAGAAAACAGTCAGAAGGAGAATAGTCACAAATTCACAATACGATACGCACACACGATAGTCACGGCACAATGATAACGGTTCAGGGATGATAAACGCAAACAATAGGCGATCAAGGTGTCAACAAAATCATGCACAGCGAAGAGACGCGTGAGCAAGTTCCGACTGAAGGTCGCGGTAAGGTGATCGAACGTTCGCGACCTCAGACCTCCCACTTTGGCGCTTGCCGGCTACGTCACAATGACGTAGCTCGCCGTGCGCGAGTCCAGTAGCTTACGTTACCGGTGGCGCGTCATCAACCGATATACATGTTTGATGTTAGTGAATGTGAATGTATTGTTGACTGATTTATTATGTACTTATATTTAATAATTATTATAAATGAATGTAAATAAATATTATTATTGTGTTTGTATATAAGTGTGTATTATTGTGTGGGTTTATAATATATGTATAAATGAATAAGTGGTATGGTAGGTATGTACCCCACACCTACCTACAATATTATGTTTTACTACACGGAGCGACTGCTTATTTGACCTCCACAGCCCAGTTACTGTGTAATACGAGTAATACAATCACAATCTGAATGATTTTGAAGGAGGTTGCTAATTCATTGCTTTATTTATATGTTCGAAAAATTGGTCAGCTCTGCACCAACGTAAATAACGCAATGGATGTTTTCGAACCACGGGTTGTCAGACTGTCGGGCGTCTGACTACCCGCAACATAAAAGTACCTAAATAACATTTTACCTTCTCTCCTTTCCAAGAATGAAGCATATTCCATCAATAATATATCCAGGTATCAGATGTAGCAGCCAAGAATATATCCAGAATAAAGTAGTATTCTTTGTGCTCCAAACGAAATTGTACCCTACTGCCGTTGGCGAAGGGTAGTTATTTCTTACGACGTTTTTTGCCACTGCTTCGATGTCACCTGTTTAATAAGAAATTAAATAACATCACGCCTGTATTCTCAGAAGTAATAAGCAGGGGTGTACACACACATTTTGCCAGTTAGGTACATACATTATTTATTGTATTATTTATGCCTTAAACATACATGCATGTATGTTTAAGGGCGTACCTAATTCACAAACTGAATTCGCCGAAGCCCTGCGAGCTTTACTTTGCTAATTACTTATACGTTTCATACGAATACGAATCTTATTCTTATTTACAAAGGCTTGCCAATTGAATACATACACAGCATTAACGGAATACATACTGAATACCTATATAATCAGATATCTTATGCAGAGAGAATGTCTATAATATTTATGTATAGCTGATGAAATAGTTCGACTAAAAAACACGAGATGGTAGTGTAAGATGCTTTGACAATTGGATGATATATGGGTAGCACACCTTTTTAAAATGAGGATCGTGCGACGCACTCTTTTTATAAAGTGTACCGCGAATGAGGCGAGGCTGCGGTGGCTTGTGAGCACGAACGTGCTGTGAGTGTGTCAGTGAGTCGCGCTAGTCGCGTGTGTGCTGTGTGGTGTGTAGTGAGTAGTGACGACAACGCGACACGACACGGCACACATACGCAATTGAGTAGGCAGACGCGCGGTCAGTTCTTGTCTGTGGTGTATGTTTGTGCTAGCAACAGTGAACGAAGACATCAATGATTAAAATACACAAAAAGAGTGAGTGACTCGATCAACTGACTCATTTCGTCCAAAACTCACAAGTACAAAATGTTCTGTGTGTAGCTAATCTGTGCCACTGTGGTGTGTGGTAGCACATCAAAATAAAATCTCTTCTTAACATCACATGCGGAGAACTGACTAAAAACAAATGGAAAATAACTGGGAGTCGGAAGTGAAGAAAGATAATTCAGTGTATCCAATTTTGTTGTCCTATCAAAATTGGACGAAGCAGTAAAATGATTATTCATTGCATCAATATCTATGTCTTTAGGGATTGTCTCTTGTCGGGTTTTACCGACTCCCAATGATCTAAGAAATTTCCAAACTTTGGATGCGTCCCCATTTTGGACAGAAGTATGATTGTGTTTGCGATTAGCATTCGTACACACCATATTACAGTGATTACGTATTGAAAGGTATCTTTCCCTGTTAGCGGCGTTAGCCCTACGTTTAAATTTATACTTTGCCGTTACTTTTTTGTGCATCAGCGTTTTAATCTCATTCGTGAGCCACGGCGCCGGCAAATGTTTAACCTTAACTGCTCGAACAGGAGCGTGATGATCATAAAGCTCGATAAGTTTAGCCGTAAAAATATTAACTTGTTCATCGACTGATGTAGAGGCAAACAGAGCAGACCAATCTATATTATTGGTATCCTTGCAAAGATTGTCAACGTTCATTCCACCAAAATTCCGTTGCTTGAGAATCTTAGCTTTTGCCTTAGTTCGGCGAATTTTGTATGACAGAAAAATCAGGTCATGATAGGAAAAGGCATCGGCTGAACATTGGCCATGCTTAGCGACGTGATCAAGAGAAGAGACAAAAATCAAGCCAAGAAGCGAAGGTGTTGAGTTAAGAAAATCGTGAGTGGCACTCAGTGGAAGAATGGAAAGATTACTGGAAGCTAAAATATTAGTCAGAGAAGAAGAGCTATAGTCTTTTTTCAGAAGACAGGTATTAAAGTCACCCATGATGATACTATGACTGTAAGAAGGGATCAGCATTTCCAAGATATTTTCAAAAGATGAAAAGAAATTAACACAACACTAACACAATAATAGACGCCAAGAAGTAATTTAGAATGACGTAGTTCGACTTCAAGGAAGAGATGTTCACCAGCATTAGATGGCGGTGGCTGCGCTTACACATTGATAACAGTGTAGGGAATATGCGTGCGGAGATAAATGGCAACACCACCACCACCACCAACCGACCGGTCATTTCTTATAAGCTGGAAGCCGGGAAGAGAGTAACTAGTTGAAGGGAGACAAGGTTTAAGCCATGACTGGGAAATAAGAATAGCATGTACATTCTTACAGTCAAAGCTTTCCAGCATATCGTTGAAATGAGCCGGAATGCTCTGAGCATTTATATGTATAACGTTAAAATTCTTAAGAACATCAGAAAACTGCGCAGCAAGACTGTCTGCAAGAGAAGGAATAGTCACGAAACTGTCGTCGTTGCTACTTATTGAATAAAAACTACTATCATCACTGCTATCGATACACATAAATAGTACCTAATATAATAAATAAATTAAAAATATAATATATAAGTATATAAAAATGTAATTAATAAAATAAAAAAGCCGTATAGCAAGTCCACCTGCCGGTTGCGTTATTAAAGCTAAGTAATAAAAAACCTACCGCAGTCCGGATAACAAGAGTTCAAAACAAAAAAACATTATATTATATAAAAATAATTCTGCCGGTCACATTCTGCAATTGCAGCGTTACGAAAAACGGAACGCACTTAGGAATCTGCTATAGACTGACCCTGACAGTGACAATGACAGACAAAAATAAAATTGTGACTTCTGACAGTATAACCAAGCAACAAATAAATTAAAAATATTAGATTCACTGATGGTGAAACAAAAACAAAACAACAAAACATGATATTACCCGGACTTTGAATAAAACATCACAAAGAAATCACTTCTTCAAAGCAGCAATACACTTTATCCATTCATCATTTTAATCGTAATAACATCCTACACGATCAACAGTATGGTTACACCAAAGGACGTTGCACAACCGACGCCGGTGTCACCTTATTAAAACACATCTTTAACGCATGGGAAGAGGCTCAAGATGCAATAGGCATCTTTTGCGACCTATCTAAGGCATTTGATTGCGTAAATCACGAAACACTGCTCTTGAAACTTGAGCATTACGGACTGGGTAAACTTGCGCTTAGCTTAGTAAAATCCTATTTGAATGACAGACTGCAGCAAGTTCAAATAAACGGTGTGAATTTATTAGGTTTAAAAGTCAAAATGGGTGTACCACAGGGCTCGATATTGGGTCCATTCCTTTTTTTAGTATATACAAATGATTCACCTCATCTACTGAAAAACCGACCACAAATAGTGTTATTTGCTGATGACACATCACTGATTTTTAAAGTAAATAGACATGCACAGGAGTTTGACGACGTAAATAACGCTATGCTTAAGGTCCATATTTGGTTTACTGTAAATAATTTGGTATTAAATGAGAAGAAAACGAAATGCATTAGATTCGCTTTACTGAATGTTAGAAGTAGTGATTGTCACGTTGTACTGAATAAGGTGATACTACAATTCGTCGAAAATACGGTTTTCCTTGGGATTACGCTTGATTCAAAACTACAGTGGGGTCCTCACTTAACATTACTTGCAGGGCGACTTAGGTCTGCCGCTTACGCTGTTTGGAAAACCCGCCAACTAACAGACGTGGATACCGCGAGACTGGTCTATTTTAGTTACTTTCATAGCATCATGTCTTACGGTATTTTGCTGTGGGGATGGGCTGCAGATATTGAATCTATCTTTATTCTGCAAAAGAGAGATATCCGAGCCATCTACAACCTCCGCAGACGCGAATCTCTAAGGGAACTGTTAAAAAAAATTAACATCATGACGGTACCTTGTCAGTATATATATGAAAATATTATGATTAATATTTATATATGTTATGGACCAAATGATTATTAGGGCATTATAAAAAATGCCCGGGCAGTTTGAAAAATGCCCAATATGAGAGGGCAGTATGATAACAGCTATTGAAATAATCAAATCGACCTGGCATTTTTTATTATGCTAGTCACCTATAGGGCAGCACAATTAAAACCAGGTTTTATTACTATTATTTTGATTTCAAAAGTAGAATCAATATTTAAAATCTTTCCATTCATAGACACTCTGCTGACCTATGATGACTTTACCATAATTAAATACCTGTGTATTATTAGATTGCCCAAATACCACACGGCAATATTTATAATGACGAGGCAATGTGATAATTATGGAAGTTCAAATTAGAATTAATTATTTCGCCCTAAGTAGCTTGTCATTATTCATAATGCGCGGGCATTATGAAAAATGCCCCTATTTATTACTTGGTCCATAACATATAATGGATTGTCCATAACACTATATGGGTTGTGTGTACTTGTATGTGTGGTCCGAAATAAAGCATATATATATATACAGGGTGTGGCGTAAATAGTGGTCCAACGCTAAGGGACACGCGATATATTCAGCTATCACATGCCACAATTTGAACAATTTTTTACCATAGGTCTCAGAATAAAACGATTTTTTTTTTTTTTTTGAAAAATTAACTCCTCCCGTTACTAATTTGGCTCTAATTTCAATAAAATACATTATTTTACTATTTGATTTTTTGTTTGTAACTGCTGAATACATGTATATGCAAATAACTTTTTAGCTGTAAACATAAAGAGATTAAATGAAAAATGTGTTTATTTAAAATTTTAACTTTAATCTTCAGAGTATCATGAAACTTTGGGCGCGAATGGAGGAAAATAAATGTACTACACTGTCGGTGCCCATTATTGAAATAAATTGTCCACTAAATGCAGATTCTAAACTGGCATATTAATGAATGATGCCATAATTAAAAAAAAAGTTATTGCCATTTATATTGAAAAGCCTTTTTTCTTCGCCGTAGTCGGGTAAAAATGGATATAGATATTACAAAATCCTGGGTACAGTATTCTTGTTGCTTCTATATGTGAGAACAATGTAAAACAAAAATAATCAAAAGCAATTCAAAATCTAAGATTAAAAATAAGCTCTGGCAAATAAGAGGTGACCAGTCTCAACTGACGGCGCCCGTTCACGAACATGACATGTGGATCAGCACCATCCAGCTCAACCATTTTGTAGGGAACCGAATGATCCAACACACGCGCCACCATCAGCGAGAAATTTAAGTGAGCATGACATACTCTCATCTGCCATGCTATTTCAAGTCAACATACATCATACCATACTAAACGGCTCCATGGTACTCACATTTACAAAAAAAAAAAAAAATGCTTCTAAATTATACAAAACCATAGTTAGCAAAGAAATTGAGAAATTAATATAATATTATTTTCAGATAAGTTAAATAAGAATAAAAAATAAGCAATAAGTTCGTAATGTCAGAAAAAAATTAAGGGGAAAGCAACACTTCCAATTATTAAATTTTAACTGGTGAGCCCAAGTGCCTGTGGAGCAGGATCAGCATTAAGCCAAGCTTTTTTATCTACGATATAATCATCCAACTTATAATATGCTTGTCTACATAGTGCGCGTTTAATGCATGTTTTAAATTTCTTCTCATTTAGTTGAAGAATATTGAGTGGAATTTTATTATAACAAGTTACACAGTACCCCTTAAAAGAAGTATGTACTTTAGACAATCTGAAACGTGGTTGATCTAATTTGTTCTTATTTCTAGTGTTAACGTCTCCGACCCTCTTTAATGTGTACATGATCCAGTTGATTGGTGAACTCGGCGAGACCAACGTCGGTGGCTCGATTGATGGCACTATGGTGAATAATCTCAGCTACGCAGATGACATGGTCTTGCTGAGTCCATCAATCAGTGCGCTCAGAAAATTGTTGGCTGTTTGTGAGTCCTATGCTGAGTCACATGGACTCATATAAAATGTAAAAAAAGTGAGCTTTTGATTTTTAAATCGAAGTCTAGCTCGTTGGATAATGTTCCTCCAGTGACCTTAAGCGGTAAACCACTACAGAGGGTCACAGAGTTCAAATACCTAGGGCATGTAGTCACGGAGGACTTATCTGACGATGCTGATATAGAGAAAGAGCAGAGGGCGTGGGCGGTTCGATGTAATAAGGTAGCTCGCAGGTTTGCGCGTTGTAGTAAGGATGTAAAAGTCTCACTTTTTAAGGCATTCTGCCAAACCTTCTACACGTGCAGATTGTGGGTGAAATATACTCAGAGAGCCTACAACGTCCTGCGCGTTCAATATAATAATGGGTTTAGGATGTTGATGGGGCTTCCGCGCTTCTGCAGCGCTTCGCAGATGTTCGCGGAAGCCCGTGTTGACGATTTTCATGCAATTATGAGGAAGAGAACAGCGTCAATAATGGGTAGGTTGCGCGGAATCTCCAACAGCATCCTAAACACCTATAAACAAAGTAGACAGTCCCTTTATGAGGCACTGGGTACGGAGGCACGTGCCAACGTGTGTTGGGCCACGTCAGTTTTAGTTTGTTTTTAGTTTGTAAACGTTTACTAACATAATTTCTTAAGTCATTGTTACTAACACTATTGTGTTGTGTGTACTTGTATGTGTGGTCCGAAATAAAGCATATATATATATACAGGGTGTGGCGTAAATAGTGGTCCAACGCTAAGGGGTCGACACGCGATATATTCAGCTATCACATGCCACAATTTGAAAAAAAAATTACCATAGGTCTCAGAATAAAACGTTTTTTAATTTTTTTTTGAAAAATTAACTCCTCCCGTTACTAATTTGGCTCTAATTTCAACAAAATACATTATTTTCCTATTTGATTTTTAGTTTGTAACTGCTGAATACATGTATATGCAAATAACTTTTTAGCTGTAAACATAAAGAGAGTAAATGAAAAATGTGTTTATTTAAAATTTTAACTTTAATCTTCAGAGTATCATGACACTTTGGGCGCGAATGGAGGAAAATAAATGTACTACACTGTCGGTGCCCATTATTGAAATAAATTGTCCACTAAATGCAGATTCTAAACTGGCATATTAATGAATGATGCCATAATTAAAAAAAAAGTTATTGCCATTTATATTGAAAAGGAGCTTCAACAGTGATGTAACTTATGCCATGTGAAAGCTTTTGGGGTTTTATTTAATTCATACTATGGCAGCTAAGTCGAAATCGACGGTGAAAATGGTGTTTTCGAACATTCAAAAAATAGGTTAGGTTAGCTTCAACAGTGATATAACTTATGCCATGTGAAAGCTTTTGGGGTATTATGTAATTCATTAAGGCAGCTCAGTCGAAATCGAGGGTGAACATGGTGTTTTTGAACATTCAAAAATTAGGTTAGGTTAGGTTAGCTTCAACAGTGATGTAACTTATGCCATGTAAAAGCTTTTGGGGTTTTATGTAATTCATACTATGGCAGCTAAGTCGAAATCGAGGGTGAACATGGTGTTTTTGAACATTAAAAAATTAGGTTGCCGCCCCTTTGTTAGGAACTCGGACACGGCGACGCCTGTACCCTTTAATTTGGCTTTGGAAAACGAAATCTTATCCCGAACCGCAAGACTGCCGAGCTTGAAAGGAATAGGCCTGGTTTTATTAGGGACAGCCCGTCCCATCCTGTGACATCGGCTGATATCCGCAACAGTGAAGTCACTCAGCTGTAACTTGTTACACATCTTCTCAGCGATCACCCTGGCAGTGTCTTTGTTCTATGTTCTATGTTACGGGTTTGGTTTCCGCACTTAGTCCCTAAGGTGGACCATTGTGCGTGAGATATGGCGGCCGTTGGGGGTTATTCCATCCAGCCCACCTCCCTCCAGAAGTTTACAAAGTCTCCCGGTTTGCACAGAACCTCTGTGTAAGATCTGGGTGACCCTAGGATTTCAGTTCTAATCTGTGTGACGCCCGTCCGTTCAAAGAGCACGTGCGCGACGGTTTCCTCAGCCTCCATGCACGCTCTGCACAGAGGACTGTCCGTTATGCCATGCTATTGTGTGGAAGTGTCTGTTCAGCGAGCAGTGGCCTGTGATGGTCCCGCCACCAGACGCAGGCCATTCCTGTTCAGGCTTAACAAACGCCTGGTAAACCTGCTATCCAGAGATGGCATAGCTTCCTTGGACTGCCTGCAGCCTGGTGCCGAGGACCACCAGTTCACCGCTTGGGTATGGGTGAATTCCTGGAGCCACCTGCGTATTTGGTTGAAGGGGATGGGTACGATGGGCTCGGGCCCACAGACTGAAGTGCTAGATGCTCGTGACACCGTGCAACAGCAAGATCTTCCTCCGTCCCCGCATCTCAATTTGAACTGAACGCTGTTGAGAGCTTGGGTGTTAAATGTCCGGAACATTGTAAACTCCGCAGCCAGGCTAGAAGTTGTGACAGGTGATGAAGGGGCCATTTGTAGTTCATCTTCAAAGGCGGACATCTTGGTGTGAAACAGTTCCTTTAATTCAGTCAGAGAGCTTGCTTGTGAATCCATTATGATGAAGTGAAGTGATTGTAGATTGTGAGAGAATAATAATTGTGGAGAGATAACACCAGCTACACCAGCAGGTACTAACTATGAACTTTTAAAATATAGCAGAAATAATTGTAAATAATGTTTCTATTAAATTATATTCGTGTGATGTGAGTGGATACGGATATGAAAATGATTTGTTTACAAATTATTAATTTATTTGTTTACAAATTTTTAATTTAAGTATTTGTTTAAAAATTAATAATTTATTTATTTACAAATTTTAAATTTAAGTTATTGTTTACAAATTATTAATTTATTTGTTTACAAATTATTTTCATATTCATACATAAAGACGCTTACTTTCTTGTATTTCAACCCTACTCACCCCATAGGGTGGGATTCCTGGTCGTAGTCACAGTATAAATCCTCGGTTTCCCTCCAGCAGCAGATCTCTTGGCCGTCTCCCAGGCCGCAGCTATGATGGCGTTGTTCACGTAGTCCACGGGCACCAGGCCGATACGGATGTCATCGTTGGAAATCATTGTGTGCATTAGGCCTACTCCGGCACCCAGGATCACCTGCAATAGTTTATAATTATAGAGTATGTTAGAAGGCGTCAGTCGGCAGGAAATAACGATACTGAGGTGACTACGGTTCGGATCATGAAAAAATAAAGATAAAAATAAAAGTTAAAAAAATACAATCCAACTACGACAAAAAAGCCAACTAAAAAGGTATAAACAAGATATCAAGCAGTTGTCCCACCGCCGGCAATTAGCGAGCTAGCAACTGAAGTCGAGTTGGCGAGCAGCGAGTGTGTACTTCCGATAGTCTTGTCGCCGGGCTATCAGCGAGTGTCCGAGTGCGACGGTTAGATACTCGGACCACTCGGTCGAACGCTGGTTGGTCTCTCGGCGTGGGTTCTGACCGCCAAGCGAGCATATCTGAGGAATTGGCCGCCTTGTTTCCGCTTGCCGTCCTTGAGTTCAGAAAAGAAGATGCGCTTAGCTACCCTCTCGTCGGGCATCCTCACACCGTGTCCAGACCAGCGTAGCTGACGCGCATGAGAACCTAATAACTTAGGTAACTTATAAATTAATGACATATAGCTACTTACACCACTAGCTCCGTACACGTTAGACATATCGAGCCAGCCAGGATTAGGTTCTTTGTAAGCGCATATTACTGAAACAGAAAATTGATACATTATAGGAATGAACAAGTACTTATTAGGTACTTTCTGGTTATGACCTTGACCTTGTATTTTTTGCCCTTAAAACCATTATCTGAATATCAGGGCCCTTCCATAATCATTATCATAGCAGGACAATATTAGACGAAAAGTGAAGTGTCAGGCGATTTTGTACCTTATGCGGTGCAACTGTTAATTGTCACCTTGACCTGCTCTGAAGAGATCAGGATCAGGCAAGAGTCAGGACCTTACGCTAGTATTATGAAAGTGTGTACTTACCGATAGCAGGTCTAACAACGCACAGAGGCAGGTCGCTACACATGGACCTGACCATCTCTTCGGCGACTGCCTTCGCGAACGAATATGTGTTCGGCCAGTTCTTTATCAAACTGCAATTGAGAAAGTTCTCTTAAGTCGGACATGACATGTGAGGCGGAGGAATGAGGAACATGTCGTGAGGATTTTGAGTAGGTGTAAATGTGATGTAGATGTGTAGTGTGTGTAAATGGCTATAAGAATACAGTCTAAAGAAACGATGGATGGATTGTGTGAAAAATTATATTATAGCTATTCTAGCTTCTAGGGGTTGAATACTGAGATGATGGCTGCTCGAGGTGTATGGAAGAAGAAATGCTGCGCCAGCCAGTAATAAGCTATGCTGCGCGGGTCAGTAATAAGATATGCTGCGCGGGTCAGTAATAAGATATGCTGCGCCAGCCAGTAATAAGATATGCTGCGCGGGTCAGTAATAAGATATGCTGCGCGGGTCAGTAATAAGATATGCTGCGCGGGTCAGTAATAAGATATGCTGCGCGGGTCAGTAATAAGATATGCTGCGCGGGTCAGTAATAAGATATGCTGCGCCGACCAGGAATAAGATATGCTGCGCGGGTCAATAATAAATTGGGAACAATATTCCCAATTTATTTAATTTAATCAGCTGTGCTTACGGAACCCTGAAAACGTTTCAAATCGATTGCTATTACCTTTTGTCCTGCTAGTGGCACGTTGCAATTCTTCGGACTACGTTGTAAACTTACCTCGGAGTAATATCATTCAGCCGCTGCTCATCGACAGTCTCTGCCAGTCTGATGAGGGTCTCAGGGTCCACTGGACTCTGGTAGAAGTCCTCCAACACCTCGGTGTTGATGAGGTTCTCACATGCATGCGAATAGGCTGTGGAAACGTGGACGTAGGACCTAGGGGCAGAGGAAAGTATATTTATTATTAAGGAGCCGCTTCCGGTCTAGAACTGACGCCGCTAGCACACCTCCGCCGCGAAACCATAGCAGCGAAACCGCAGTGGTCCAATTCAACAACTTTAATTTCCTGTTGACAGCGATGCGGACGAAATTGTTTGATGCCATATTATTATTTCCCCCCTTTGTTTATAGACTTATACATATTATTTATTTTGTTTATTTATTTTGTATCTTATAATTTACATTTTTAAATATTTTTATAAGTAACATAATATTAAGTATTTTAAGTCTGTGAGAAACATGGTAAGAAACAATGCTTGAAGTTATTGTGACTTTGTACGGTTCAAGTCTACCCCTGTGCAAAAATTTCATCCAAATCCCTACAGCCGTTTTAGTGTGAAAGCGTAACAAACAAACAAACTAACTCACTTTCGCATCTAATTATATATAAAACAAAGTCGGGTTTGTTCAAGCACTTACAACTCGAGAACTACTGGACCGATTTTGATGATCTTTGATTTGTTGGATTTGTCTATAGCAAAATAACTATTAAAACAACGGAAAAATTCACGAAAAAAAATATATATGAAGAAAATTCGTTTTCTCATACATTCTGTATAGAATGGCTTTTTTGATGATATCTCGGTAGATAGGAAGGGTAGGTATAGGTAGGTAGGTAGGTAGGTAGGGTAGGTATTTAGGGTCGGGCAGCTAGTTTATAATATTAGTTAGAATTACTATAATATTTGACAAAACGGAACAGATGTAGGTATTAAAACTAGTAACTCTCAACATGAAATACTATAGCAGTATGTGGCGTCGACTGCCAATAGCAGTATGTGGCGTCGACTGCCAATAGCAGTATGTGGCGTCGACTGCCAATAGCAGTATGTGGCGTCGACTGCCAATAGCAGTATGTGGCGTCGACTGCCAATAGCAGTATGTGGCGTCGACTGCCAATAGCAGTATGTGGCGTCGACTGCCAATAGCAGTATGTGGCGTCGACTGCCAATAGCAGTATGTGGCGTCGACTGCCTATAGCAGTATGTGGCGTCGACTGCCAATAGCAGTATGTGGCGTCGACTGCCAATAGCAGTATGTGGCGTCGACTGCCAATAGCAGTATGTGGCGTCGACTGCCAATAGCAGTATGTGGCGTCGACTGCCAATAGCAGTATGTGGCGTCGACTGCCAATAGCAGTATGTGGCGTCGACTGCCAATAGCAGTATGTGGCGTCGACTGCCAATAGCAGTATGTGGCGTCGACTGCCAATAGCAGTATGTGGCGTCGACTGCCAATAGCAGTATGTGGCGTCGACTGCCAATAGCAGTATGTGGCGTCGACTGCCTATAGCAGTATGTGGCGTCGACTGCCAAGGAAGGCATATTATGTTTTTATGTGGCGTCGACTGCCAAGGAAGGCATATTATGTTTTACGCGCGTATCTCGTATGTATGTATATTTGTTCTTAAATTTCTCTATTCTCTCTTATGTTCCAAACCGCTGGATGGATTTCGACAGTTATGATATCGTTATATTGGTCTTAAAAACCTAAATAGCTTTCATTGCTACCCGTATCAATTAAAATGAATCGATTAAAATGATTTCTAACAATAGTAACATCAACTTACTTGAGTTGCTTGCAAGCCTTGCCCAGTCCGAGAGCCTCCCTCGCTCCTCGCACGTTGATCATAGTAGCCACTCGGAGTGACTCGTCGAACCGCGTCGTTGCCGCCATGTGGTAGATTATGTTCACCTGGAACGCAAAGATGACATAGTTCAAAGTCAAACCCTTTATTTCTAATGAGCACATAAAAGGGACTTTTGAACGTCAAAATTAACAAGAAACTAGAATTGATTCTAGTTGCCCCTTCCAAAAGGTAGTTTCATTTGGAGAAGAATGGGTTTTGAAGGAAAATTTTGTACGTATGCATCTAAACTAATCCTAACTAATATTAATTAAATGCGATGATTATTATGACGGGTAAAATATAAATTATTGGACGATTGTTATTTTATTTACAAAAGGCGGGAAGCCAGAATCTCTATCCAGAGATCGACCTCCCCTAGGATACCTCGTACTCTAATACAGAATTGTAGTCTATTTTACGTAGGCGTACTTTATAATCTACAAAAGCAGTAAGAGTACGCGTAGCTAAGCGGAATGCTAAAAATTTCGATGCATCCTATATTGTCCATAGCGACCCAGTTTTGTTAAGTGGTCTAACTAAAGGGTTAAAGATGTCCCTATTTTTGGTCATGATTACAAAGAGGCGGGAAGAGAGAAACAGGGTTTAATAACTAAGTATCTTTTCATCAATTTAAATTATGAGACAAAATTTAGCAAAACGTCGACACAATTTTTTAAATTAAAAAAAATATCCTCTTTTTATAAAATTGTACTCTTTCTTTACCCTCTCTGAAATCAGAAATAATTTATTGTTTCGATAAAAAGTTGGCAATCCCAACCCAGCCCCCCCCCCCCCCCTCCAAATGAATTCCTGGCTACGGCCCTGCCGCAGATTGATTGTTTTTTGTATGTTCACTTCACAGACGTGATGGGTATCAATATCGATATCCAAAGACGATATAACAAAAAAATGGCGGCGGGGTAATTGCGTAACACACATAAAGTGCCAATATAACGCAACAGGTTACAGTTACAGGTTTACAGTTTGATAGCTCACCCACGTGAGTTGTGTTATTTGACGGATGACAGCGAGGCGGACGAGTTCTTCGAGTGTCCTTTTGTTTTTGTATTTATTGCTATCGTTAGTTAGTCCTTTAATTTAGTTTTTTGGTTAATTTAGTAGAAGAAGTTTATCCAATGTATATGTTATGGACCAAGTGATTATTAGGACATTATGAAAAATGCCCAATATGAGAGGGCAATGTGATAACAACTATTGAAATAATCAAATGGACCGGGCATTTTTTATAATGCTAGTCACCTATGGGGCAGTATAATTAAAACCAGATTTTAATACTATTATTTTAATTTCAAACGTAGAATCAATTATCATTTCAGCCGAAAGACGTCCACTGCTGGACATAGGCCTGGTAGCCTTTTTGCCAAAAATTGTTTGGCAGATTATCACTTGCCAACCAACGTTTCGCCGATGTTTCACTTTGACAACTAACTATTAGCAAATTTTTGTATGACAACGTTTCATTTGGTAGAATTATTGTAATGCTGATTATTATAATAACACAAAACGTTTGGGACATTTATCATTTGTCAAACATTTCAATCTTAGGTTACGATATGTTAGGTTAGGTTAGAGTATGACAACATTCATCATTTCTCAAACATTTCAATCTTAGGTTACGATAGGTTAGGTTAGGTTAGAGTATGACTAACAACGCACGAGCCGAGTGAGCGAAGCGAGCGTGCCGCGGCAGCGAACGGCGATGTGCCAGAAGCGAATCGCTTTTGTAAAAGGAAACAGTTAAGTTAGGTTACACATTAAAGATAAAGTAAAAAAACACTCACTCACTGAGCACGCTTCAATACACTCACTCATTTTAATTGAACTCTACTTGAAAGTTGGCATTCTGCCACTTAAGTTTGGCAATACTTCGGGCTATGTCGGACATGTCGGTTATCTTGGTTCACCTACGGAACTCTTCATTTCAGAATCAATATTTAAAATCAAATAAAATATTTCCATTCATATACACTCTGCTGACTTTACCATAATTAAATGTTAAACTGTTGTTAAAACTGACTGGTCGGACTGGAGCGGGCGCGGCTCCAAAATGCGAGCCCTCACCCCGCGCGATACCCGCACCCCGTGCAAAATATGTGTATTATCAGATTGCCCAAAGACCACAGGGCAATATTTATAATGACGAGGCAATGTGATAAATAAGGAAGTTCAAATTATTATTTATTATTTTGCCCTAAGTAGCTTGTCATTATTCATAATGCGCGGGCATTATGAAAAATACCCGTATTTATCACTTGGTCCATAACATATATATTTCGTATTTATTAAATAAAAATATGCTATTGAAGCAATTTGGATAAGCAATTATCAACTGTGCCATACAAAACTACTTTATCTACTGGACTTGTATGGAATGCTAATTATTTCGCGATTACGATATTGGTCCCATTGAGAAAGGTAGATACTAACCTCTTCAGTGATCATGTTCAGGAGTCCCATGGTAGATACTAAGCTCTTCAGTGATCATGTTCAGGAGTCCCATGGTAGATACTAACCTCTTCAGTGATCATGTTCAGGAGTCCCATGGTAGATACTAACCTCTTCAGTGATCATGTTCAGGAGTCCCATGGTAGATACTAACCTCTTCTGTGATTATGTGCAGGAGTCCCATGGTAGATACTAACCTCCTCAGTGATCATTTTCAGGAGTCCCATGGTAGATACTAACCTCTTCAGTGATCATGTTCAGGAGTCCCATGGTAGATACTAACCTCTTCAGTGATCATGTTCAGGAGTCCCATGGTAGATACTAAGCTCTTCAGTGATCATGTTCAGGAGTCCCATGGTAGATACTAACCTCTTCAGTCATCATGTTCAGGAGTCCGATGGTAGATACTACCCAAGTAGCACATTCGTGAATTTTGCAACTTATCTTATAGCTTTAAGTTGTAAATGAGTGGTGTAACAGTATTTGATAAAACTTATAGCTTTAAACACTACTCATATTTGTATATGAGTACGTCCTATCACTCGTAGTTGCATAAGAGTGTATTTTGTTTATACTTTATTTCTTATGGTTGCATAGAGTTGGTTTTGTTACTTAAAGTTGAAAACGGGTTTTACTTGTTACCAATTTATAAGCAACAGTGGTATATGAGGCCTTTAAATCACTAGTAAGCAACTGTTCCATTTAAGCTGTAACATACCCTTATTTGGCACTTCTATTTCCAAACGAGTAGTATAACAGAGTAGTATATCACCTGTAGTGGCTAAAGGGATCATTTTGCAACCTTTTTGGAACCTAACGTGATTACATCGTTCAGACCTATTGTACTCTAATATGCCACTCCAACGCGTAGATAAATTTCAATAGTGGGTTCTTGAAAACCAACAGCAGCTATTTCCACTTATTTAAAACCACTAACGATGTAACAGTTCCCAAAATACATAATTGTGACCTATTATTATTTAAGTGAGATCGTCCTGCGCGTCACTCTGTTGATAGAATTTTTTTGTTTCTGTTGTTATAAAGTTCATAGTTTAAACTACTTCATCAAAAATGAATTCCGTGAAATGGAAAAAAAATTAGCGATGTGGTAGTTATCATCGTCAGCTTGTACGTACTTTAAGTCTACACTGGGAGATCTACAATAGAGCAAATTATTACTGCTGGTAGTAGCATCCACTGGTCAGCTACTAGCAACATACAAATAAGTGATTTTTAGACGTTACAGTTCCAAATAGGGAATAAATAAATGAAAATAAAAACTATGAGATGCCATAAACATCGCCATGTTTAGAAAATGGTTGTCCTTGAAAATATGTTGTTTTGAAAGTGTTATATCACACTGAAGCATAATCACTGTGTTTTGTTAATTGTAACTGATGTACTTTGACATTATACTTAGTCTAAAACCATTACGTTAGGTTTTTAACAGTTTTATTTTTTTATACTAGTATTTCGCCAATTGATAAATCAATTGGCGCACTTTATTTAATTGTTCTTGATCAAATCGAAGGCGCTTCGAAATTTACAAAGAAACCATACTATACTTTCACAGTAACAAAACATTCGTAAGGATTTTGTGCTGTAAATCAATGCCTGCAATATATCAGTACACGTGAAGTTTTCACCAAATAGATGTAATCCAAAATGAAATGGCTGTTCACAGTACAAATTCAAAAACACATCTCAACTTATCGCCCCTAAAAAGAACTTTGGGTTTTATTTGTCACTCAATGAACGAATGAAACGTCATATCATTCAATCAACCGTTCACTGCGCACAACTTATACCCATAGTTCTAATTGCCACTTAAGATGATCGTGAGAACTCCTATGGATTTCATTTGGAACCCAAATTAAGCTGCAATTTTTCTCCAAGTGGTTCTATATTGTTTGCATAAGGGTTCTCGCCACCTATATAGAACTTATTCATGCCCATATATTTCACCCAAGGTTACAAAAAGATATGATATGGAGCTGTTTTACCACCCAGTTGTGTTACTTGGGTAACCTCTACAGTGATCATGTTCAGGAGTCCCATGGTAGATACTAACCTCTTCAGTGATCATGTTCCAGTCCTTCTCGCTCAGCCCCAGTCTCAGGTCAGCCACGTCTCCTGCTACTGGCACGATCTTCTCTCCGAAGTTTGGACGTTTCTCTTTAAGCATGTCGTACACCTGTAAATTATAATAGAGTTATCATCATCATCTACCTAACCTTTTTCCCAAATATGTTGCGGTCTGCTTGCAGTCTAACCGGATGCAGCTGAATACCAGTGTTTTACATGGAGCGACTGCCTGTCTACGTGACTGCCGTAACGACCCAGATATTGGGGAGCAAGAGTAAATAGTTTAAGTGCCTTGGATGCCTAAGGTGCCATTGGACCTTCTACACAAGCAACCTGTGGGCCAGCTACACGCGGAAAACAATGGCATTAAGTCCGCCTCTGTACATTTGTGTGCTTAAAGTATTAAATGAATAAATGGCCTCCCTGAGGGTCGAATACAATAAAAGCTTCAGAATACTTTTGTGGCTGCCGCGCTTTGTAGAGACTGGCAAGTTCGCGCAGGCGCGTGTTCTCGACTTCCGTCGCGCTCGCGAAAGACAGAATGCGGTCAAGTCGTATAGCATTCTGAAGATGTTAGGAGACAAACAGTTGCCGATAATACTGAATCACTTTATGCTGGTGTTGGTAAGGAGTGATTCATTACATCCGGTGAATGTATGTAAATATTGTTTTTTCTGTGAGATTATTACTTAGATCCGATATTCAGACTCCGATATTCATAGTTTAAATACCAGGAATAAACACAATCTTGCTGTACATCGCACTCGTCTCCACTGAGTAGGCAACTCGTTCATGGGTCAATGTATACGCTTTTATAACAAACTTCCCATTGAAATACGAAACTTACCCATTAAACGATTTAAAAGCTGTATTAAAACCAAACTTTGTAGAAAAGGGTACTATACAATTTCAGATTATTTAAAAGACAAAAAAGCATGCGATTGAGCTGCTCGCTCTGCTAAGCATTGTGACATTTTGAATATTGTGGTAAATCATCAAAATATACCTACCAGTTTTATTTACAAATTGACATTATTGAATATTATATACAAAATGACATGATTACTTTGTAAAGTATTGTATTATTTTAATTATTGTGAATGTGAGGATTTGTGGATTTTTATTTTGTTTTTATTTTTATATTTTTTCGTTCTCAGTTTTATCGATGGTCTGGCAATTTGAGAACTTTATGCGGCGTACCCAAATGTCCTTTCTTTGGTATTGTTCGTCGAGTCGTTGAGCTCCTTAAGCTCTGAGTTGAGCTCCTCAGTTACTGACAAATGCTTGCACTGACTGGACAGGTCCACTCAAATCTGTGTGGTTCTTTCCTCAAAAGATCATTTCAGACTCTAATCTACATGGTCCTCATATAGCGTGACCAAGATTATGTTTGGACTTTAAAAGAGACTGTGACCTCTGAGTTTGTTTCGGCCTTTCTTCTCAGAGTAGTCAGATAGGAAACGCCGACCTCATCTAGCTTTTTTTGATATTTTTTTAATATGACGTGTAAAAGTGATTACACGTCATATTAAAAAAATCCTATTTACAGAATAAACAATTTCATTTCATTTCATTTCATTAGTGCGCATACACACGAGCGCAGCGCGTCGTGCCGCTCGTTTGTATGAGCACCTCATTATAATTGTAACACACCAGCACAGTTATTAAGTTATTTGTACCTAACTAACTTACGGATCATAGTTATCTAAGTTAAAAGTTAAAAAACGTGTATATCATTAGAAGGTTAATATTTTTTTACGTACGGCTACGGCTAGGTATATTATTTGCCTGTGAGTCCGAAATTAGACAGTAATATCTTGTTGCTGGAACATGAATGCTATACATTCAAAAATAAACATTAAATCCGAATGTTTATATTCGTTTATGATACTTAGTTTATTTAGAAAAGTCAAAATGCGTTCTCTGAATCTTGCCATCAGTAGCCGAAGATGATGGCTCCACCATCGTGGAGGAATTTCATAAGGATCAGTTCTGTGGTTTAGGCGTGAAAAGGTAACAGATAGAAAAACAGTTACTTACTTCTATTCGAATTGATAATAATAAATAAGGGTTAAGTTATAAGAATAGGTAAATGATACTTACAGGATCCTGTAGCATTTCAGTCAGTCTCTGTTCGATGGGTTTCCCCTTCTTAGGCCGTAACAAGACGAAAACTTTCGAGACCTGCGACGCTCTACAAGTTAATAATATTGAATTAGAACGAGGGTATTTATTTGACATTATCCTCATCATCAGCCTATCCATTACAGGACCTTTGCCTATCCATTACAGAATTTGAATTTGAATTTGACCATAGATATGGATTGCAATATCTATTTAGCCGTGCTATCTACAGGCTGAAAATAAACTCATCGGCAGGCAATCTTTTTACCACATTATTTAACCGTGAAACTTCTTCATTTAGGCCAGCAATAAAGAATTAAATAACTAATTACCATTCTTTTTTATCTTATTTGTGAAAAAAAAGATATTCATTTACTTAATATCATTTTTATAAATAAAAAAAATGATAATAATTATTATTTACTTACTAAGTTACATCACTGTTGAGTGTTTGGTCCAGAGTCCATACGTACATGCCCGTGGTCCTTTATTTATGTGATGGTCGCACCGAATATTCGGTCTTACGACATGCCGTGCATGCAGTGTCCTCACGATGTTTTCATTCACCGTTATGAGAGCAATTCTAATGTAATAATTATATTTGACTGACATACATCGACCAGCCTATAGTGAAGCTCAAGTGGTTGAAACGAGGTGAGTTATATCCTCACCTGAAGAGTTTCTCGATGAGCTGCTTGCCGAGGAAGCCGGAGCCGCCCGTCACGAACACGGCGGCGCCGCGGTAGAACTGCTGCACGGCAGAGTCTCCGCGATCCGTCGCTTCGTGCATCGCCTTGTGACGCAGCAGGAGCTTGGCTTCGAACTCCTGGGCAGGATCCATAGGATCGATGTTCACCATGGTTCCGGTAAACCTTGGAAAAGTAAAAGAGACCGGTCAGAGACATCGTTTCCTGTCCCGCGCACTCTCTCGCTCAACACTCTCTTGGACGCCACATCTGACTATTATGTGTCTGCGGACGAATGGCAGTATGTCTAGCTAGAGTATTGTAAATTTGACTGTAATCATCATCTGCCCAGCCTTTTCCAAAGTATCTATTACAGTACTAGCTTTTGCCCACGTCGCCCGCGTGGCTGTCGGATATCGTCCTACGGTAACGTACTACCGGGATACTTAAGAAATGCTGGGTTCCCTATAAAAACTTTCATCCCCTATATCACCCCCTATAGGATTATTTTTTTAAACAAAAAGTAGCCTATGTCCTTTCCCAGGATGCCATCTATCTCCTTGCCAAATTTTGTCGAAATCCGTTCAGTGTTTTAGGCGTGAAAAGATAACATACAGACAGAGTTACTTTAGAATTTATAATATTAGTATGGATTTTACTTGGATCGACTGCCTATCTGACCTCCACAACCCAGTACTGGATAACACCACCCTTTGGCAAGACTGGTCGTCAGACTTTCGTATTGCTGCCCCGCTGCAGGGCGCAGGCCTCTCCTCACACAGAGAAGGCGCGAGCATTGAGCACAACTCTTCGGTGATTTAAGACTTGTTTATTTATGAACTCTAAGTCCAGGTTTCCTCACGTTTTCCTTCGCCGATGTCAGTAATGTCAGTAGGTAATGTCCAACATAAACTCAGAGAGCACATTATTACCACTATAACCCGAAATTTTAACGGTTTTCAAGATTTATTACATAATCTTGATATAAGCTGTGACATTATCGTTCTAACAGAATGTTGGTTATCCAAAAAAACGGCCAATACACCATCTCTCGATGGCTTTAATCTTCACAAAAGCGATAGAACATTCAACCAGAACGATGGCATAGTGGTTTATATTAAAAATAATTTAAGAACATTAGTAGATGAACCCCAATTTCTAGACTGCAACTGCTTAGTAATTAAAATTATTCCCGATACAGTAATTATAGCTATTTATAGGCATCCATCCCAAAGTATTGATGGGTTTTTGGATTCGCTTAACAGTAACTTAGAAAAATTCGTTTAAAAATATCGTATTGGTAGGTGATATCAACATAAACATTGCTGCCGAAAAAATCGATATTCATTCACATAACTACCTTAATATTTGCTCATTTCATGGACTATTACCAGCTCATTATCACCCTACCCACCAGAGCGGCTCTTGTCTAGACCATATCCTTATAAAATTGAAAATTCCATCCAAAACATTGGTTACTAATTCGTCACTTACCGACCATCAAGCTGTTTTACTAACATTACTAATATCGTCACCTAGAAATAAGTGCATGCAGCTATACTAAACTCAATATGACGAGTCTTGAGACTGATTTTCGCAATATTAGTTTTGACCCCGTTTACAATTCACATGATCCAAAGGTTTCTTTACAATATTTTGTCGATTTGTTACAATCTACTATAAGGAAAAATACATTTACTAAGGTACGTAATACCTAGAAAGTATAGTAATATAAAACCATGGATTACCCCCGGACTTGCCGAAAAATACACCGGATAATGAACTACTGTCAATTACTTACAAACGATATAGGAATTTCTGTAATAATCTGTTGAAAAAGCTAAAAAACCAATATGATCAAAGTCAACTACAGAAAGCAGGTAAAAACATTAAACTTATATGGAAATTCATAAAAACAAACACTATTAGGTCAAACAATCCCGAACCTGCTCTTGATCTTTTATCTTCTGAGCTAAGCCCTACCGAAGCAGCTAATAAAGTTAACAACTTCTTCACTAACGTAGGAAAAAACTTAGCAGAAAAAACCTTAACAACTAATCGATGTCTTTCCATTCAAAGCCAAACTAACACTTATGCAACTGTAAACTCTTTTGTCTTATTAGATACTGATGTTAATGAGGTAGTAAGTATAATAGAGGGATTAAAGGAAATTTGTGCCGTAGGATGTGACGACATACCTAATAGCATACTCAAAAGATTTAAATACGTCATTGCCCCTACCTTGACTCACATTTTTCCGTAATGTCTAACAAAAGGGATATTTCCTAAATTGCTTAAAAAAGCCGTAGTCACCCCTGTGTTTAAAGCTGGAGACAAAAATTGTGTAAACAACTACAGGCCAATTTCAGTTTTAACAGATCTCTCAAAGATTTTGGAACAAATTATGAACAGTAGATTAGTAAAATATCTTGAAAGTAATAAATTACTCTCTGATCATCAATTTGGTTTTAGGCCTCAAAGATCAACAAGCCAAGCTGTTCACCACCTGACAAATTTTATAAGCACAAATCTGGATAACGGCATGCACACCATAGGGATATTTTTAGATCTTGCCAAGGCTTTTGACACAATTTCTTGTACTTTGCTATTGTACAAGCTGGAAATGTTGGGAATACGGGGAGTACAATTCCAACTATTATCTGATTACCTTAGCGACCGCCATCAGTGTGTAAAAATAGGTCCGAGCATATATCCGAAATTAAGAATAGTGGTTACGGAATCCCACAAGGTAGTATTTTGGGTCCTACTTTGTTTTTAATATATATAAATGACCTGTGCAATTTGACACTCCATAAGGGTTTCTTTATGTCATACGGGGATGACACAGCTCTACTATTCGCAGCTAAATCAAAGGCCGAGGTCTATGAGGTAGCACAGAATGGTTTTAATACCGTGTCTAATTGGCTTAATAAAAATCTTTTAACATTAAATACAGATTAAACCAAGTACCTATTATTTACAATGAGAAACAATAATCCAACGCTTACTAACCCAAACATCCAAGCGCATAACAATTGTGATTTTCATTATGCTGACATTGCATGTACTTGTCCCACTTTAGCTCAAACCGATCATATCAAATATCTGGGCGTTACGATTGACACAAACCTGAATTTCCGCAAACACATCGATTTATTATGCAACCGAGTGCGTAAACTAATATACATTAAAAAAAAATACGTAACATTGCCGACTTTAAATTAATTAGACAGGTTTATTTGGCTTTGTGTCAATTTATTATTACCTACTGAGGTAATAATAGATTGACACAAAGCCAGTTAGCCAGGCGTTATGCAGTCATAACGTCCAGGGGTGGTGCCGCTAAATCAATTTTACTGCATTTAGAACACGTCCAAAGAGCTGTTTTAAAGGTTGCTACTTTTCGTCCATTTAGGTTTCCTATACAAGTACACACCAGCTTTATATGACATGTAAGGTGCTAACAGTACGTCAGTTATTTGTTTTGAATGTAGTCCTATTCCAACACACTGAACTTTATTTTAACCCAGTACCTTCAGATAGGAGAAGAAAAGATTTGGTTTGTGCTAACTCTCAGACTAAACATGCTTTTGCTCATCGATTTTATTTATTTTTAGGACCCTACTTGTACAACCAGTTTAACAGAGTGCTAAAGATTTACCCTATTATTCATAAACGTTTCTTAAAGTTAAAGAGACGTATAAACGTCGAAAATGTATGGTTAAACAGTTGCTAATTTATGACTTAACTTTAAGCAGCGTTTATGAATAAGACGGTTATAGTTTAAGCTTTAATAGGTGCCACTTACTAGTACAGGAATATTTGGCAAATCTCAATTATACAGACACGGAAAAACTTCTGGAAATATTAAAATAAAATTTCCATCTACCTACTCTAATATAAGTCTAACTCTAGCCTAAGATCCCACCATACAACGACCTTCACCGAGCTGGTTAATGGATGAAAAGTATTTTATATTCAATTAAATATATCAATAAATATATTGCAAATGGGTTGTCTAAAAAATTTCAGTCCAGAATATGATGAATTAACAATTATTTTTTTATAATTTTATTACATTTCACTGGTTTGTTTAATAGACAAATTTCATACCAATCGAAAGTATGAAGCCCATAGAATATGCAAACGTTAGGTTGACTTTTTTTTTCCCGTCAAAACTCTTGTGTAGGCAGGTTTAAACAGGTAAATGGATACTAGTAACTTGTACCGGTCTGGTTAATGAATTAAAGTTAAATTAAAATAAATATTATTTCATTACAAACACGGTGGTATAGGGTTGTCTGCGAAAAATCAGTCCTGAATTCCGGTTGTCGAGTTTAAAAAAGTGAAATGTTGCTGCGAGTGAATACGTGCGGTTCCTCATTCACGCGTTCGGATTGCGTTTAGTAACTTAATTAAGACGTCCCTAATTATATTACATATGTCATCAAAAGTGGCCGCTTTGAATCAAAAATATAATGAAGAATTTAATAATTTTTGTGCTGAGAATACAGTAAGTACATAATAATTGAATCTTCAAAATTATCTTAGCTAATACAACTGTATTCTCAGCACAAAAATTATTAAATTCTTCATTATATTTTTTATTCAAAGCGGTCACTTTTTTGCAACACGTGGTATGATAACCTACAAATTCGAGTGACGCACTGGTTAGCTCAACAACATTACATTTAAAGTTTTTTTTATTTTACGAAAAGCTAAAATTAATGAACAGGTTTTAAAAGTTGCATCATAAAATCAATTACACCATCATCCGAATTACACAAAAAACACTTTTTGGCAATTTTTTTACAACAATTAATAGTATAGCACGTTTTTTCAATTCTATTAAACCGTTACTAATGACAATAATAAATGTCAAGTCAAACGACAGATGTAATATATTTAGGGACGCTTAATTAAGTTACTAAACGCAATCCGAACGCGTGAATGAGGAACCGCACGTATTCACTCGCAGCAACATTTCACTTTTTTAAACTCGACAACCGGAATTCAGGACTGATTTTTCGCAGACAACCCTATACCACCGTGTTTGTAATGAAATAATCTTTATTTTAATTTAACTTTAATTCATTAACCAGACCGGTACAAGTTACTAGTATCCATTTACCTGTTTAAACCTGCCTACCCAAGAGTTTTGATGGAAAAAAATAGTCAACCTAACGTTTGCATATTGTATGGGCTTCATACATTCAGTTGGTATGAAATTTGTCTATTAAACAAACCAGTGAAATGTTAAAAATTTAACAAAAATTTAATCGTTAATTAATCATATTCTGGACTGAAATTTTTTAGACAACCCATTTGCAATATATTTATTGATTTATTTAATTGAATATAAAATACTTTTCATCCATTAACCAGCTCGGTGAAGGTCGTTGTATGGTGGGATCCTATACTACTCCTTTACCTAATTATAATAGTCTCTACTTTATCTACTTTATTATTATTCGTTAATTTATTTAAACATTATATATCTAACTTAATCTAGTTTTAAATGAATATACCAAAATAGTTACTCTTTAAGTCATTGAAAATATTATGTCTTCTTTTTTAATTTAGCTTCTAATAAAATTGTTGTCTTCTTTTTTAATGTTTGAGGTAAATTGATAATTTTAAATGTTTGAGATTTGTAATTATATAAATAATAATTTTACCTTTTTTAACTTGAATAAAAATGTTATTAATTTTTTATTGTTTTATAATTTTTTATATTATAATATGAATTGAAAATACACCGCTTGATGACATTTTAACTTACCAAGTTCAATGGTACTGTAGTTAGCACTGGTTGAACCACTATTCTTTCAACCACTGGCTTTAGAATAGCTAACAGCAATTGAAACATGATTAGACGAAAACATAAAAATATAATAAATAAATAAATTATTTCCCAATTATACAGAGTGTTTGGTAGAACGACCGATAACAATTGTTTGAGGAATAGCGAGTGTCATTTGCTAGCACAAAATTGTTTTATTATTTATTTTTATAATGAATTTTATCATTTATATTGTCGTACTTTAACACCATTTTAAGACTAGAAACATATAATTTTGTAATTTTCTAGAACCAATTGTAGGTACTTATATTAAATGTGCATTGCAAATATAACACCAAAAGTTAATATGTTCTATTATAACCACAAAAAAAGATATGACGACATGAAGAAAACATAATATCTCAATTACCGTGCCACTTGTAACATAGTTTCTATCGGTGAAAATTTAATTTAAAGGATATGACTCACCCTATCCCTAAACAAAAAAATATGGGGGGCAGTATTTGGGAACTGCCGTTAGAAGTGAAAACTAGGGCGTGCAAAACCGGAAGGTCTTCAAAACCGGTTATAATTTTGGGTTTTGAGGGCCCAAAACCGGAAACCGGTGTTAGCCCCGGTTTCGGCAATTTTTTAAATAGTTTTTGTATAGTAGAATTTTAACAAGAAAACAATATTCTTAGATACCCACAAAATCTACAAATAAAACAAATTTTAGCATGTACCTTTTTTTATCAACCATGTAGTGTAGGAAATCTTCATAAAGTTCCCCATTTAGTGTTCGGGGTAAAAAATGTGGGCCAATTAATTGTCGTTGATAATACCCATCCAAACATTAAGCGATACGCTGGGATGCGGTTGGTTTCAGATTTTTAGGGTTTGCTTCTGCTTTCGGTGCCCAGTAATGTAAGTTGTGGTAATTTGTGATACCATCACGGTGAAAACATCGGTCCACAGAATGATTTTTTTTAGTTTTCGACTTCGGCGTCGGCACTTAGCATAAAACGACAAAATTCAAGCCGTCTCGGCGGATCTCCCGCTTCTAATGACTGGGCTGGTTGGTAATGGTATGGATGTCGGCCTGACCAGTGAACTACAGACCAGGCTTTCCACTGTGACATACCAAACTTACGCGCTACGATGTTTATCGATAGTCGTCAATAAAAAGTTGAAGAATAAGCTCCTCGTCCTGAGCCGGTATCTCCTAGAACGACCAGTGTCAATTTGCCTGCTTCTTTGGACGCTGCCAGTTTCAGATATTCACCGATAAGTCGATCCGAAGACAGTAACAGTCGGCGGTTGGGAAAGCGAAGTTGATATTCTCTCCGCACCTCAGCAGCGTTACCGTCACAAAGTCCGTAACAATACATTGTCAGTATATTCAGGATTAGAATATGCATCCATAGTCAGCACTTATGAAGGCACAGCACAGCACAAGAGCAAGATACGAGGCAACAGAAGGCAAATAGCCAGATAACAAATCGCGGGGGTCGCGGGGGTCGCGGGGGTCGCGGTGGTCGCGCGGGTCGCGGAGGGAGGAGTGGAAGTGGGTATAGGTTGCGATCGGATATATTTGACGACTATAAATTGAATATTTCTTGAGTGCATTCGAAAAAAGTTGATTTAAATCAAAATGTAATGCAATAAATCAATAACGGGAAAACTGGAGGTAACTCCGGTTTTGTCTCTCAACACCGGATTAAAAAAATCGGTAAATTTTGTCCGGTTTCCGGTTTTTCGCACGCCCTAGTTTAAACTAAGTAACATTCATTCATTTCTTCAAGCGTTCGGTGACGATGATGAGAGTGCCATGATTTTTGTCACCCAAAAAGTGTTCAACGCGCCTAAAGAAGTTTTCACTTCAAAATTGTGTCGGTCCTTCTACCAAACACCCTGTATTCATTGGTTGAAAAGAAATTAGGTGAGTCTACAAGTTTTTTAATATGTTTACGTTAATTGCCAGCTTTTAGGGTTCCGTAACCGAAGGGTGCCAAACGGAACGCTATTACTAAGCTGTCCGTCCGTCTGTCAGTACGTCAGTAGGCCGGTCCTCATGCACCGTAATAGATAGACAGTTGAAATTTTCACGCACCAGTCAACACATGTGACTAAAGTCCGGTCGCGAAACAGAATTTCGTACCCCTCATTACTTATCTCTATCGCTTGCGCTCAAATGTATTGCCGTCGCGCTCGCGATAAGGGCGGTCCTTCTAATGTGTGAGCGCGACGGCAATACATTTGAGCGCGAGCGAAAGAGATAAGTAATGAGGGGTCATTGTACGAAATTCTTTCTGCTTCGCGACCGACTTTACGAGAGTGATGAATATAAATTGTGATAGATGATGGATTGTGTGAGGAATGATATGAAAGAGAAGGGAGTGAATGATAGAATGACGGCAGGGGGCGGGACAAGGGCAGGCAGGCGGTGATGACGACGGTGTGACTTTGTAGTAAAATAAGTCTTACCAAGGGGTAACACTTGACATTCAACTGCATGTGGTTAGACTGGAAGCCGGCCCCAACATAAGTAGTTCGTAAAAGGCAGGGAGATGATGAATATTTTGTAGTAAATAAAATATTGGTAATGTCACTTTAGGAATTACTGTTTCCACACACAAAATTAGCTCACAATATTTTCTTCTGAGATAAAATCCAGTTTTGTTTTATGTTTATATGGTGTATCTGTTATGGACCAAGTAATAAATACGGGAATTTTTCATAATGCCCGCGCATTATGAATAATGACAAGCTACTTAGGGCAAAATAATTAATTATAATTTGAACTTCCTTATTTATCACATTGCCTCGTCATTGTGTGGTCTTTGGGCAATCTAATAAGACACAGGTATTTAATAAAACATAGTGTCTATGAATGGAAATATTTTATATGATTTTAAATATTGATTCTACGTTAGAAATCAAAATAATAGTAATAAAACCTGGTTTTAATTGTGCTGCTCCATAGGTGACTAGCATAATAAAAAATACCCGGTTGATTAGATTATTTCAATAGCTGTTATCATACTGCCCTCTCATATTGGGCATTTTTTATAATGCCCTAATAATCACTTGGTCCATAACAAATCCACGTCTATAGGTCCTTGGTCATATTTTTTTGGGTTCCGTACCTCAGAATGAAAAAAAAACGGAACCCCTATAAGATCACTCGTGTGTCTGTCTGTCTGGCTGGCTGTCCGTCTGTCACTTTTGATTCGAAACTGGACTAATTTAGGTAGTTGAAATTTGGTACACATCATTATGAACCAAACACGCACGTGTAAGTATAGTAAATAAATGAATTTTGAATCAATCAATCTACCTAGCCTTTTCCCAACTATAATGACGTCGGCTTCTAATCTAACCGGATGCAGCTGAATACCAGTATTTTACATAGAGCGACTGCCTATCTGACCTCCACAACCCAGTAACTGGCTAATACGATACCCCTTGGCAAGACTGGTTGTCAGACTTCCGGGCTTCTGATGACCCGTAACGACTGTCAAATATCCACAAATGACAGCCGTGACCAACGGCTTAACCTACGTTCCGAGACCCGGAGTAGGTATGTAAAGATCCCATCCCATCCATGGCCCAACCTGGGTAGCTTCGGTAGATCGACCCTTGCGGCTGTTATTACTTACCCACGAGCTCGGGGCTTTTCGGCTTTTCGAGGGCAAATTGTAAAAAAAAAAGTTTTTCAAAATGTACCGTGTGACATCAAAATGTACCGTGTGACATCAAAATGTACCGTGTGACACCAAAATGTACCGTGTGACATCAAATAAAAGGGTTTGGTGTGCATTTTTTTATATAAATACTTTTGGCGTCCGTGTCAGGACATAATGCAGAGGAAACGTTCAAATAGAAATGCAATATATAAATACCTGCTGTGCACTCCACGCAAACCTCTGTTTAAAACAGCTGCACTATCCGTTAAGGATTGCAAAAGTTGCACGCTTACTCTGCTTGGAAATTGACGCATAGATATTTAAGATGAAACGCTCCGAAACTACCGAGCCGGTATCTCACTCTGCTTGGGAATTGACGCATAGATATTTAAGATGAAACGCTCCGAAACTACCGAGCCGGTATCTTACTCTGCTTGGGAATTGACGCATAGATATTTAAGATGAAACGCTCCGAAACTACCGAGCCGGTATTTTGAAAAAAACCTGGGAATGGTTCTTTACTCATAGAAGTTATAGATTACTTATAGGAAAACCTTTAAGAAGTCTATGGTCTTAAAATAACATGGTACATTAATATAACAATATTGTGCGAAAAAACATACATTAATTTCCAGTTGGAATGTATCGGAGAACATGTTTTTCAACTACAATGAAGTTTGTTGTTGATATAAATTCATTCCAACTACGGAACGAAACTTTATTGTTCGTGGTACGACACTCACTTGGCCGGTTTTTTTAATGCCTACTGCTGTTTAATTATTATTCTTAGTTTTCGTCGGTATTGTACTTACTTGCCTAAATTATGTAAACAGTGAGGATGACGTCCCTGAATAAGGTCAGGTGGGCACAAACTTACTTCCTCAAATCAACAACATGAACAACATTGAACATATTATATTATTATGATGTTTTAATTACTTATCAAAATGTGAGAACGCATTCGGTCTATCATTTTATTTTTTGAATTTTTGCCTTTTATCCAGATAGAAAAGTTTCTTTGTCAAATTATGCATAAAAGCTTAAGAATCAATAGAATTTAGGATAAATCAGCAAGCGTACCTAGCTCGAAAATGTTTCACCCCTCCTCGGATATGTCAGATTTTTTTTTTACCATTACCACAGGAAAACTTTGGGAAAAGGCACGAATGTATGCTTATAAATGTAACATGTAAACCTATGAATGTTATAGTTTAACTATTACACGATACATTGTCCGTAACTCCGTACGCACCCCGTACCAAAACCTCTTTTATTTTTCATGATATGTAGGTATTACCACTGACAATAGTTGTCTGTGGTAAAGCCTGACATTAAAAAAAATCAAGGCGCTTGTGTCAAAAATTATAAGTGCAAATCTACGGAAAAAGTTTTTTCAAATATTTATTCATTAAATTTCACGTTGTAGCCATGCACCGATTTTTCCACCGAGGTTTAGCCAAAGTTCCTTTTTTTCGTCACAAGTCCAGTGGGACCGATCCACTCATACAACGAGGAGTTTCAAAAAAGTAACCCATGCTCTCTTCGACATGGATGGCACAGTCATTGGTAAAAACAACTTTTAACAACGTTAATATTGTCAATGGAATGATGTGCTCAAAGAGGTTCGGGTATTGTGTGGATGATGAGGGAAATTACCACCATGGAGGAAGTAAGAAAGGAAGTTCAAAGCATGAAAAATGGAAAGGCTACGGGCCCAGATGACGCACTAAAAGACACGTCTGTATGGAAGTGTTTTAAAGAAGATGGATGTATGTGACTGCCTTTATTCCTAAGTGAGTTTTTGTATGAAGGAGTGAACGAGCGGGTGGCGGACTCGTGGTCACAACAGGTTGTAACACCAGTGTGACTAACAGCAATGATTTTCCTAGAGTCCGGACTCGTGGTCACACCGCCACATGTACAGTCACGAGCTATAGATATAAATATATGTATACATATAGCTATAGCTATAGCTATATGTATTGCTATATTCCAAAGCTAATAAGCTATATTCCAAAAATATGTGTACGACATTTTTGTCTAAATTACCTAACCGTCAAACTGTGTCAAAACTGAACCGAAACAAAACCAGTAAAAAGTTGATACATTAAAATGAAATTGAAAGTGTACAACTACTTTTTCCCGATTTATGACTTTCAATTGTTTTCGCATTCAGCTTTTAAAGTAAAGATTACATGGATACTTTTTGAAAATTAGAGAAAATTCATTTTAACCCGACTACCGCGAACCAAAAAGGAGGGTTATGATTTTGACCGGTATGTATGTACAGTCACGGGCTTTAATTGATGAGCCACCTGGCACTGTTCGTATTTTAGCCGTGTAATGCAAATTTTTAGATTCAAAATCAAAATCAAAATATTTTATTTCACATAAACCTACATGGGCACTTATGAAACGTCAGAAGCTAGGTGCACGGTTCCAATTGGTCGTTTCCTATGGAGAAGAGCCGGCAAGAAACTCCACGGTTACTCTTTTAAAAATAATTGGCTTTTACAATATTTTCAAATTACAGTATTAGTAGGCATGGGAGGACAATGTAGGCCTTTCAACAAGTAAGTACCAGGTACTTAACAAAATAGATGTTCAGTAAATCTACAGTCCAATAAGCCTACAAAGTTCTCACATTCACAAAATAGAAAATAATCTATATAAAAGACAAACAATAAAAAATAAAAATAAAAACCTATTTCAGCCAAATGACGTGATTGCTATTACCATTTGCAAACCAGAACGCGACGTGTTACCACACCGAGCGCTGGACGCAAAGTGAATCAAATCGCCCGTCACGCCCACTTATATAGGATTGCTGCTCGGTGTGCTGATTGAAATCCTATATAAGTGGGGGTGACGGGCGATTTGATTCACTTTGCGTCCAGCGCTCGGTGTGGTAACACGTCGCGTTCTGGTTTGCAATTGGTCAATCGTCATCCTGAGGATGCCTCGTTGAGAGGTGAAACACGTGTCGATTTCTTACAGGGTTTTTTAGGACTCTTGAAGAATAGTCAAGCGGAATAGGTTACTAAATATATCTACGTCTATTGTATTTTATAATGGATTTCCGCAAAGTCACGCCTGAATCAATTAACTATCTGTTCAATTTATGCCCTAACGCGTGTGACTCCGGATTTTTAATTTGTAGAGAGAAGCGCGTGTCGAAGCTTGCCTTACCTACCTTGTTGAACCTGTACCTACAGATTGTCAGTACAAAACTGCAATTTCATATTTAAACCCCTAATATGTACAGTCACGAGAAAAAATATGTATACACTTAGCAAAATTCAATAAGCATTTTTTCGTGGAATTACGATTGTAACTTTGAGATGATACCTATTTCATAATAATATGGGTTCCAAAATACTATGTTCGTTATAACATAAAATTACAACAATGAATACAGTAGGAGAAAATTTGAAAAGTTGATAAGATACATATTGGTGCTCGTGACTGTACTCGCTGCTGAGGTGAAAAGTTGTATGTGTTACTCGAGACTAAAGTTATTTGCATCTCGTGTCTTTGAATCCCTCGCTGTACTCAGGATTCTAAAGAACGAGATTACGAATTATTTCCGAGCTCAAGCTGCTTGAAACTGTTGCTTTGTAATTGTTTACATCATTTCGAAAGTGTACTTTAAACATGTTTTTGAAATTTCCTTGGGTACATAATTATGTAACTAAAAGTGAATATAATTTTTTGGTAATCTATTGTTAACGAAAATTTGATAAAAATGTGTAGTTAATTTTGACACAATTTAACGTTAACATAATAATTAGGCGAGGTTAGCATACTTATTTAATGTTGCTTACATGAATTTGAATTTTAAGGGCGTTTCTATGTCATTGCTCGTGACTGTACCACTTGTCATTTTCAACTAGTGCGGTGAGATAAATATTTGTTTCATTAAGTCTTCATTATAAATTCGATGCATCTCTTATATGTGTCACCTAAGATTGTGAGAACCGATAGTTTATAATCTATCGGTATTATTTTCGTTCGATTATAAATTATTAACGAAAAATTGTGAACTGGGTGAAATGGGTTAGGTTCGGTTAGAACTGTGACCAACCGCGCGCGAGCCGAACGTGCGCAGCGACAGCGGTGCCGCGGCAGCGGCCGGCGAGCGCTACTGCCAAGTTGCTCGCAGCTAGGGAGTCTATTTAGTATAAGCGCAACGCAAGGTGCGTCACGTTGCAAGCAAGTTTTATACTAGTTCACATTTTGTCGCTTTCCCCTGGATACTATAATATAAACTATCGCAAAATAATGCTCACATATAAAAAAATATCGATAAGTATAAAAATCTATTTTTATACCTAACTATACTTTTTCACTGCACTATTAATTCAGTGGTACATGGTGTAAAATATCAGCGGTGTTACCACGAGTCCGGACTCCAGGAAAATCATTGCTGTTAGTCACACTGGTGTTACAACCTGGTGTGACCACGAGTCCGCACCCGAACGATCGGAATAGTTTGCTATAGTGCTCATTTCCAAGAATGAAGGTGACGTACAGGATTTAAACAACTATCGAGGGATAAAGCTCAAGTCAGATACTGTATACTATACTAAACAAGTAACTTGTATCTGAATTTACAAACAATTTACAAAAAAAATAATTACAAATTACAAAATAATAGACACTAAAATAAAGGAGAATCGGCAAGAATGTATGGAAGCTGGTCTAAGCACCAATAGCAACCACACATATCTCATTAGATAGGTATTTTAATTAATACAATAACTACGATGGCGGCTCATTCCAAATCGCTGTGTGAAAAAAGTTGTGGCGATGTTTCGCAGGACTGGCCTGGACGCCTTTGAATAGTTAATCACTTCTGGTGATCATAGTTTGAATATTTGCAAATATATGCATTCCGATGATAATAAAGAACCACTCTGAGCTGGTCTGATTAGGGACCTGGACGCTTCGATAACGGAACTCTAGAATAGCTACCAGTAAACCCATCGAGTGTGGGCTCATTAGATGTGTCTCTACGAGTCCTGTTCATTTTAGCTTACCTGATGACACCTGGAATCTTTGAATGACTACTAGTACAGCCACCGAGTGTCAGCTCATTAGACGTGTGATAAGGACTCCTGTTCAAAGCATCTGATGTAGCACCTGATGGTTGGTCTGGAAGGTGGATAACGAAGTTGTGAAATTCGGGAATCCCCCTCTTGGCATAAAAATTTTAGCCATAATATTGTTTGGCATAACGTTTTCTCATAACTTTTAGTAGCATAATAATACTGTGGCATAATAATACCTTAGCATAATGCTAAGGTTGGCATAATTGTCATTTGGTCTAATTTGTTTTTTTGGAGTTGCATAATTTTTTAAAGCATAATATTTATTCTTTATAATTTGGGAATTACTCTATCGGGTTAGATTAAGGTGCAGCGGGGGTGGACCGAGGGCCACCCCTGTGTTGCAAACACGTTTGTAATTTGTAATTTATCAAAGTTACAATAGCCTACTGTCAACTGCTCACCACCTTTACAAAATATTGCTTTTCCCGATGCAGGGACGTTATTAATCGATGAGGAGTTCTCCTAGTACTTCACCATATCCATTGTGACGAGCATAAATTGCTTGGCAACCATGCTTTAGCTTACTTTAATATTAAAGTAAGCTGAAATACTTATTATTGGTCTGTGGTCTTCATCATCAGTTCCACTTCACCAAATGGTGCTTCCCGAGAGTAACTGCTCGAGTAATTATAAAAAATAGGTACCGAAATCGCTATAGGTGTGCCTATAAATAATATTTGAAGAGTTCGCTCGATTTCATCGTCAGATCCTGACCTGACGGCAATGGGACCATTTCGGAAGTAGACAGCAACCAGACTGTATGCAGTTAATATTGACTTCACACGACCGCGTGAAATTGATATCATGTCCGAACGAAGTCGAACGTACAACTGCATGCAGTTGAATATATTTATCGACTGCACGCGGTTGCTGCGATGCAGTCCGTCTGATGGCAGCCTAAACACATTTTATGCCTGCCAGGGCTGCGGGAAGGTCCGAATGGGATACCAGGACCTTGGCAATAGGCAACTGAAGGAACACGGGTGGGTTTTAGACAGTAAAAGTCTGACACGCCCTCCCACTCCGCCCAGAGCGGGAGGAGTCATTTGATGATATAAAAACCTCAAAAAAAAAATAAGCCTAAACACATTCGGCTTTCATTCGGCTCATGCCGAGCGGAAAACTCTTTTCGTCATCACCTTCGCTGAACCATGTTCGGGTCGGCCTGGCAGAAATCAAGGTAAGCCGAGTGGCTTTTTCTCGAATATTATATACCGTAATATTCGATTTTGCCACCTGGCTGTGCCGCCCATATATGCCTACCAGAAAAAACGAGTTGAACTACACGATTACTGACAAATGCGAGCACTGACTGGACAGGTCCACTTACACTGACTGTGTGGTTCTATCCTCAAAAGTCCATTTCAGACACTAATCAGAAAATGTTGATGGACTATAAAAAGATTTCGTTTCGATTTTGTTTCGGTGTTTCTTCTTAATATAGTCGTATACGACAGCGCGACCTCATCTAGTTTTTTTAATATCATTGACGTGTAAAATTGTTTGTTTATACATACTTACAGAAATAAAATCATTGATCAGTGTAAACACACTGAACACTCCTCATGCTACGGTTTCCGAGAAGAGCGCTGGCCGTCACATAGCGTCTGCAATTTACCGGTGAATGAAGTCACTGAAACGTTTTATATGAAAGTAAGTTGGGTGTATTTCCTGGACGGTATTTTTGACACCGTAATGTCAAACCCCGCTGCCCAATAATTTAAATCGCGCTGCTATCATTTTCATGACAGCCGCAACTCTGGGGCCGTTATGTAGCGGCCACTGCTATTCTGGGAAACCATAGCTTAAGTGTACAACATGAATAAGTTGCATGAGTGTGTTATTTATAAGAAGGTATTACGTTTCGTTTCAGACTCATATTCTCTCAGAGAATTACAATATCACAATTTATTTAAAAACATTTGCACAAAACATGGACATAAATACACCAAAGAGTTGGTGCCTAGTGTAAGTATTACAAAAATCCATCTGCCTGCCTTTTCTCAATCCTATGTTGGGGTCGGCTTCCATTCTAACCGTTCCGTCCGTTCGTTAAACTCGTTGCGGGTAGTCAGAAACCCAGAAGTCTGACAGACTTCCGGGCTTCTGACTACCCGCACTAGCCAGCCAGTTGGTACCAGCCAGGACCAACGGCTTAATGCTTTCCGAGACACGGCAAGCGTAGTAACCTTCGATGGAGCCGTGCGGCTGTTATTATTTAGCCACGACCCCCCCCCCCCCCCCTTGCAGTAAGTATTACAATTAAGGTCAAACTGTCCATTCTTCACCTGTCAGTGATTACACTTCCACGCTAAGTACCTCAGTTTCGATTATGAACCTCTATATATACAGTACCTATATTAATTTGTTCATGCTAAAAAAAATATTAAAGCTAAAAAAAAAAAAACTGTTGTGGAATAATCACAAAACTGTTAAATTGATACGTAGAAGAAACACTCTTTATGCACACTTGTATTTCAACGTGGAAAGACAAGTGTGCGTGTACAGAGTGTTTCTTTTCCGTATCAATTAATATTTTTTGTGAATATTTTAAAAAGTATGAAAAAAAAAATTGACTCGTTATTATTGAAGGTTAACAACGGGAACGCCCTTCGTTAGTTATCATACTGTATAAAGTTCATATTAGATTAATAAGCGAGTGTGAACAAGGATCTCAAAAGAATGTGAACTTTATTATCGAACTTATATTGTCTATATCGGAATAAAGCGCCTTTTTATCCAGAATGGAAATCCCAATTACACTTCTCAAGACTTGGGAATCGAACCCAGAACTTCATGCTCAGCCAGCAGTACAATACCGCTAGCGACCACTAGACCACCGAGGCATAATATTCCATTCTTCTCTGCGTACTGATGGCAGAAAGTTCAAACGTGTTTGGCTCAAAGTTTAGCTACCGCTCACTGACGCTGTCATCATCAGATCATACTCCATTTTGTCTTCCAGAACATTGGTTGCAAGGATATTTGTGAAAACCTAGTGAAGGAACTACGGAGAGATCTGAGAATCCAGTCAAAAAAACAAAAAAACAAAAAAACACTGCCAAAGGCCCCATTGAAGACAGGTACGTATCATTGACGACAGGTGCGTATCATTGAAGACAGGTACGTATCATTGACAACAGGTGCGTATCATTGAAGACAGGTACGTATCATTGACGACAGGTGCGTATCATTGAAGACAGGTGCGTATCATTGACAACAGGTGCGTATCATTGAAGACAGGTACGTATCATTGACAACAGGTGCGTATCATTGAAGACAGGTGCGTATCATTGACAACAGGTGCGTATCATTGAAGACAGGTAAGTATCATTGAAGACAGGTGCGTATCATTGAAGACAGGTACGTATCATTGAAGACAGGTACGTATCATTGACAACAGGTGCGTATCATTGAAGACAGGTAAGTATCATTGAAGACAGGTGCGTATCATTGAAGACAGGTACGTATAATTGAAGACAGGTACGTATCATTGACAACAGTTGTGTACCATTGAAGACAGGTGCGCATCATTGAAGACAGGTACGTATCATTGACGACAGGTGCGTATCATTGAAGACAGGTATGTATCATTGACGACAGGTGCGTATCATTGAAGACAGGTACGTATCATTGACAACAGGTGCGTATCATTGAAGACAGGTGCGTATCATTGAAGACAGGTACGTATAATTGAAGACAGGTACGTATCATTGACAACAGTTGCGTACCATTGAAGAGAGGTGCGCATCATTGAAGACAGGTACGTATCATTGACAACAGTTGCGTACCATTGAAGACAGGTACGTATCATTGACGACAGGTGCGTATCATTGAAGACAGGTACGTATCATTGACAACAGGTGCGTATCATTGAAGACAGGTACGTATCATTGACGACAGGTGCGTATCATTGAAGACAGGTACGTATCATTAACAACAGGTGCGTATCATTGAAGACAGGTACGTATCATTGACGACAGGTGCGTATCATTGAAGACAGGTACGTATCATGGACGACAGGTACGTATCATCGTATCATGGACGACAGGTACGTATCATTGAAGACAGGTACGTATCATTGAAGACAGGTACGTATCATTGAAGACAGGTGCGTATCATGGACGACAGGTACGTATCATTGAAGACAGGTACGTATCATTGAAGACAGGTACGTATCATTGAAGACAGGTGCGTATCATTGAAGACAGGTACGTATAATTGAAGACAGGTACGTATCATTGAAGACAGGTACGTATCATTGACAACAGTTGCGTACCATTGAAGACAGGTGCGTATCATTGAAGACAGGTGCGTATCATTGAAGACAGGTGCGTATCATTGAAGACAGGTACGTATCATTGAAGACAGGTACGTATCATTGACGATAGGTGCGATTTTGTTTTCGATTCAAACTCGATTCTGATCCGAACTCGATTTAAAACCTTACTCCCGAACCAATTCGAATCTTAAAACAAGATCGACATAAGTTCGAGTATTAACAAAAAAAAAATCTTTTGATTGCAGTTTAACAAACTATATAACATAGTATATCTATATTATATAGTTTGTTATTTCGTTTACTAATTTTGTTATTTCTCGTGTTTATATTTTATGTTTTTGATTTGTATTATACCCAACCTATGCGTGATGCCTTAGGATTACATTCTGTATTGTTGTGCAAGTAAAACTTAAATTAATAAATAAATTATCAGCGTCGTTAGGTGTACGTTTTCATTCATATCTCTGAAACCTGTGAGCCGATTTCCAAAAACTACACGATATAAATTGTTTTGGACCTAGACCTTTCTTTTGGTATGTACTAGTTTCGTCCAAATCCGACTACAAACAAAAAAGCTCATTTTCAATTTACGTAAAATATAACGACTTTTTCTCAAAATTTAAATTTCACTTCAAACTGTCTTATAAGACTCTAAAATGATTTCTAAGTATAAAAACACTAGTTTGAAGCTAATTGTAGGTGAATTGAAGCTAAATTCCAGTAAAAATGACACAAAGTTAAATTAAAAAAAAAAAAAACGTGCGAAATGCGCCATAGATCCTCCGCTACCTGTGCCATAGTGCGCCAGATAGGGCCCCACTTTAGTTTGTAACGTAGGTACACTTGTCACTTTGTCACACATTGTTAGTCAGTGCACGTGCATCGGTTACTGTCTCGCACATATCACTGTTCGGCGTCCACTACATACTTATACTTTAAAATGACACTTTGTGGTTGTTTTTTTCATTAAATCTTCTACCAACACATGAAACAACTCCTTCGACAATCGATAATTTGATCGAAATTGTCCCGAATCCATTTCCATAGCCTGGGTGTTCTGACGACTAATCTTTTGCATATTTCTTCTTGCACGAATATCCATACGATTTGCCTCCTCAAGGACATTGAAAAACGACCCAAGTCGAGCCATAATAATAGCCTCCTCCCCTCAAATATGGCGAGGGGGCTAATGGCTGATCTTTGCGTTATGCTCGTGAACGGGTGCTGCTTGTGGTGACTGGTCGTATTGCTGATCTTGGCTTTGTTGTTGTTATTAATAATTAACTTTTTATTTATTTACGTCGATGGTAATAGTTTATCATTTATACCTTCTAGTTACAGTTATAAATAGCTATATATAAGCGGGCACGCCCTTTGTGTCTGGAGGCTTTGATTTAGATATTATTTTATGTTTACATTTACTTTTTATTTCTGCCTGAGTAAGTACTTACAGTTCTATCCTCAGGATGATGATTGACCAATTGCAAACCAGAATGCGATGTGTTCAACCGAGCGCTGGACGCAAAGACTTTGCGTCCAGCGAGGATGCCTCGTTGAGAGGTGGAACACGTGTCGATTTGTTACAGGGTGTTTTATGACTCTTGATGAATAGTCAAGCGGAATAGGTTACTAAATATATCTACGTCTATTGTATTTTACCCTGCCATGTTATCGTCCAGTTATATTAGCTTTCGTCACTATCAAAATCACAGTGATCTTTATTCTCATTGTAATAAGGTTGCTGTCAGAGGTTACATAATAAATTGTGAAAGGGAAAGAACTAAGTATAGGTAGTCATCAACTTTCAGAGGGTGAAAGGCGTTCTTTATATTGGCACGTGGACGACGCAAAAGGATGTAGTTGGTAAGAATCGTAGTAGGTGACGTTTGTAGTTCCTGTAAAAAGTAATAGTGATACTTAATCGCCATGAGAAACTTAATACCTTTTGGAATGGGTAACAACAATCCATTCTATTTTCTTGTTTTGATATGCCCAAAATTGAAATAAATTATTTGATTTGACTTTTTTACTGACTAGAGTCAGTAAAAAAGTCAAATCAAATAATTTAACACCTACAAATAAAACACTACAAGGTTCTCACGTGGACACAATCGGAACTAACGCCGCCATCTTTAATTTAGACTTCAAACTGTGCACGCACACGCGCCTTTCAATGTACATACAGACTACTGTGCAAGGAAAGACAAGTGCGACAGGTGCGCGTGTAAAGAGCGTTTCTTCGCCTCCTCCTTTTTTGAAGTCACTTAAAAACAAGGTGGCGGCGTTAGTTCCGATTGTGTCCACGTGCCCAAAGAACCTTGTAGTGTTTTATTACACCGATACATTTTTTTTTAAAGTAATGTATGTAGGTACACCGTACGTATTTAAAAAAAAAATATGTTCATCGATATTTTCGTCCCGATTTTGAAAATTATTTTTTTATTTTGTAGATATAGCTTTCGCGATGGTCCCATATTTTTATTAACTTTGCTTGGGTAGTTTTTGATTTAGCTAGGATAATGTACTTTGTGTATCTTGATGGTTTCAATGTTGTTGTTTACGTATCAAGTAGTGGCATATGACGAATTGGTGTGGGGATCTAGGTAACCCACAAAAATTCGTAGATCTTTATTACAAAAAAAAAAACAACTAGTTAACTTCCAAAAAAACCACTTAAAGTGAAAAATCCCTTTAACTTCGGAAGTCGGGCTCAAACAACTGAAGTGCACATCCAAAGATACCAACTTCCGAAATTACCTAAAGTTAATACAACTTCTGTGATACCTAATGTTGCCAACAACGGTCCCACGTCAATGTCATTCTGGCGCCAAAAGTTCCTTTTAGTAAGCACTCGTAAGTAGATCGTGCAAAAACCTCTTTTTATTTTCAAGATTTCCTATTTAATTAGCCTATTTTCCATATTCCTAATTTCCATGTCCATGAATTACTTTATTTATCGTGTACCTATAATAATTTTAATTCATTACTAAGTACTTGATTGTTGTCTTGTTTTGATTACCGTGTGAACTATATAGAGCTGTAAAACTATTTTCCTAAAACTATTTCCTCCCATTTTTTCATAACTTCCAAGTCGATTGAGAGCGTCCGGTCTGCGCCAAGTTCAAAAGGCTACGGATAGAAATCCGACGACTGACGAAATACGAAGTTTGTCGAGTCACATTAAGAAACAAGTTGTACTGTACCTACTTACAATTAATAAACAACTAACTAATTACTAAATTACATGATTAACTAACTATTGTATTTTTTTTTTTTTCCCTAGCCCACGCTTTCCTGCTCCTGGGCAAAGGCCTCCCTCCACTCGTTCCATCTTTCGCGAGCCCGCGCGTCCTCTTTCCAGTTTTGATGGAACCTATCCAACTCGTCCCGCCATCTCCTACGTGGTCTGCCGCGACCCCGTCTCATTGTCTCAGGGCACTAGTTCTGTGCTATTTGGGCCCACAGTTTGTCCGGCATGCGGGAGACGTGTCCTGTCCTAACTATTGATAGGTACAAATAAGTAGAAAAACAGAAAGACACTCAGCGCCACCAGCCGCGCGCAGATTTATCTTGCGCGCACTGTACAAGTAAACTAACTGAATATTTCAATTCTTTTTTTTTCATAAAATATCCAGTTGTAGCTATGCACCGGTTTCTCCGCCTTGGTTTTTACAAAGGTCCTTTTTTTTGCCACAAGTGCAGTGGAACAGATCCACTCATACAACGAGGAAGTTCAAGAAAGTAACCCATTGTCTCTTCGATATGGATGGCACCGTCATTGGTAAGAATTGCTTTCATTAATCATCCATCATCATCATTATCATCATCATCATCACCATCACCATCACCATCACCATCGCAGCTGAACACCAGTACCTACTTTACGTGGAGCGACTTATCTGACCCCCACGACCCTAACTGGGTAACTGCCCCGTTGGTCTCGTGGTCGCAAGCGCGACTGCTGAGCGTGGGGTCCTGGGTTCGACTCCCAGGTCGGGCAAATTGGGTTGTGTTATTGGGTTAATTTCTTAGTAACAGCCCGGAGTCTGGAATTTGGCGGTGTGATACCCCCGTGCCGCGGAAAGCACGTTAAGCCGTAGGTTCTGCGCCTGATCTCTCTCCGGTCGTGTCGGATTGCCGTCCCATCGGACTACGAGAGTGAGGGAAGGGGGAGTGCACTTGTGTCTGCACACACACTTGTGTAGGTAAAATTAACCTCTTAATTAGGTTATTACGGCTTGCGGAGTTTCGCTAGCCAATTGTTTTTTGACCCTGTAGGTGCTTAGGGATATCGTGTATCGTGTATACCTACAATTTGGTTTCAAGTCTATAATAGTGGCTTTTGTGGACATGATAATTGTTTAGATTTGTTACAGTTGTAATAGCAAACATGTCATTTGGTTTGAATAGGTCTTTATTTTTATTATCTTACTTATCTCTTGCATAGATTCTTTTTCATCTTGTGAATGTGAGAACGATGTAGGCTTAGTGGACTGTAGTAGTTTTGTTGAACATTTTCTATTTTGTTAAGTACTTACCTGGTACTTTTTGAAAGGCCTACACTGTCCTCCCATACCTAATAACACTGTAATTCAAAAATATTGTAACAGCCAATTATTTTTAAAAGAGTAACCGTGGAGTTTCTTGCCGGCTCTTCTCCATAGGAAACCAATTGGCACCGTGCACCTAGCTTCTGACGTTTCATAAGTGCCCATGTAGGTTTATGTGAAATAAATATTTTGATTTTGATTTTTTGATTTTGTGTTCGGTGTTAGCCAGTAACTGGGCTGTGGAGGCCAGATAGGCAGTAGTATCGGGCCGCAGCGCATCGCATTCTTATATAAAAAAGCCCGGTGCGGCTCGTATGTAGTGTGCGATGGTTTACAACAACAACATGTTTACAACATGTACGAGACTGATGTATGAGGGCTTGACTGCGAATTTGTATAAATTTCTACCGTATATAAGAAACAAGATACATAAATATACTAAGTTGGTAGTACGGTTGGTTTCAGATAGCGAATGCCAATATCACGAAATTTTAAAAGAAATTTGTGCGAATTATGGAAAGAAATACAGCAAGGAGTTGGAGGCTAAAGTAAGTATACCATTGTGTTGTAGTGTAATGTGTATGTAGTCAGTAAGTATACCATTGTATTGTAGTGTAATGTGTATGTAGTCAGTAAGTATAATAGATTAATGGGAAATATTAAATTGATCGTCTGAAAAGACTGACTGCAGGCCTATTTCTCTTGCCACTGTAACTGCTTATGTGTTTGACGGTTTGCTTAACTCACAGTTATAGATATATTAAATAAATAATCATTTAATTCAGAGTAAATTGAACCAAACTCAGTAAGGTCACCAGTTGTATTCTTCACTACAGGCACTACCTCTGTTTTCATAAAGGCCAGCCCGGCCCCGGGCCACAGTCAGCGAGCAAGTAAAACATAGCCAAGACCCCTGCAATGCGGGGCTCAATTCTGACCATCATGACCCGGGGACTCTCGAGATGCCTTACCTTATGTATTAGTAACTGTACTTTAGTAACTTGTAGTCCCCGCCTCCCGACTATTTACGTCAGCATTGAGCACCTCAGTCGCTTGTAACCAACGGTGACTTCGAACCCCAAAAAAAATTAAATACGTAGTAGTAAAAAGCTTATAAACGGTAAGATTAGATTTACTTGCAGAATTTTGGTGCCACAGACAAGGAGATAACAGAAAACGTGGTGAAGTGTCTTAAGCTAAATATAAGTGCAACTGACCTACAGAAAGAGCTGTATTTGATGACAAAAAGTAGACTGCCAAAGGCGCCATTGAAGAAAGGTATTAGTATCGCTCCTGTGTTCCCCGAAGGCCCGAAGGGTAGGCAGAGAGGTACACAGAATGGCCGCGCGCCGGCACCACCTAGAGACGGCAGGTCATAGTAATACAATCGAGTGTTTAGGGTATAACCTTCCGTCACGTATTTTGTGTCGCAGTGCGAGTTAATGACACGCTTGGTTTGTCTGACAGTGTTGACAGTGCCGCCACTGGCAGCGTCTGCGGCCGCGTGTCCGTGCTCTGTAACGGTTACATAAACGGATACCTACATCCCAATCACCAGTTATTTTGGGTCCCATAGGTACAATACGAATACGATCGATGAATCATGGCCGGCCTGAACACAGGCTCTTCGAACTTTCGCGCACGTTTTCTCACTCACACTCGCCTCATGTTGCTGGCATTTGCCACCTGCCACCATTTGGTTGCTGCATAGATATAAGAAAGAAGGAGATATGCTCGGTAGTTGAAAATGTATTAGAACCCACTGTCTCCAAAACATCCTCACTCCGCGCCAACTACTACACATGCAGTTCAGTAACAGCAATAGATACGCAGTCGCGCACACACCCACGTTTCATAAATCATAACGTACTACACAATCAATTATAGACCTTATAACATCTAACACAGCGCGCATAATAAAATAAATAAAAAACGGTAAGTCCAGAGAATATTAAGTATAATAAAAAATAACAATTAGTAGCTAAAAAAAATAAAACAACGAAAAAATCCGGTTAAGTTGGTTTAAGATCTATCCTCGCATTATTTAAGCTTTATTTCTTACTTATTTATGGTTTTGGTATTTTACTTCCGTTAAAGTTTTCGAAAGCTTCGAATGTGTTATAGTAATTAATATTAGTGACTTTTGATAAAATAAGTCAAAATATTCACACTAAGTATTTATTTGTTATGCATGGGTGTGTGTTTGTTTTCATATTGCCTACTTAATGCATGGTGGGGTATCGATGTAACTGCTTAGGATAATATTTAAATGATAAATACGCTGTAATTGTACCTACCTTTCAGCTTCCCAAAAGATGTGAATTTAAAAAAGGAATGGATTGATACCACAGGCTGGCCACCTAACTGGTTCCCTCATCTTAACAGGGTTCAACAATATCTACCGTTTCAATAGGCTATGACAGGTTAAGATACGATAATTCAAACCCAATAACACTCCGCCGACATTAACATAAAATTGTATTAACTTTTTTTACGATTGTTGTTTATGCATTTGTCTACTACGCTGTAAAATAATCAAAAAAAGTAAAAATCATTATTTCAAATCGATCTTCCAACCACGTAAAACGATTTACAGATTAAAGAATTTATTCGCTAATCGACATCGATTGTTGTCGATAGCCTACGTTAGTGGATCTGCACAAGCACATCACTAGCTCGGCGCAAGACACAGCGGCCGTACCACCGATGCATTCGTACAGTTGTAATATCGTTTTGTGATTTTTACATTGCTTGTCCAGTCACAGCGAGATAATATTTAGGTAGTGGTTAAGGAGCAATGTATTTAGTGCAAAAATAATAAAGTCGCTGTGATATTTGAAAACAAAATTATCATAGATTGATGATTTTAACGAAAAATACTGAGAAATACTTGTTCTTACATATGGCAAGTGATTCCATTATTCACAAAGTTTTTGATTTGGCTTCGGTTTTTACAAGAAACCACATAACAACTCGGCATTCTTATTAGTTTTCACGATCACGGTCGAAAGCGCACTAGTTCGCGGAGTCGGCCATTTGTCAAGTGCATGAGCATTTCGGACATGCGGCGCGGACACAGACACGCCCCCATGCCACTTCTCCTGTTTTTTATATTTCTATGGGTTGCTGATAATGAGCAGCCTTCTGCGCAAAGTTTGGATCGCCCGGCCACGTGGCAGGCTCTGGGCTGCTACTACTTTGTACCTACTAATACCTACATAAATATAGGTACCTACCTATATTTATGTAGGTATTAGTAGTAAAAAGTATTAGTAATATCAGCTTGATAATATGATGTTAAAAAACTAACTTATGTTAAAAATCTAAAGATATTGTTTTAGGAATAGGTACCTAATCCCTAAGTAATCTATCGTGTTGTATTTTTTTTCTTAATTAGCTTGCTTTGTGACGACTTTTTGGTTTAAATTTTAGTGTTTAAACTTGTTGGCCTGCAATTTTATATTCTTTACAAACACTGTTAATGCCAACGCTAGCTGTACTTGTCCTGAAAACAATGAAATCTCTGCTGGAAAGGCTGCCGTAGTGTAACTGTTGGCCTCTGTTGGTATATCATACCATACCATATTAAGTATTAGTTCATTCCCAGGTGTTGAAAGGCTTATGAAGCATCTTGTCCGGTCGGGCGTATTGTTCGCTCTGGCTACCAACTCCACACGAAGAGACGTCAGAATGCATGTCGCTACCAAACCTAAAATATTTCGAATGTTCCATCATATGGTAAATATCTATCTATCAATCTGCCTAGCCTTTTCACAAATAAGATGGGGTCATCTTCCAGTGTAACCGGATGTAGCTAAATATCATTATTTTACACGGAGCGACTATCGATAGGTATACCGCCACAACCCAGTTACTGGGTAACACGATACCCATTGGTAAGGCGGGTTTTAGAGTCGGCGCTGACGGCGCAATATGTATGATTATCGCACTCGTCACAGCGCTGACGACCGTCAGCGCTGTGACGAGTGCGATAATCATAGGCGGGTTTTAGAGTCACGCTGAGTGACGCTGAGCGTCGGCGCTGACCGCCCAATATGTATGATTATCCTGCTCAGCGCTGACGTGTGACGAGTGCGATAATCATACATATTGGGCCGTCAGCGCCGACGCTCAGTGTGACTCAGCGTGACTCTAAAACCCGCCATACATATTGTGCCGTCAGCGCCGACGCTCAGCGTGACTCTAAAACCCGCCTAAGACTGGTTGTCAGACTTTCGGGCTTCTCGAGATCCAAGAATGACACCCAGGACCAACAGCTTAACGTGCTTTCCGAGTCACGAATGGGTGTCGGTATAATTAAGATGGTTACGCATCCATGGACTGATCGCGGCAAGCGTAGCTTGACCTGATCGATCGACCCGTGCGGCTGTTATTAGGTACTTACCCACGAGCCTCGCCCTATATGGTTTGAAAATACCTAGATAGGGCAGTACGTGTCTAAATGTAGGGCAGTAAGTGGCTAATTGTAGGGCAGTACGTGGCTAAATGTAGGGTAGTAAGTGGCTAAATGTAGGGCAGGATGTGGCTAAATGAGAACAGCCGCACGGGTCCATCGAAGGTTAAGCTGCGCTTGCCGCGGTTATCGTATTACCCATTATAACTCGGCTGTGGAGGTCAGACACTCCATGTATAAAAGTTAAATTAAAAATTTAAAAAACCCCCGACAAAAACAAAGCATTTAAAAAGTAAACAAATAATATGTATTGGCCCTTTAAGTTTAATATAAAAGTTGTAGGTAATATTTTGATTTATTTACTTTTTAAATGCTTTGTTTTTGTCGGGGGTTTTATAAATTTTTAATTTAACTTTTATTTCCAGCTTTTTAAATTTCATATTATATTACTAGTAGAAACGCTATGATCAACCCGCGGCTCGCCGATATCTGCGTAGCTGTACGTACTTTTGCCACAGTGAAGCTAGTTTCTAATTTAGTCTCATTTCTCTTTCCTACTCCATCATCAGACCCTGATCACCATCCATTTGTATTATTCATATGTATTTTTTGAGACCTTTCCAATGAGCCCAAACACGATACCTCTGCTGTAAGTTGGTGAGGGAGTTGGGTATCCTGCATCCAGGTGATGCTGCAGTATCAGTTCAAGGTTACTATATTCTTCTAATATCATTGAAGTAACAGAATTCTAAATTTCCAATCGATTAGACCTGTGAAAGATGCTCACATCCATTCATCAACTAGAAAAGAGCTGATAATCTTCAAATGGCTGAACCGATTTTCTTGAATAATAGCTAAGAACACTCTCGATCAAGTCACCTTTCAAACAAAACAAAAAAAAACAAAATCGGTTCAGCGGTTTGGCAGCTACGATGGAACAGACAGACACACAGATACACAGATACACACGTTAAACTTATAACACCCCTCTTTTTCAGTCGGGGGTTAAAAATAGGTACTGGAATCAGATGCATCCGGTTAGACTGGACGCCGTTGGGAAAAAGTTAGGCTGATTGGGCAGTTTACTACCCTAACATTCTAATTCCGAACTATCATTACTTGAACCTGAAATAAATATCTAGTATCTAACATTTAACGCTGTGAGGAGTTACTCTGTAGCGCGAAGTTCGACCTAATTCGGAAACACGAAGATTACCGAAGCGCGTACCTTTTCTGTTTTAACTCTAACTGCAGGTTTGCGCCGGCGACCCTGATGTGGATCGCGGGAAGCCATTCCCAGACATTTATCTAACGGCTGCTTTCAAGTTTCCAGAAAAACCTCTGCCTATTGAGGTATTTAAAATAAGTTTATAATCAGCCTTTAACGTACCCACTGCTGTGACACAGGCCTCCTCTCTGTGAGGGGGAATGGGCCGTAATCGACCACGCGGTCCCAGTGCGGGTTGGTGGATGCCAAATATTTTCAAATTTACATTATGGTTCTATTACATGCCGGTTTCTTCACCGTTTCGAGAGCAGTGGTGATGACTTATATTACACAAAGTGCCCACAACCTTTCATGTAGGTAATTTGGGGCCATACCACTGCGCCGCGCTACCACTGCTCATCAGTGGGTAAACTATTTTCATAACGTTTAGTTTCCGCTATACCTATCTAATTATTACACCTTAGGTATTCATTCTGAAATGGAGCTTATTCATATAAGTAAACCTGCCTAAGTCGTAAGTTTGTGGGCCTCCTAGGTTCTTGTTTTTATTAAATATGAACTTATATTTCAGTGCCTCGTCTTTGAAGACTCCTTAGTTGGTTTAGAAGCCGGCCTCGCAGCAGGGATGCAGGTAAAACATTATTATAATGTTGCCATCACTAATATTAGCAGAGCTTTTTGTGATGGAGCTCGTCCGGGGAAGTGTAGGTATATTCGTCCACGTAAAGTCATAACTGCTGTACCCTACGTCTCTTTGTACACGGTAGAGTTTCTTAACGGCACGACGTATCAACCGCGCCGTAGAAAAAAAAGAGGCTGTCCAAGCTTCCATTCAACACTGACGACCCTACAGGGCGAATAAACCGTAGTTTTTCATGGCAAGAAAAACATGTGTGTACAATAGCCTAAGGTTAAAGCTAAGCCTAAGCTGAGACGCAGGTGACGCAGGTCCACGCAACGCAGATCAGAGCAGATTTTGTAATACATGAACGTACGGACAGCGGCACAGGCATGTGGGACGCAGACATGTGTCTGCCCTGCTCTGTGTCTCGTAGTGCCGGCACAGATGTCTGCACGATGTTTTTGAGACGCAGTATAAAGATCTGCTCTGGCCTGCGCTGCTTCCTAATTTTGCCGCAATCGTCTATTGTGTGTACTAGCTAGGACGCGAACGTATCTGAGTACCTGCGTCGCAGCACTTGCTCGCGGCCTGTCTGCCTCGCCTGCCCACCCTGCAAAATCTGTACAGTGCTGTGCTACTGTGCTGCGTCACCTGCGTTTCAGCATACGCTTAGCCTGAATGTCACTTGCACGACACGTTAAGGTCTATTTTTGCTTAAAGACCAATGTGACAGACAGACAGATAGTTTCAACCTAAGGAAGGCACCTGTCGCAATATATCTGCGTCTATTGTATTTTATAGGTAATGGATTTCCGCAAAGTCACGCCTGAATCAACTAGGTAACTACCGACCTACAAGCTTTTGTACGTTTTTGAGCGAGAAAATTATTGATTGCTAGTCGCTTCCTCGGCGGCGCACTATGGTAAATGGTAGAACAACGGCATATCAAAAATGATTTTATGAATACCTTAAACGAGATATACTTTTAATTTTCGTTCGTTCTTGAATATGCAGTAGATATTTTATATTATTAAGGCATATAAATTTATAAAAAGAAGGGTACAATATGTCTATTCTTAAACTCTCCCAGTTTTAGGTACTGTACAATTTCTTAACTTTTAGAGTCATATTTCGTATTGACTCTGTTAGAAAAACTATATACTATTATATATTTCTGAAAAGCTCATCTCACGTAGATTTGAAAACAAATATTATGATTTTGTTGTGTAGTTTATAACATAAAAAAATATATATTGAAAAAGAAAAAAATCCTGCCTTTTAAAATTTCATTGAAGCTTTTCAATGTTGCCGAAGCTTGCCGAAGTTTTGCATTTTATGTTTTTCTATAGTGTATGTATTCATTATGAATATATGTGAAAATCAGCTGCGGTTTTTTGCGGTTTCCAAAGATATGAACCAAGACACGATACGAGTCCTACAACGAAAAAATTCGTTGTCTATGCAATTTTCACACGAGACGGTCCTATCACATGATTAAAGCTATTATAATTACGTCAGTTAATATGACTGGTAATATATGTCATCTCCTATGCATAAAGTATTGATTCATGGAGAAAGTGTCATAAATCATTTTGCTATTGGACAATGTCAGAGGACGTACAAGAATCTCGAAAAAAAGAAAAATTTGATTACATCGTGCAAGAAAGTGCTCAACAGATGAGGATGTATTTCACGCATTACTTTACGCTATTAGCATCCGAAAACCAAATAATGTTAAAAAAGTACAAGAACTTGATCAATCACACATTACATCTTTTGGAAATTGACCAATTTAACACTGATTCTGAAGATCAGGAACGATGAGAATACATCTACTTAATACCTAAGCGTATTAATTTGTATTTGAAAAAATGATTTTAATACAACTTCCGTAATAGAAGAATAATCTAAGTAGTAATATTTTTTTTAATTTTGTGTTTCAAGGCATATTAATTTAGGAAATTGTTTTTTTTTACTGTATTTATAGTTACTTGTATTAATAAATAATTGTTTAGACACATCACTCATACTAATTTCTTATAAATATTGAAAGTGATTGTAAGTATAAATCATTTTTTTGGCAAATTTATAAAAGTACTTTTTTCCTGCTATCTGTTGTTCAATGACTTCAAATATATTATACTTATTTAAAGGCTTATTATATTGACTACTTATATTAAAAAAATTAAAACTGTATCTCAAGAAACAAAAAAGTTACAGATTTTTGATCCGAAGATTACCAAAATTTTCCGTAGTGCGGCGGCGAGACTGGTGCCTTAGTTCAAATTTACTGCGAGCATTTGTCGTATTTTTAACCGACTTCAAAGGAGGAAGCTGGTGTCCTCGACTGTTTTTTTTTGTGTGTTTGTTTCGCGATTGCTCCGCCAATTAAGAATTGATCTCACTGTTTTTTTTTGGTCGAGGTATGGTCCCATTTAAATTTTATTAAGTAACTTTGCTTGTCTAGTTTTTGAGTTAACTTCAATAGTACGTATTTTTCCCACTTAAGATGTGATCTATGGATGATGATTAAGTTCCTGTCACTGTTATTTACATATCAGGTAGTGGTATTTGAATTTGTGTGGATTAGCCGTAGGTGCCACTACTAAAAAAACAGAAAAAAAAAACTGTTTCTAAAATATTTACTTGTGGTGATTTACATACGGGTGCAAGCCCGGGGTAAATAGACTGACCACTACATACTATTTGATCCCCAGGTTGTGATGACTCCTCCCAGAAGCCTGCCGCCGAAAGCTTGTGGAGCGGCGACTTTGGTCCTCGAATCCCTTCTAGATTTCAAACCAGAATTATTCGGACTCCCTCCTTTTACTCATAACGGCAAAAACTAATCATGTCTAAATGTCTAAGTTCTAGAGCCAGCTTGCACCACAAATGATTAAATCGTCGCCGAGCAGTCAAAAACTTGTCATTGCAATGAACGTTACCTATTTGATCAATCTGTCGAGCCATTTCCCAAGTTTCAGCTTCCAGTCTAACCGGATGCAGCTGAATACCAGTTTTTTTTTACATGGAGCACCTGCCTATCTGATCTCCACAAACCAATTACCTACTGGGTAATACGATACCCCTTGACTTAACAATAAATAAAAAGAAAAATAATGAATTTTGCTATACGAGCTTTTCAATTCGTTTAGTTCTAAACACATTAAAACATCGTCCTTTTCCGTCATTTTCAAAAGATTAACAGAAATAGAGTGAGGCTTTAATTTTTTGCGTTAAACATAAAAGCTACGGTTTTCCAGAAGAGCGGTGGCGCATTACGGCGCGCCACATAACGGCCGCGGTAAAGCGGGCTTTGACCTTACGGTTTCAAAAATGCTCTCTGTTACTTTCATAAACAACGTTTCAGTATCAGAATCAGAATCTTTATTTGTTAAACATAGGTATATAATGGTGTTAGGTTACAATATTTGAGCGCTATGTTTTGCCGCGAAAAAAAAAAAAAAACGATTATAAAACAAACAATAAAAACAAAACCGTAATAAACTAAAAATTTAAAAAAAAATTATCATTATCAATAGAGAGGTGAGAACTTTGTTAAATTTTGATAGGGGAATGTTTTTTATACTATCAGGTATTTTGTTATAGATTTTCGAAGCCATTCCAAAAAAGCTCTTTTTCTTCAAAGTGGCTCTGCATTTTATGTCGCACAATTGATGTTCATATTGAGAACGTATTGGAGTTTTTTTTACATCGAAAATTTTTGTAAAAAGGTTGAAATTCATTTTAACAAACAAAGCAGTTCCGTAGATGTACATAGCTGGCAAAGTAAGCAATTTAAAAGATTTAAAATAGGGTGCACAAGATTCGGTAGTTTTTAAACCACACAAGGATCGAATACATCGTTTTTGCGCTTTAAAAACAGTTCCTCTTTCAGTAGAGTAACGTAGTCATTCGCCGGTAAATTGTAGACCCGATGTGGCGCCCGCAGCTCTTCTAAGAACCGCATAGCTTTAGCTATTTGTGGTCCAAGCGGGCCTGTCGGTGAAAGCGACCGACCAAACTTTAGCTATTTGTGGTCCAAGCGGGCCTGTCGGTGAAAGCGACCGACCAAACTTTAGCTATTTGTGGTCCAAGCGGGCCTGTCGGTGAAAGCGACCGACCAAACTTTAGCTATTTGTGGTCCAAGCGGGCCTGTCGGTGAAAGCGACCGACCAAACTTTAGCTATTTGTGGTCCAAGCGGGCCTGTCGGTGAAAGCGACCGACCAAACTTTAGCTATTTGTGGTCCAAGCGGGCCTGTCGGTGAAAGCGACCGACCAAACTTTAGCTATTTGTGGTCCAAGCGGGCCTGTCGGTCAACGCGACCGACCAAACTTATGTTCCTACACATTCGATTTTTTTACATGTAAGTGTAAGTACATCACCACCACCTTCCTGCACTTGTCCCACGTAACTGTAAATATATTATTTACGTCCGCAATTATTTCTTTTATTTTTATCCAAAACTAGCTGGCCCTATATATTTACCACGTGAGCAATTCCGATACAAAATTTGGATTTTTGGCTGTTCCTTTAGGTTTTTCCAAATTTTCTTTTTTCTTATACCAAAATCAATTGCCATGCGTTAGTCTCGCTAAAACTCGAAAACAGCTCGACTTCAATATTTTGTGTTCTCCTGAATACCTATTAATAATATTTATTACTATTTTTATAAATTAGCTGTTGCCCGCAACTTCGTCTGCGATCCAGGATGAAAAACAGCCCATGTCCTTCTCCGGGTCATTGTCTACCCATGTGCCAAATTTCATCCATATCCGATCAGCTGTTTTAGCGTGAAAGCGTAACAAACAAACTCACTTTCGCATTTATAATGAGTTAGATACATAAATTAATAGTCATTATGTTTGTTTTTTTGCAAAAGTACATTGTCAATGAACGTATGACCTTTACCAACGTCATATAATATTTAGGCAAAAATAATGCTTCATCAGTTAATTTTTGAAGTCAGTGGGCCATTTAGAACATGGAATTTTATTTTTTCGTTGGCAATAAAATTATCATAAAATGTATATTCAATAGGTTAGTTGGGTACTATGACAAGTAGGTAGGCATGTTCATCAGAAAAAATAATCAGCTGTTCCATACATTATACCGGCGCCAGACACAGCAACACACATTTGAACACTTGTTTGAACACATGTGACGTACGGGTGTTTGGGTATTTGATCAAAGTTTGATGTCACATTTATTACCGCACCTCACAAGTGTTCAAATAAGTGTTCACATATGTGACTGTGTCTGGCGCCGGCTTAAGAGAAAGTTTTTCGGTTTGGTGGTTTGTAGTCTGTACCACACCTTTCTGATACACACTGTAGTTTGAACTCACCGCTGCGCGCTGTACGGCGCCCGCTCGCGCTCAGGCTGAGACCTGAGTGAACGCGCACCGCGCAGGCGGAATGAACGGCGGAAAAAACAAATGTTCGAGATGTTCGAACCTATCCGGAGTGCGAGCGGGCGCGCGCATTTCACGGTGCATTTGACGTTTCTCATTATACAAATGTCGCGATAACTTTGTATGAACGTTTACTTATGAGATCGAAAAATCAAATTCATAATCCTCATGAATTACTATGTTATCCATACATTATAACAATGTTATCCATACATTATAACAATGAGTATCATTCGAAAGCACCAAGTTTCACTTTATATTGGAAAAATGCACTCAAAAACACGAATTAATGGCTGATTAATATTCTGAAAGGTCGGTTCGTTTAAAAAAAAAAGACCAAATTGTTTTCCTTCACCGTTTTGAAAGCAGATGAAACAATTTACACAAATTAAAGTGCCTGCCTGGGTCGAACCTACGACCTCGTAAATTGCGGCCGTTACCACTGGGCCACCACTGTTTCCGCCCGCCCTTACTGCTACGAAATAAAGGCGAAAAGGCAAGGCATCTGATGATGAAAAAATGAAAATGAAAAATTGTTTATTATTCTCGCAAGCAAATATGCCTGTGTTAGGAGACTCCGCTCTTCCCTAATTTAAAAAAAAGTATCATTTACTTGTTCTAAACAAAAATATAGTTAGGTAAGTACCTACTTACTTAAAGGAAATAAAACGTTACTTAATTAAAATTATTAAAAGAAAAGCAATCCAAAATAATAACTGAACGTTTATTATTAAGAAACAACTAATAAATAATAATCAAACAATAATTTTAATACACAAATCGGTATGTATCCGAGGTTATTTGCCTCTTTACTGCCTTTCACATTTCATATAATGTCATACATTTTGTGCTAATTTTATTACACAATTTTATAATCTAATTATATACCTTGGATTTTTAATAAAATGCTTCCCTTTTCCTCTTTTACAGCAGGTCAATATTAGACGAAAAGTGAAGTGTCACGCGATTGTATATCATGTGCGGTGCGTCTGATAACTGTCACCTTGACCTGCACTCTAATTTAACCCTTAATCAGGCACAAGGAACTATTTTCCCACCCCGACAGCCGAGTTATAAATACACGTATATCTTTAAAATGGCAGCTCCTCAGACTTTTTTACACAAATATATTCTTGATTAGTTACTGATTTATTTTATTGACTACCCCACTCTTTCAAATGCCAAATGTGAACGTCAGAGCTAGATTAACGTCACTTTTGAAAAAACTGCGCGTTTTTCATGTAGTGGAGACAATATTCTGTTAAGTTTCTTCAAGAAAGATTCTGATAAGTAGTTATTTGATCCGTTATTGACTATTATATTATATTCTGTGTAACGTTGTTATGATATTCAATGCAAAAATGTAATATTTGTGTGGATTTTATTCGTTTGAAATATTGTCTTGCAAGTGGGAAAATAGTTGCCACTGCCCGTTCTTGAACTTCATATTGCGTCAATATATATAAAATGTAGGGATTTATTTCTGTCGACTTTTTATTTCTGTTTATGTATTTTTGTTTACACACATTCACATTTCACATTGTTTTTACTTTTTATTGAATCCCTAGTTCGCTCCACCTCATTTCTAAGTAATCAATTATGAGCACATTTATTTGAGGATTGAGGAACATAACTTCAAAAGTAAAGTCAGGGTAAGTTACTAGTCTATTAAATAGACGTAATCGGGCAAAGGGAAATAATTTCCCTAACGAAAAAAACCTTTTTTTTTTTCAGTTTCAGTAATATATTGTATTTTATGTACACTGCTATCTAACATGATACAAGAACTTACACTTAAACCATGAAAAGTTGTTTTTTTTTGTTCGGCCCGATTAAGGGTTAAGCAATTCAATCACAATTTGTTTCATTTTGGCAGTTCCACAACATTAATTGCGTTGTTTACGTTGTTGAGCTAACACATTTTTCGAATATAATTAATTATGAAAAAATGGATTAGCATTATCCTTCAAAATAATTCAGATTATGATTGATCGTGTGTTACGCAATTAGAGTGCTGCCCTGCACATCACCTGCCCAAACAATAGATCAATTAATTATTAAAATCTCTAAAAGGCTGGAATATTTTAACGACCGAACGAACGACATTTGGTAACGACCCTCACCGAGCGCTTGCGACCACTAGACTAGAGTCACAATAATCGAACAAAATTAATTTAAAAAAATCTTCTTCTTTTGAATAATTCAAAATATCACTTTCAAGAGTGCAGCCGTCTAATTCCGAGGTGTCTGAAATATAAGAGCTAACGGGCCCATACTATACGAAAAAATGCTAAAATCCAAGGGATATAATTATTATTTATCGAGCCACCATAATAATATTGATTTTGACTGAATCAGAAATTACATTTGGGGCATTTTGTTAACATGGTCCACGATGATATATCGCCGATCTGATGATCAAGACGAATGGTATTTTATATTAGCTTAAAATAATTTTATGAACGCAAAATATTTTTATTTATAAGTTTGTTTTTTCCTGTAATATCTCATTCAGTCAAAATGTTTATAGTCCTACTTATTCAATCATTTTTTTAACTTTAATTATTTAATTTAACACATAAAAACCCGAAAATTTCCGAGACGCAACGACGGAAATGGCTACGCTGATAATAAGCATTCTAAGTCGCAATGCCGATATTAGAATTTTTTCATGCTTGATTATTCATTACACCACATGATTTTACACAAAGAAAGCGAAGGATACATTTCATTCCCTATAGTTCACCGATACCGATATTAAGACCCATGTAATCTATGGCATGCAAGCATGGGAGGAGCTAAGAGAAACTACTAACTGGATAGACAATATGACACACCATAAAGATAAGAAAAACAAGACAAACATCTCATCAAATCGAAATACCTAGGAGTAACCACGGATTATTACAGTGAGCGATATAGCGACGACATAACACCAGATGAAAACCATCAAATAATTGAAAACGATATAAATAGTAATGAAGAAATTCCATGTATGAAAGAAGAAGTAGTCAAGGCTATCAAAACACAAAAAAGAGGTAAAGCACCGGGAGAAGACTGCATATCGAATGAACTTATATATATAAGGGACATCTGATGTAACATTGGAAACTATCACAGACTTATTTAAGGAAATTTTAGACACAGAATATATATATCCCATCAGTGGATCACATCAACTATAATACTACTAATTAATAAAAAAGGAAAGAAAGATAATATAGCGAACTACAGACCCGTTATTCTGATGACTGACGTCTATAGAATATTTTCTAAAATACTTCTAAACCGTTTAGCAAAGACTCTGGATGAAAATCAACCCAGAGAGCAAGCAGGTTTTCGCAGCGATTTTTCAACGATCGATCATATACAACAAGTTATCCAGAAATATAATGAATATGGGATGACTTATTAATTGGCATTTGTAGATAAAGCGTTTGACTCGTTAAAACACACACAAATATGGGAAGCGCTTGCAATCCAAGGTGTTGAAAAGAAATACGTAAGAATAATTAACAAAAACATAAAAGCTTAATACGGACAGAAAGATCAGGAGAGTACTTCCCTATATACAGAGGAGTCAGACAGGGAGATCCACTATCACCAAAACTATTCTCGGCTCTGCTTGAATACATATATATACATATAGACGTCTCGAGTGGAGCAACTGTGGACTAAACATCAACGGAATGCAACTAAGCCATCTAAGATTTGCAGACGATCTAATTCTAATCTCCGAAGATCTAAAAAGCCTGCAAGAGATGCTTGAACAACTTGTGAAAGAAAGTGACAGAGTTGGACTCTCAATGAACGCTACAAAAACCAAATTAATGACAAACCTTGACAAAATCCCCATCACGGTCAACGGCATCAAAATTGAATATGTCTAAGAATATACCTATACCTAACTACCTTGGACAGATAATATCACAGTACAGCTAGCATGGAAAATATATTGAACCCTTAAGGGAATTGTCAAAAACCCTCAAGTACCACTAAATATTTAATTCATGTATTTTACCCATCACGACAAAGAAATATGCGCAAACCGGAGACCTGTCAACACAGGATGGAGCGTAGCATGCTCAACGTTAAATTAAAAGTCAATAAAAATAGAAACATTGCGAAAACAAACAAATATTAAAAAGACGTAACATACTGCAGAAGAAAACTAAAGTGGTAAAAACAAAGATAAATGGGCTGAGGACGATATTAAGAAAATAGCTGGTGTTGCTTGGAGAAGGGTGGCCCATGATGGGATAGGATGGCATGCTTTAGGGGAGGCCTTTGCGGAACCGCAAGACAATCGCGATATCGATACCGGTGCCGAATAATGATAATTTTAAGTTTAAATAATTACTTTATATTAGTATGTACTGTAGTCTTGTTTACTTTCATGCATGTTTTATAAGATTGTTGAATAAAGGCTTTTATTATAATAATGTATGGCAACATTACAATTGTTTTTAGGGTTCCGTATTTACGGATAAAAAAAAACAGAACCTTTATAGGATCACTCGTGTGTCTGACTGTCTGTCACAGCCAATTTAAATTTGGTGCTCTTATACGGGTACTGTACGGGAAAATAATGTTTTGCAACTACAAAATTAAGTTAAATTTATCTCAACAACGGAACCCTTCATTGTGCGCGGCCCAACAGGCACTCGGCCGGCTTTTTTGTAGGGCATACAAACCCGCTTCATGGATTACCGACCCGCACTGGGCCCGTGTGCTGGAATACGGCCCTCTTCCTCTCACAGAGGGAATATTATAGGCTGACTATGTAGGTTTCAATGCAATAAAAGTCAGTTTTTTTTAAAGTATGTGACTGTGTGATATGATGTGGTTAGAAGGGGTGACAACCGAGATGACGACTAATAGAGAAATATGGAAGAAAAAGGCATATGGGCAGGAGAATCACAAGTTCCAAATATTTTTGTGTGTTAAATTAAATGTTGGCACTCACAGAGCCTTTAACAATTCTGATAACTTATCTACCAGTTTTATATTACAAAGTCATTTCTCGATTATTATATTATATGCTACAGTATAAAAATGCATATTATTATATAAATATCAATTATTTATACAGGGTCAAATTAAAATATAAAGCTCATTTAATTTGACCCTGTATTATACGTCAATCAATTCATACATATCTTCATTCCTACATTCCATAGAGTTAGGCTGTGCTCTAAGACTTAAAACCGATATTAGGTGACTATGGATTTGCTGAACGGCGATAAAAATAACTATACTAATTGTGGACATATTGTCGATCGAGCAAATCTAGCAAATCTGTAGACACCTTATGTTTATAAATAAAGTGCGTTAAAATGTAATAAAATTGCACCATACATCATGTCGAAATAAGTGTCCTATTATTTGAAATACAGGTATGAGGAACAGGGTGTAAAGTTCACTCATCCTCTATACATAAAGAAGGATCCTCCGACCAGACGGGTGTCGTGTTGGTGGGCTACTGCCCGACAATTGTTGTCGTGACATTGTATATAATATGCTAGTCGCGCGTAACTCTGCTAGCGCGATGCAAGATCTTGCGTGATCTCAGTGTGATGCGTAGTTCGCATGTGGCGACGTAGTTCGCATGTGGCGACGTAGCTGCCAACACAACATAAAATCACGCATGTTTTCCCCGAAGGGTTAGGCAGGCGTGTACCTAGATTGTATACCCACATCTCGTCAGCTATGTTGTGTTAATGACTTTTTATATAATTACGAGTCGACTTTTTATCTCCTTTAGATAAGTGCCTATTCGAGTCAAGAAACACTCTTCAAAGCATAGTTTACACGGGATTAGCTAGAGTAGCTAATGATAAGTCCAGTAGGGAGCACGTCATCGTCAGTGTAACAAAAACAGTGGTCACTTAAAGAGCGAAGAAAATTGTGAGAAAAGAGGCATACATCACCTCAACACTTCGCCTCAATACATCCACCTCAATACTTCGCATCAATACATCCACCACCTCAACACTTCGCCTCAATACATCCACCTCAAAACTTCGCCTCAATACATCCACCACCTCAACACTTCGCCTCAATACATCCACCTCAACACTTCGCCTCAATACATCCACCTCAAAACTTCGCCTCAATACATCCACCACCTCAACACTTCGCCTCAATACATCCACCTCAACACTTCGCCTCAATACATCCACCTCAATACTTCGCCTCAATACATCCACCACCTCAATACTTCGCCTCAATAATAATAATATACCATTTATTTCAGGCGACACAGGCCCATAAAAAAAACAACACATCCACCACCTTAACACTTCGCCTCAATAGATCCACCTCAATACTTCGCTTCAGTACATCCACCACCTCAACACTTCGCCTCCCGGTCCTAAGCTGCAGTGATCCATTTGGATGTTTGTCTGTGGATTTTTGCGACGTGAGGCTTACTGTACTAAGCTCATGTAAACGAGGCATATCATACAATGCTTTAGGTATTTATTTCGACATGATTTTAGTCAATTTGGTGTTTGAAAACAATAATATATTAGTATTTAGAAATATAATTAAATTTACTGTAATATTCTACCATCAGGCTCCCGTAATAAGGAGCCACACTAAGAAGGTGAATGATTGAATCAATCAGTTAGTATATTTATTAAAAGCTATTAAAACATTTTTTTATGAATAATATAAAATCACGCCTGTATTCCAAGAAGGGTTAGGCAGAGGTGTACCTATAGTACACCCACATTTCGCCAGTTATGTTTAAGTCCTATTTAATAGGGGGCGAGCCTATTGCCATCAACCGGTCATAAAGCCAGACTCCGGGCTGCTACTGAGAAATTTCTGATAGTTTTTTATCAGGAATTTCCCAATAACACTTTCATCATGATCGAACAGCACACACACGAGTAGCGCTTGCGACCACTAGATCAACGAGTCTCAATAATCGAAGAAAATTAATTTGAAAATCGTTTTGTTTTGACAGTCAAAAATCCCAATATTATTTTGAAGAAAAAAAGGCCAAAATTTTAGAAAATAACGAACTGTTTACTGACTCATTCAACCAAAAACATTATTTTTCATGAATTTTTTACTTTACAATGCTATGCTCATACTTTATAAGGCTCCAACTGTTTACGAATCAATCATTACCTAGGTGAAAACACTGATTGGCACTACTATACATTGATTCATTGAATCAATCAGTAATTTATGTACATTACATTGGTACACTAGGTAGGTACAGTAAATACAATAGGTGTTATCGAGACACTTCATAACTGATCGATTTAACCAACCAGCCTAACGCCGCATAGTCAGGAAACAAAGTTGTGCAACATGTTTGAAACATGTTTTTGTGTTGCAGGCAACATGCTTAAACAAAAGAAGGCAACATTTTGATGATGTTCAAAACAGTTTTGCGTGTTTGTAGCGCAACATTGTTTGGAACATGTTGGTGTTTTGCGGGAAACATGTTGCTGGCATCATGCTAAAGTTCTGTATTCAATTATGCATGGTAACAAAAGGCACTCAACATAGTTCCAGCAACATTTGATGTCGCAACAACAATATTGCGCGGTGTAGCTCAAACAGCTTCCAGTGAGTACAGGCCGCACCCGGCGCGCTACATGAGGCGGCACTGCGCGTCGCTGGCGGGCGCGAAGCCGGGCGGCGCGGCGCCCACGTCACCCACCAGCGCGGCGGGCGGCTGGCCCAGCTCCTGCATCTGTGCGGACACGTTCACAGCATTTCATTAAACCGACATGAAACGCGCACCGACATGGAGCGCGGCGGCCGGTGGGAGCGCGGAAATGCTTTGTGTTGGAATATTTATTTATATATATATATATATACTTTATTGTACACCATAAAATACATAGCGAAAATAAATAAATTGAACACTACAAAACATACAATGGGCGGCCTTATCGCTTTCTGCGATCTCTTCCAGGCAACCTTAGAATGGACAGTGATTGCGTGGACATCAAAAATGGGGTTGTCATTGGTGCAAAATAATAAGTAGGTACTTAAACTTACCAATAGATACAATATACTATAATATATATATATATATATATATATGCTAAAATACAATAGACGTAGATATATTTAGTAACCAATTCCGCTTGACTATTCTTCAAGAGTCCTAAAATCGTTATCAGTGCGATAAGCGCGATAAGGGGCGAACAATCGCAACAAAGGCGACCTTGGCATACTGGTATTTAATTAACTGATAACGATTCTAGTCAATTAGCGCCGAGCAGCAATCCTATATAAGTGGGGGTGACGGGCGATTTGATTCACTTTGCGTCCAGCGCTCGGTGTGGTAACACGTCGCGTTCTGGTTTGCAATTGGTCAATCGTCATCCTGAGGATGCCTCGTTGAGAGGTGAAACACGTGTCGATTTCTTACAGGGTTTTTTAGGACTCTTGAAGAATAGTCAAGCGGAATTGGTTACTAAATATATCTACGTCTATTGTATTTTATAATGGATTTCCGCAAAGTCACGCCTGAATCAATTAACTATATATATGCTATACAATACATACATACTGACTTTCTGAATATCTCTTACCTTCTGCATTAGTTCCAGCACGACTTCGAACCTCTTCCTCTTGACATCCTCAGGGTCTGACTCCTGTTCTGGCTCCAGCTCACTGCAGACCTGTTCCATCAACTTCTGCTGTTTTGAGAACCTAGACAAAGGACAAATTAATAAGTTATTACCTTTTTCCCGCAGCTTCGCCCGCATGGATGTCACCTAACTCGGTCATGGTCTATCCGTGTGTTGTTATCGACATCCGTAGCCACTAAGGCGTGCACAGGTGACAAGCAGACAGAGGTACTTTCGCATTTATAACATTATTAGCTGTTGCCCGCGACTTCGTCTGCGATCCAGGACAAAAGTAGCCTATGGCCTACTCCAGGTCAAGGTGTACCCCTGTGCGAATTTTTATCCAAATCCGTTTAGCCGTAGCGTGAAAGCGTAACAAAAACTCACTTTCGCATTTATAATATTTGTTAGGAGAATGCATTTTGTAGTTGTTTCAACAAGCAGTTAAAGAAAAATTCAGAGTGTCTAGATTTCGATGAATAATACTCTAGATTCCGCTTATTGCCTCAAAAATGCTTCGAATTTCTTCAATCCTTCCTTATATTTTAATTAGTGATGCAACGAATACTACTTTTTCTTAGGGCTTGGGTGAAACCATAAGATGAGAGAAGATAGAAAGGAGAATATCGTGGCTGACGGCGTTAAAGGCATTGGAGAAATCAATGAATACCAGAACGGTAACCTTGGTATCCTCCATCGCTTCTCTAACATCGCCAGTCACTTTAAGGAGAGCGGAGGCTGTACTGTGCCCAGGCCTGAATCCAGACTGAAAAGAGCTAACAAGGTTGTTCCGGTGAACAAACCCCGCAAACTGCTTGTGTACGCAGGCCTCAAGCACTTTAGACAGGAACGGGAGAATGGAAAGGGGGCGGAAGTGACTGGGTAAGGAGGGATTTGAAATTTTAGGGAGTGGGCGTACATACGCCATCGTCTCGCCGAAGGTGCATGCGTTGAGGATGGCGATCCGGAACTAGGGCGTGCAAAGCCGGTTTTCCGGTTTTTAGCAAAATCGGAAACCGGACGAAATTTCGCAATTTTTGAAAACCGGGGTTGAAAGACAAACCCGGTTTTATCTCCGGTTTTTTCGTTATTGAATTATACATTTACATTTTGATTTAAATAAACTTTTTTCGAACGCACTCATCAAATTTCCGAACGCAACCGTTACTACTTACACTTCGCCCTCCGCGATCCGCGACCCCCGCACCCGCGATGTGACACAAACAACAGTTAAAATATCAGCCCAAGATCTCTGATACTATCCTCGGAGTTCTCTCCGAGCGGTCTGTACCATCGTTATCGTTATCATCTGATGCTGAAGTTGTAGCTGATGAGCTAACTCTTCAAGAGCAGTTTAATAAAGAATTGGAAAAATGTAGGAAATCCCCCAAGAATCGGTCTAATTTCGACCTAGCAGGGTTTGTCAAAGTAGAGCAAGCCATGTATGAAAGCGGAGGGCAACGGGGTGTGTATCTCACCGAAGCGTACAACTATTTGAAGTGTGTACTACCAACAAGTGTTGAGAGTGAGAGGGCCTTTTCGAGTGCTGGGTACTTTTGCAATAAAATTAGAAGTACGCTATCTGACAAAATGTTAGATGCACTTCTATTCTTAAGAACTCATTACCAAGAACAGCGATCTCTTGGAAAAAAATGATTTTTGTTTATTGAAATAAATTAGTATAGGGTACACAGTACACACTTACACACTGTACACAGTTTAATTGATCTCGTTTTATAGTCAAATATGAATCCTTTTAATAATGTTGTTAACTTGTTAAATTGTTAGTAGTTCGTAATTAAAAAGCTCAAGTTTCAAGAAATTGAGACATAGGTATTGTAATTGTGGTTGTGTTTAGTGTCATATGATGATGATGGTGTTTTTTGTATGTTTAAAATATATTATTCATGATAACAGAATTGTTAGGTACCTAGTGTACCTACTAAATGTACCACAAACGGATTTGTTGTTGATTTGATCTCAGTTAGTTAATCTTCATATTATTTAAGTTCATGTTATCAAAACTATTAAGGTGGTCTATTTGGTATTGGTTGGCATAAATGGTTGATTATAAAGAGATTTATCGTACAAATCGTTTTATTTTTAGTATTTCTGAGTGTCCAAGAATTTGTTTTCTTGTTAAAATTCTACTATATAAACAATAGAAAATTGTTGCCAAAACCGGGGCTAACACCGGTTTCCGGTTTTGGGCACTCAAAACTGGGTTTTCAAAAACGGTTTTTCAGACTTTCCGGTTTTGCACGCCCTATCCGGAACACGCCTTGCTCTTATCCGAAATCACTAAACTGTTCACTGACTTTGAGTCCAAACAAAACCAAAAGTTCGATTACCTTAAAACTACAATGGATGAAATATCTGAACAGAACTCTAAGATCCAATCATCCGTGGACTTTGTCAGCGGAAAGTACGACTAACTAATGGAACGACTAGATGCAACTGAACGAGAAAATTCCAACCTTAAAAGGCAGATTTCCTCACTAGAATCCAAAGTTGATTATCTGGAACGATGCTCTCGCTCTGCTCTGCTTGAGATAAATAACCTGCCTACAACTGTATCAGAAAGTAAGGAATCGCTAATGAAAAACCTCTGTAAAATAGGGACTGTGATTAGGGAAGAAATAAAACCATCGGAAGTTAATAATATTTACAGACTGAAGGCAAAAAAAGACTCGCACACCGTTGGTATTGTTGTTGCGGAATTTAAGTCATCAACCTTGAAGGAAAATGTCCTAAAAGCCACCAGAAACTATAACAAACAAGCCGGTAACAATAAACTGTCAACTGCCAGTATTGAGCTTCCAGGCCCGCCAAAACCTATTTATATAGCCGAGTCCCTAACCTCCTTTGGCAAACATCTTTACTACTTAGGCCGCAGACCAGAAAGAAGGTAAATGTGATAGCTGCTGGCCGAGCCACGGGAAAATCTATATAAAAAAGTCTGCAGATTCGATTCCGTTTTGTGTAAACTGCGAAAACGACCTACATAAACTTTTGGGCGCCGACTTGCGACTAAATTTCTCTAAAGTAACATTTATTTTGCCACTTAATTATGCTTGTCTTAGTTTTATTGTTTTCTTATTTTTGTTCGTAATAATACACTCCACACAACACTACTCAAGGTCATACGCAACCTCATTCACTTTCGAGTCAGCTGGTTCAACACTTTTCTACCTATAATTAAGCACGCACATTTTTCGCAAAACTATCCGAATAAAAATCACATTCTTCTGATTTTGCTTATGCCACCAGTTTTAATGTTTTATCTCCCTTATAAAATTCGATAACTTAAATGACATACAGACTGACCTGGACAGTATCTCAGTAGCTGAGTCTGCAACTTGTATGATTGAGGACTGCAGTGAAATTGCTGTATTGCACAAAAAGCTCTTTCACTTCACTGTCAAAATATTCGAAGCATAATTAAGAACTTCGATGGCCTGACAATGCTTTTGGCAAGAAGTAATACAGCCTGGGATTTCATCATTCTTACGGAATGCTGGCTTTTCAACTCTCCTCCCCTACCATCAATGCATGACTATACTTGCGCCACTACCAATCAACATAGTTCGCAAAACGAGGATGTGGTGGTGTTTTTCCGTTCCCACTTTCAGGTTTCCGTTTCGGAGCCCCTGGTCCGGGATGCTAACTGTTTATTGCTAATTCTCAACAATGATACCGCCCTGATTGCAATTTATCGACCGCCAGCAGTTCGGAATGTATCTGCGTTCGTGGACTCTTTGGATGTAGTTCTAAAATCTGTATCTTCCTACAAAAACATAATCTTAACCGGTGACATAAACATTAACATCTCCGATAGCAGTAATGATTCACGTGCAACTGAGTATCTGCCAATGCTCGCCTATCATGGTATGCTACCAGCACACACTCTTCCTACGCGACAGGGTAACACCTGTCTCGACCACCTAATTTTAAAAACGAGAAGAGCTGCTTTCTGCTTCATCGCTAACACTTCGGTCACTGATCATGACACTGTTTTATTGTTTTTGGAGAACAATAACTCTTCCAATATTTCACAGAAAAAAGCTAGACATATCCAGGTTCTGGATTATGACAAAATTGAATTGGACCTACAACGGACTGATTTTAGCCCCGTTTATACCACCCCAGATGTTAATGAAGCAACTGATTTCTTTATCAACACCCTTAATCTTGTCATACTTCAAAACTCTATTTTGAAAGTTGTGCCCAACCGTAAAAGGCTAAGTAAGCCCTGGATGACACCAGGCCTCCTTAGATGCCTACGAAATCGAGACAATATGCACATGAAATTTAAAAAAAATCCCGGAAACCAAATACTTGAAACAACTTTTAAAAGATACAGGAATTATTGCTCTAAGATACTTAAAACGATTAAAACTAATTATGATAAAACCCTCATAACTAATTCACAAAATAATAATAAAAAACTCTGGGACGCTATAAAATCTATTACCTATACATCAAAAGTAAAAACCGATGCCAATGCTCTTCTGTCACCCTCCGAGCCCGAGCGCTCTGTAAATGAAGTGAATTCGTATTTTGCTAACATGGGATGTACATTAGCTGAAAACGTGCCATCCGTCTCCACATGCTTACTTTCACAAACCGATAATCCCCCACCGTATCATAACAGTTTTGTCATGTTAGGAACAGACGAATCTGAATTTGATGTTTTGATCGGGAAGTTGAGAAGCGATTGTGCGGTGGGTTCTGATGGCATATCGGGCACGTTTCTTAAGAAATTTAAAAATATTCTCACCGCCCATTTGACTCATATATGTAATTTAGCTTTTACTTCCGGCATCTTTCCAAATGCGCTTAAGCTGGCAGTAGTGCATCCTGTGCGTAAGGGCGGGGACAGAGATCGATCAAATAACTACAGGCCTATATCTATTTTGCCAACACTTTCAAAATTTGTTGAGAGGCTTATGAATAACAGATTGGTTAAGTACCTGGAGCAAAATCATCTCCTTTCTCCTTCTCAATATGGATTCCGTTCCGAAATCTCCACAAACAATGCTGTGCTAGACCTAACCACTAACATCTTCTCCAACCTGGATAAGAAGCAGAAGGTAATTGGTATTTTCCTGGATCTGGCTAAAGCCTTCGATACGATATCTGTCCCCAATCTTATTGCTAAACTTGAAAGGATTGGTATAAGAGGCATTACCTCACGGGTAGACAAGTGACGAGCTCCCCATAACATGCGGGGTCCCCCAGGGCAGTATTATTGGCCCGACCCTTTTTCTCATTTACATAAATGAGCTCTGCCGGCTAACGCTTCCCAATTCATCCATCTTCACCTATGCCGATGATACTGCCCTACTATTCCATGGAGACTCCTGGGAGCTGGTGTTCCAGCATGCACAATCCGGACTCAACCTTGTCACTAACTGGTTGGCTCAAAATCTGCTTACTTTAAATGCTGACAAATCCAATTACCTAACCTTTTCTTTCACTGCCGCTGGAAAACCTCCTTCCTCTCTTCATTACTTGAGTGCCCACTCATGTATTTCACCTCACCTCACAGTTTGTAATTGTCCCCGCCTTTCTCGCATCAATTTTATTAAATACTAGCTTTTGCCCGCGGCTTCGCCCGCGTGGTTGTCGGAAATTATCCCACGGGAATGTGCTACCGGGATAAAAGTATCCTATGTCCCATAACCCACGTGGTCTGTCTAGGCGACCTAGGCGTTACGGCGTAAAAGTAACAGACATGAGACAGCCAGTAACTTTATATATTAGTGGTAGTTCATATCTATATTGTGGTGATAGTGTGGATAGTATGGACAGCAGTATGAAACTGTCGGAAAGATTAATGAAAAAATCTTGTATAAAGATTAATGAAAAAACTATGGCATATTGTATGGACGATGGAAACTAAGGCGAAAGCTTTGGGGGAGCCTGCGATATTAAAATTTTCTTATGATTTTGCTTTTTACAGGTCAGTATCAAGTTTTATGTTGATCTAAATAATGAGTCGCAGTTGTTTCAAATATTTATTTATCTAATCTAACTAATATGGCAGGAGTTGTATTCCTGTATCTAATGGTTATTATTCTGTAAAGCTACTATTTGCTACGATCGCGAATCATATTTTAATCATATTGACATTCGAAACTTACCCATTAAACGATTTAAAAGCTGTATTAAAACCAAACTTTGTAAAAAAGGGTACTATACAATTTCAGATTATTTGGAAGACAAAAAGCATGGGATTGAGCTGCTCGCTCTGCTAACATTTTGTCATTTTGGCATTGTGACATTTTGAATAAGTGAAAATCATCAAAATATACCTACCAGTTTTATATACAAATTCACATTATTGAATATTATATGTAGGATATTGACAAAATGACATGATTGCTTTGTAAAGTATTGTATTATTGTGAATGTGAGGACTATGTGGATGTTTATTATAGTTCTCAGTTAGTTTTAACAATGGTCTGGCAATTTGAGAACTTGATGCGGCCTACACAAATGTCCTTTCTTTGGTATTGTTCATCGAGTCGTTGAGCTCCTTAAGTTCTGAGCTGAGCTCCACTATTACTGACAAATGCTTGCAGTGACAGGACAGGTTCACTCAAATCTGTGTGGTTCATTCCTCAACAGACCATTTCAGACTCTAATCTACATGGCCCTCATAGGGCCTGACCAATATGCCAATATCTGACCTAGGTATGTCCGGACTTTAAAAGAGACTGTGAGTTGGTTTCGGCCTTTCTTCTCAGAGTAGTCAGATAGGAAACGCCGACCTCATCTAGCTTAATTTTACAATTTTTTGATATTATTACGACGTGTAAAAGTGATTCCAATAACCTATTTACAGAATAAATAATTTCATTTTAACATACAACCTGCCTGACACTGACTTGCAAATTGCAAAAAACTTAAGATTTGAATTTCGCGGGCTACCGGCGCATCCCCCTTAAGAAAATCGCATCATTTGCACAACGCCATCTATCGAGTAAGTACTCACTGGTAAACTCAAACTCTTCGTTCCAAGCCAAGAGCCAAGTAGTAATAACTTTTGATTGAGTGGACAGATTCTCAAGATACGGACTATGACTATATTCTCAATCCCTTAACGCTCTTGAAGAGAGTCCCACAAAAATGTCAATTAAAAGAACTTACATGTGAATTTTAAAATCAAGAGGGTAAAGAAGGTTTTTTACCCTCATGAGGGATGATTTTAGAAAAACGTAACTCTTTGTTAGTTACAAAAAGCATAAATTTTCACAGCCCTAACTTAAAAAAAAACCGGCCAAGTGCGTGTCGAACCATGCACAATGAAGGGTTCCGTAGTTGGGATGAATTATTTTATCAAACAAACTTTCGCAAAGTTTTATTGTTATTACGTCTATGGGCGTTTACTGTCCCTCAAAGTGTTAAAAAACTTGTTCTCGCATGCAGAATGTTTGGGTTTTTGTGGTCGATTAAAAGTTTTTGAGCTAAGTCGCGGACAGACAGACAGACAGACGGACATGGCGAAACTATAAAGCTTCCTTGTTGACTACGGAACTCTAAAAATGATAGGTTTCCCATAAAAACTTTCATCCCCAATATCGACCCCCCCCCCCCTTAAATTTGTTTTTGAGAAAATAATTGCCTATGTTCTTCGCCGGGATGCCATCTATCTCTCCAAATTTTATTTTTAAATATTTTTTTTAATTTATTTTAAATTTAAGAGTTACTATCGAATTTATACTTTTAAGCATCGATTAGTATGGATTATGTGTACAATTCAAAATGAGCCAAATGTTCGATAATTATGAATTCGGCGAAAGTCATTCTTCTACGGAGACTCTTAACACCGCGATTCAGAAAATGACGTTAAATGAACAACGCCATCTATCGAGCACGAAGTGATACTGTCAAAATATATGGGAAAACGTTCGAACACTCTGTAAGCTATGTAGAAAAGACGTAGGGTTCCATGACTGACTTGACTTGACTTGACTTGACTTGACCTGACTTGACCTGACTTGACCTGACTTGACCTGACTTGACCTGAACTTGACCTAACTTGATTTGGATTGAGTTGAGTTAACCTTGAGCAGGTATATTTTATCGCAGCAGGTACATTGGTAGTTGAAAGAAAAGTAGATTACTCGTGTTTATTTAGTAAGCGCATTCGTGCCTTAATTACTCACTTTTTGCTCGATGTAAGAATCTACAATTTTTAAGAAATTAAAATTTGTCACCATTTTTTCATGATTAATATTTGTATCATGATTTAAAAGATAGATAGCGCCACCTATGGCACTACTACCAAACAATAGATTTTAGATTGGGAGAATAGACTTTAGATTGGGTGAATTCACAATGTGTCGCGTTATGTTTCCGCGCGAAGTATGTGAACATATGGTGATTATGATCGTGTGTTACACACTTTCTCACAAACCTACCTGATTTTACGCTAGTGTCATTTTACGACAATAGATGTCGTTACGTGTATCTACATTACGTACCTAATGAAAATTTCTTCTTGAATACTTTAAACTCTTATATCTTTTGATATTTTGAAGCGATTGCGATGAAACAAAGACTAAATGAAACATCGAGTTACACACAATATTTGAGTGTATAAGTTAACCATATTGATTTCGTACTTTTTACGTGATACTGGAACAATCAAACAAACGAACAGACAAACAGACAACCAGACAAACAGACAAAAATTCCAAAAATGGTAGAAATGGCATCTGTTGGTTATTCTTGGACACTCCACCTACTTTTTTTTTTTTTTTTTTCATTGTACAGAAACTCCTCGTCTACAGATTTATTATATGTATAGATATAGATATAGATCTAGGTGTACAAATTGATGATTGCCTATCATTCTCTACACAGATAAACACACTCACCTCTCGACTGCGCAGGTTGATCTAAATTTTTAAGTCCCTACGTCACTCAGCGGACCCTACGGTGCTAAGACTTGTTTATCTCGCCCTCTGCCAATCCCTTATACAATATTGCATAATTACTTGGCCCCCCCAAGTAATTATGCATCAGTAAAAATTCACATGCTGAAATTGGAACGTTCTCAAAGGGCACTCCTGAAGGTGGGATGGCGCTTACCTTATCATTTTCCTACCATCGATCTTTATAAAACATGTACTGTTCTCTCTGTTCGTAAATTATTTATCCTTAACCTTGTTTTAACCACACATTCTCAAACTCCCTAGTTCCGAGCAATTTTATCTCCCAACGACGTAAACATATTGTCTGTCCCTCCATCCGCACAAGTTGTCGTTCGGCGCAGCGTAGTTTCCCTTTCCTCAGTAGTTACGTCTACAATAAGGTCAATAAAATTTTAAATATACACCCTATGTGCAGATCTAAATGTAAAAAAACTATTACGAAATGGCTGCTTGAATTGGATTATACAGAGACTGAAAATATACTAAATATTTTAAAATAATTTGGACTACCAGTAATATTCACTTACCTACTCAAATTAATCTTTATCGCGCTTCACCTTGTTAACCACACACAGGGACACACACACACTCGGGCAAGTAGGTGCTCGCGCGCAGTGCCCTTCGTGGGTGCTGGGCGCGAGGACCTATATTGCACTCACGGACACACAACACTCCCCAAAGACACACACAGCACATCTCCTTTTGTTTTTGTAATACTTTATTTCTCTTCCTCTCGGTACTTGGGTTTTTACAATGTTGTAGTACGTAAGTGCAATTTAATTTTATAATTTTAGGGTGTGAGCCTGGAGATCTGTCATACAGGTCCCGAGCCCAGTATAGACTCCAGCTCTCACAAAGGTTTGAATCTGCCTGTAACCTAGACATGTACCAAATATGTACCTTTTGGAGAGAAATAAAAATTATTATTTTTGGTAAACAAATTTTGTTTCTTAGCTCTTTGGCTAGTTTAAGCTACATTAACGGGCTCAAGCCAAGTCAATGTAGCGTGTGTGTGTATGTGTGTGTGGTGATGTTTTTTTTTTTTTTTTGACTACGCTTTAATGTTATGAGGAGTGATTTCATTTTCCTCAATTTGCATGAACTTTCTTACTATTCTGCAGGGGTTTAAAATTGCGGCTTTTTGGAGTGTTATGTAAATTGAGTCTTTTAGGTCTATTAGTTTAAGGCTGTGGTGGAGGTGATTGGGTATAACACCCGTCGTGGAGATCACAATGGGTACTACATATACTTTTTCCTGCCTCCAAATTCTGGTCACTTCGTCTTTCAATTCAGCATATTTACTCATTTTCTCACCTATTGTTTTTTGTAAATTATGTGTATTGGGAACTGCAATATCTATGAGGTATGTGACTCTATTAACTTTATCTTGAAGGGTTATATCTGGTCTATTATAGTGAACGGTCCTGTCGGTTAGTATGGCGCGATCGTAGTAGAGTTTGTGTGTGGTATTTTCTAGACCTGTTTGTGGCATGTACTTGTAATAGGGAGTGTTTGTATCTTGTATGAGTTTATATTTGAGTGGTATTTTTTGATGGATGACGTTTGCTACTTGATTGTGTCTGTGTGTATAGTCTGTTTGTGTGAGTGTTGTGCATGCCCCTGTTATGTGTTGTATAGTCTCTGGTTGGCTGTGACATTTGCGACATTTATCGTTTGTTATTGTGGGGTCTTTTTTAATGAATTTCCTGTAGTTTTTAGTATTTATGATTTGATCCTGTATTGCAATAATAAATCCCTCGGTTTCCGGAAATAAATTACCGATTTTAAGCCATTTATTTGACGCTATTGTATCTATATGAGATTGTTCTAGATCGTGGGGGTGACGTCCATGCAACACTTTTTTCTTCCAGTCTTCTAACTTTTGCTTATGTGGATCGTCATTGCTAGTGTCTGGTGTGTCTATCTGTTCGTGTAGGTTAAGTGGGGTATACCTGATATCGTTCATAATAATGGCTTTATGATTGAAAGAATTTTCTTAGTCTGGGTATCTGTTTCTGCCAAAGATGATGGACGTCTATAAGGCCTCTCCCTCCGTATTGCCGTTTGATGTTCAGTCTTTCTATTGCAGATTTAGGGTGTAGGTTATTGTGTTTAGTGAGTGTGGTGCGTGTTTGTGTGGTGCAGTTTTTGACCATTTAATCACTCCAAACGAGTATGTTAATATAGGGATCGCATAGGTGTTCAATGCCTTTATTAAATGTTTTCCGGAGAGTTGAGTTTTACATACTGCGATCACTCTTCTTTTGTATTCGGTGTTTAAGTTGTGTCTTATTGCTGTATGATCAATGCCTTTAAGTTGCTTGTACCTTGGCACACGTCCGCCCTCGACACGTTCCGCTCGGGACTGGACGTCGCTGGCGAGTGCATGAAGAGATGAACTCACTTCGCTTTGAAATGTATGCGTTTGGGTAAGCTGTCCTTAAGAATTAAAATGACCTATCGGTGAATTTTCATTTAAAAACATAATAGTTGCAAGTTCTTTGGCGACAAATGATTCCTCTTTTCTGTCTGAACATTTTCTGCTGTTGAAAATAGCTTTTCTGAGGCCACTGTGGAAGGTTTTATCGAGAAATATTTTCGCAATATCTCGCAACGAAATATCTATTTGGGATTTCTAGTACGAATGTCATGAAAGTATTCGGCGAATACGAATATTCGGTAATCTGATAGCATTCGGCGAATACGAATATTCGTATTCGTTGCAACACTAAATTATATTGTGTGTGGTGTCCTTGTTTCCTGTCTTATCGTGTTATCATGCCAACTACAGCAATTGCCCTCTAGACTTTAGAAAAGTCTCTTCCAAAAGTATCTGTTGCAAGCGTAAACAAACCCCGGTCGGATTAAATTCTTACGCAATCACTCACTAAAGTGAATTAGTAACTATTCATCTTTAGAAGGTTTCAAATGTCGTTTGAATAACATCACAAATAGTAATTGAAAAATCATCCAACAAAAATGGAGGTTATGAAATATTAGCCTAAGCTGTCAATTGAAAAACCTCTTTCAGGTGATTTAAAATTAGAATTTCGGGTTGAAGTATTCAAATAATCAAATCAAAGCACTCAATTTGTAAGCGCCACTAGAAATTAGCATCCACAGGTACGTGTTCAGATCCATTTGTTTACATTTTCTTCAGATACGTTTGGAAAAGACCATGGTTTTACTCTTGCAACAGCTGTGGCCATGACCTGTCAAATGAACTCACCTGTCATACTCGCTCTGTTCGATCCTGCTCTTATTTTCCGCCAGCCACGTGGGGTACTTATCGACCAGCTCTTTGAGAGAAGGGTACAGAACCTCCTTGGACAGTAACGACTGCATCATACCCTGCATGAACGGGACGAACATATTTGTTTCTTGCTGAAAAGAAAGAGAAAAGAAGTAAATTTACTATAACATAACATCACGCCGCTTTCCCCGAAGGGTTCGGCAGATGTGTACAGTCATGAACATAAAATAATACCTTACACTTACGCAAGATTCCAAAGCGGTTTTCTCCTAAAGTACTGATATACATTTTATGGTGTTATAATAAAAATACCCGTCTGACTGTCCGTCTGCAGGGCCAAGCCTCTTCTCCCACGCAGAAGGCACGAGCATTGATCACCACATTCACCACGCTCACTCAAGACGGCTTGGCGATTTCAGATTTATATTAATTATCCATCTATTAAGTCCAGGTTTCCTCACGATGTTTTCCTTCAGCGAGTTACGAAGTACAAAAATATGAATTGAAAGAGTCACATTGGTACTTGCCCGGATTTGAACCCCCAACCTCGTGGGTGAGAAGAGAAGCCTTAACCAGTGAGCCATCATAGTATTCTCGAGGTCATACTTTTATGAAATAGGTCTTCATCATAGTATTCTCGAGCTCACCTCATACTATTATGAAATACGTCTTACTTTCTCTAGTTGTTCTCTCAAAGTTACAACCGTTATTTCACGAGAAAATCGCGTTCGAATGATGCATACATGTACGGTAAGCGACGTCGGCGTCGGAAGGGTAAGGGCGAGACAGTACATATAGTACACCCACATTCCACCAGTTATGTTTAAGTCAGGATTTGTGGCTGGTTGACGGCGATAGGCTCGTATTCGACTGCATCCGGTTAGACCGGAAGCCGAACTCGCCGACCATGACATAGCTGATTAACAGTCTAGCTAGGCAGATGATGCTTACCTGTCCCTCAGCTCCAAGGTTGATGTTGGTGAACATGCTGGCCAGGTCCTGGTCGGAGAAGGGGTTCTGAAGGGTCTCCGTGTTGGTGTTCAGGTTCTTCAGGGTTTGGGAGATGGCGGCAGAGACCTGGATGAGTGACAGAATGTTTTATACTTAGTTTACATTATTATTTAGTAGGCTAGAGGATCTTTTGGTAGTTGAGCCGTGACTAGTCCACAGCTATAGTCACGACAAGATTCGTACTAGTCACTGTAACTTATCTCGTGCCGACAAAAGCCACAGTCTTACAATTCGTGTGGACACAAACTCATTAAACTCGTGACTCGTGTTGAGTGAGACTAGTAGTGTGTACCGGTCCGAACTGATAGCACACTTCTCGAGCCAACGCGAGACACTCAATCATCTCCAGCTCACACTAGACACACTGCCTTTGCCTTTTAATGTTTTACTGGAAATAAATGATTCGACTTTCGACGATCGTTTGGTCATTTTGGCGGTCTTTATTTCAAACACATACAAATACAAGATACAGTCTTCAACTCATGCCCACTAGTTTCGTACTAGTCTTGCGTCGCTCTGAACTAGTTTCTGGCTAGTCCCTTAATAAACTAGTGCCGCACTACAGTGTACAGCAGGAGAAGTTCCTTAACGTTACCTCGTCCACATTGTCCAGCACGACCTCGGGGTCTGCGTCGGCCACGAGCGCGGGCAGCTCGGCGCCCGCGCCGCCCTCGCCCGGCTTCAGCACATGTGCTGCCGCCTCTGAGGGGTTCATGACAATTAAAAAATGGTCACTCAAAAATCAACTTAAAATACCTATGTGTATCTTTTCATACACGAAATCTCTTAAGGGGTCATTGTACTCATTATTATGAACAACCTTTGGGACCAACCCTGAAATCCCAAAAAAAAACAGCTTCCCTACATTTTTAGTTCGCGTACCTCGTCAAAATGTAGGGAACAGCAGATATTTTTTTGCTTCAAAACAGGGTTTGATAGAAAACCCGGCCAAGTGCGAGTCGGACTCGCACACAAAGGGTTCCACCTTAAAATATTTACCACTACATATATTATGTTTTTAAATACTTTAGTAAAAAAACACGTTTCTTGTATGGGGACCCTTTAATTTTTTACTTTATTTTTATTATTAATGGTGTTTAAATGTATACAGTGTAGGTACATACCTGCCATTTTTGTGAATGTCTGCGCAATCTGTTCCTGTGTTATTTGATCCTCTGAAACAATATAACGGTTTCAATGTATAGATTATACTAATACGAGCGGACCCAGCAGACGTTGTCCTGCCCGAACAGCGCCACCTACCGGGTTCAATTCTCGGGTATTCTCATACTCAAATATACACACAAACATACAGAAGAATTATAGAGATAATTAAGTGGAGGGTAATCACCGGAACCACAGCTCCTAGTTATTTGTTTTTTTTTAAAGTACATTATTCCAGATGGACATAGGATGTACAGGGCGGCATCGGCAGCAACCAAGAAATTCTTCTGTTGATCATGAACTTTTAAAATAAATTAAACCTGCACCCTAATTGCGTAACACACGATCAATCGCAATCTGTTTCATTATGACAACATTCATTGCGTTATTTATGTTGTTGAGCAGACACATTTTTCGAACATAGGAAGCAATGGATTAGCAATATCCTTCAAAATGATTAGGATTGTGATTGATCGCGTCTTGCGCAGTTCGGGTGCATCTTAAATTATGTTTTTTTTTACACAAATGACACCATAATTATAATACCCGTGCGAAGTGGGGTGGGTCGCTAGTTATATGATAAAATGAAATTGGTTTAGAGCACTACAGGTGAGCATAGGGTCCTAGGTTCAATCCCCAGATCGGCCAAAGTATTATCGGGGTTTTTCCATCAGGAATTGCCTGGCGAAATTAGATCTAGATTCGCCAATTTTATATTGGAGTGTTTTTGCCGCATAGTGTTATACCTCATTTGGAATGTTGGATTAAAATAAAATCAGGCTTGTTTTTTCCGCAGAAATCATTAGATTTTCCTCAGATTACAGCAGTGAGGTAATACATGTTCATCTCACCAGGCACTCCACTGAAACTGCTAAGGATGGCAGACATGTTGCTCTCAAACTGTGCGGCAGCCTCCTTGATGAATTCCTCACTCCACATGTTGGCCGGCACCTCACTGGAGCCCTCGGCTGTGGAGTCTCCCGTCTGCTGCTTCTTCGTCATGTCTTGGAGAGCGCCTGGAAGACGAGAACCATGTTGTTTTTACTTTACTGAGTTAGGAACACAATGATGGAGAGAATTGTGGAGGTCTATGTCTTGTAGTGTATATGCTGATGATGCTCACAAACAAATCAAATCACTTCTGTGTGATTTAAGTGGTAGTGGGCCTGTCCATGTTTGTCACAGGACGGCAGGTGGAGCAGACGACTCCTGGAGTAGAGACCGCGTATCGGCAAGCGTAGCGTGGGGCAACCCCAGTATGCATGTACGACCTTAAGAGAGTGACTGGGACAGACTGGATGCGGAAGGCGGAGGAAAGGGTGTCGTGGTGCACTTTGGGAGAGGCCTATGTCCAGCCACTGCTGGATTCTGGGGACTACGATAGATTGAGTTGATTGTTTTTTTTTTTATAAAACTTATTCATACTTCTGCTAGAGCAGTGTTGGCCCGGTGTATTACGGTCCACTCCCTCTCACAGAGCAGGCCTGTGTCCCAGCAGTAGAAAATGGGTCGTCAGAAGCCCGAAAGTCAGACAAACAGTCGTACCAAGGGGTATTGTTTTACCCAGTAACTGGGTTGTGGTGGTTACATAATCATTCCATGTAAATACTGGTATTCAGCTGCATCCGGTTAGATTAGTAGCCGACCCCAACATAGTTGGTAAAAGGTTAGGCAGAATTGAGATTATACTTTGTGATGGATAATTTCATGCCCTAATGATGTCCTAGTATCTGTTCAAGTGTCCTGTTTTTATAAACCAGTACAATATTGACTTACTTTGGTTAACTTTCAAAAGCACTTCTAGGAAACTCATCTATCTAGACTCAGACCGAAATCAAGTAAAAAAACCCCGAATATACAGAATTTGTGAAAATTTAAACTGTCTACCTTTTATGGTTCATGAGATACAGCCCGCTGACAGACAGACGGACTGGCCAACTCACAATGGAGGCTTAGTAACAGGGTTCTGTTTAGCACCCTTGGTTTTATGATTCTTATCATGTTGCTGAGCCCTCACAGGGTCCATTATTTGTACCTTTAGGCCTTCTGTTCCATCTTCTGAATGTATTACAGAATGTAATAAATGAATATGAATCTATGCAAATTGCACACTTGAAGTGATTAGGAATATTAATTTTCTTTGTTTATAAATAATGTATTACCAATACTGTATGTATTGCATACCATGACTACGTTCTTTTTTAAATTAATCAAGTAATGTTATCATGCTTAATTGACCTGTATCAGTATGGAATGCATTTGTTTACACAATATTTAATGAGTTTGATAGGATCGTAGCAGGCGGTTTATTATAGTTTACTGCCTACCCCCATGGGAAGAAGTCGTGAGTTTATGTATGTATGTATCAAATGAGTTGATAACACAATTACAGTACTTAAATTATATTATTAAAATAAGTAGGAATCTAGGTTTCAATTTTTATCATCATTCATCTTGTATCAGAAATGTCTCTTAATTTAATCATTCAAAGATTACAAATCACACCATATTACGATTTATTAAAAGAAAATATAATTCATGAATCAACTCAAGTACTACGTAAGTATTTGTTACATTGCTCACAAGTGACCCACCACGGCACAAGTGACCCACCACGGCACAAAATGGTCAAGAGATTGTTTTAGGGGTGGAATATCTTAGTAATATTTAATTCCTAGAAGCTGAATTTTAGAACATATTGATTGACTATTAAGGTTCAGAAAAGCACTTTACTGTGTTGAATTCCTGGTAGAAGCAAAAAACGTTTCAAAAGTCATCTATTCACACTAGGCTGAGAATCAGTACTTTTTGATTGTCAAAATTACATGAGACAGTCCCCCAAAATGCCCGCCCTTCACCACTTCCAAGTATTCAGCTGGGAAGAACAGTTTATTACAATACATTTCCTTGAAAGATAGGTTTTATTTGTGTAATGTCAAAAGAAATAAAAATGATACTTAATTAAAATGTCGATAATTTAGTAGTTATTACACTGATAACGGCCTCAAAGATTATTGTTCAACCCCACCCGTAAAATTTCCGTCGTGAAAGTCCTTCAAAATAATTATTCAATTTTATTTAACTTTTAATAGGTTATGTGTTGTGTAATCCGACCATGATCGAATTTGACCAAATTAAACCAACTTACTTTCAAGCAAATCGTCCAATTCTGGATCCAAGTTAGATTTATCCACTTCCTTGTTTTCCGACATGTTTAAATAGTTAGACAGAGTAAAAACAGAAAAATATTTCGTGTAATCACGATTAGAACAATTTTTGTGACGGATTGACTTGACATCTGTCAATTTTATTCTTTCCCGAATGAGTGATTGAGCAAATAAACAGGTGAATTTTAGTGTTGCTGTTCTAGAATATTTTTTTATTTATTTTACCCGAATCATTGATGCAAACAGTAAAATAATCTTCTTCTTCTTAGTAAGTAAAATAATAATTCTTACTTCATTTTTATGTGCAAGCCGAGGTTCAGGTTTCCAGGTCAAGAACAGGCCCCTTATGCGATAAAAACATAAGGATAAACGCAACTAATCCCGGCTTTCTAGGATCAGCATCCAACCTCTATTTCAACTGACATAATATCAAATACGTTTAGTGATTTGTGATGCACTGGTGCAGCGATAAATGCATTTCAATCATCGCTCTATTTCTGGCAATGTTTTAGGCTAAGGACATGAAGCCAGCGGGAGGCGGCGCCGGTGCGGGGAGGCGGTGGTGGTGTGGGGAGCGGCGCGTTTCAATGCATAAATTTATATGGAACTGGCCTCGAAGGCAGCGGCGTGGCGCGGCGAGCGGTGACAGTTCCATGCATTGAAACGCGCTACTCCCCGCACCTGATGTCTGTGTGTCCGTAGCCTTAAGATGACAGAGATAGAATGATGAGTAATTACCTACTTAATCTAGACTCACGACAATCTAAGAAGTCCATTTTGACAGCTATAAAAATCCATTGTGTAGTGATGAAAAAAAAAATTGCTTTCTTATATACTGATTCTCGAGACATATCGATTAAACATGCTTAGAGAGTTTGTAATCGACGACTTATCTGCATTGCTTAAAACTGATTCTAAAGGCTTAACGTTTTATTACAAGTACGAGAACGAAACGGCAAAATGGACTTCTTAGATTGTCGCGAGTATAGAATCCAATCATTTATCGTAATTTAAAACTCACGATACCTCAGCAGCATGGAACTGATGATACAAAGATGGATCTTCAAGCTCCAGAAGTGAATACCAAAAAGAGTGAGTAGTAGAAAAACATTTACCTATAATTTATTTCTTTCAAATAATAATAATATATAATATTAGACCTCTTCCTCTATCCTATCTTGCTGTGCCCGACAGGGTCCACAATGATCTAAAAATATGTATATTTTATAATGTACCTACCACCTAAGTTAACATTGTGGAATGCAAATAAATATATTGAGTATTGAAGTTAAAACCAAAGTAAATGGCAGCGCAACTTATGAAGGAAGATAGGAATAGCCTGAGAAATGCTTCGTGCTTAATACTGTGATTTTAGTTCTCTGTTTTGTACGTTCAATTGGTTCCGTTGGATATTGAAACGTATTACTATAATAGAAGTAAAAAAAGTAACATGGTTTCTCAAGAATTTTAAAATTATACCATAACTGCAGGTAAACTTACCAACTTGGCAACACTAAGCACATGAATGAAGGTCAGGTGATTTTGCGTTTCGTTATTGGTAACAGACTACTTAGAGATACTATGTTATTGTTACATACAGTAAGACGTAGCAAGGAGGTGTATTAGTATAATCATAAAGTATGTACCTACCTAAAAGGTTTTAGAAAGTGAAAAATTGGATTTTGTAAAAACATGTAAAACAAAAACAAAATTTTCGCAGCCGCCATCTTGGATTTTCATTTTGGCTATACCTCACTATCGGCTTTGGCACCCTCGAAAACCAAGAAAACGAAAAATTTTAAGATTTTCACAGCCGCCATCTTGAATTTTCATTTGACCAAATTCTCACTTTTTCTCTCTCTCCCCATCGCCATGCAGTGTACCTACTCGGGCCGATGTGTACAATTTTATCCTACGACACTGTAATCACTTCCCTCTTTTCTTTTTCGAGTTTTTCCGGCGTTCTCTCTAGCTCTCATTCTTTCTGCCTACCCCCATAGGAAAAAGGCGTGAGCTTATGTGTATGTATGTAAAATAAAGGTAGGTAGGTAATAAACAATCAAATAGGTACCTACCTACAAACCGTAGACAGAGAATAGCATTCTCTGTCTACGATACAAACGATATAACCATCTGTTCTATACTTTTTTCACGTTATAAAAATGTATTAGGCACAAAACATAAAAAAAAAAACAAAAAAACGAAACGGTCAAAATACGAAAAAAACATGCGTCAATCCATGGACTCGAACAGTGAAATGTGGTCAATAAATTTTATTTGATAAAAAATATAAGAAATATATTAAAAAAAAAAAAAGTACAAAGGTAAGACTCATACACTGTTACTGAGCAAATTCTTTAGGATAGGTTAGGTAGGGTACTTAGGTATCGGATTCCACATTTTCCTTTCACTACCGGACTACCAGCCGTAGGAACCTACAGCAGGGTACCATCCGCACTTTGTTCGTGGAGTCGTTGAGCTCTTTAAGTTATGAGTTGAGCTCCACTATTACTGACAAATCACTGGACAGGTCCACTGAAATCTATGTGGTTCTTTCCTCAAAAGACCATTTTAGACGCTAATCTACATGGTTCTCATAACGCCTGACCAAAATTATGGTCTGGACTTTAAAAGAGACTGCGACCTCTGAGTTTGTTTCGGCCTTTCTTCTCAGAGTAGTCAGATAGGAAACGCCGACCTCATCTAACTTATGTTTACTATTTTATAATATGACGTGTAAAAGTGATTCTACCTATAACCCTATTTACCAGAATAAACAATTTCATTTCACTTAAAAGAAAGAAAATATATTTATTTAGCACAGACCGGGCACACAACACAACGTAACTACAAGTAAAAAAGAAAAAAATTAAAAGTGTAGGTTCTCTAAGAAAAGAAGGAAGTGTGCCTCGCGGCTGCGCCAAATAGGCCCAGTTCAGCATGCATGCCAGACAACTAGTGCCTGACGCTGGTTTTCAACCGGACTCGAAAGCGTGAGGTGACGGTGACACTTGTTTGATATCCCGACCAGTCGCGTCGTACTTAGCGTTTCTCCTCCACATTTATTATGAAAGTCTGGAACACTGCCAGAGTCTGTGTTCCCTTCCAAATATACCCCGTCTGCCTTCACATCAAGAGTGGACAGGCATCTATTGGGCTTGCTCGTTCCATCATAGACCCCATCCATCGCTTCCCACCAGGCGAGATCGCGAGATCGAGGTCAAGAGCAGGCCCTTAAATCAATAATGAAAATTGCAACATATTTCTACAATAAAGGGAAGAGCACACTTTTCAATAAATCTGCCTGCCTTTTCCCAATTATGTTGGGTTCGGCTTCCAGTCTAACCCGATGCAGCTGAATACTAATATTTTACATGGTGCGGCTGCACTTATGCGGCTATCTGACCTTCACAACTGGGTATCACGAAACCCATTGGTAAAGCCTCGTGGAAATTGGCGCGATATCGCGGGCGCGACAAGGGCACTGCCTGTCGCACTGTTGGCGATATCGCGCCTGTTTGACGGTTGTCAGTCTTTCGGGGAACTCACTCCACCCGTACCTACTACTAAAGATCTAGAAATGACAGTCGGAACCAACTGCTCGCCGTGCTTTCCGAAGCACGGAGGGGTCTCGGTATGTTATGCCTTCTGGGCCTACAATGATGAATTTGCAAAATGTTGAATCCCAAAATGTTGAATTTGTAAAAAGTTGAATTTACCATCCGAATCACAATGTTGAATTTGTAAAAAGTTATTTTATCGAGAATACTCTATGGCGCGGGTCGGGCGCGTGACGGCAGCGGTTCGGGTGCGGGACGGCAGTGAGTAGTGTGCGCCACGCGCACGACACGCACCCGCCTTGTGTGTGTGAGCTTAAAACGAGTTTTAGTTAGGGACGTAAATAAAATATAAGTATGTATACTAATTGTACCAGGTGGTAGGGTCCTGTATTGGGCCGTCTATGTGGGTACCACCGCAGTGCCAGATATTTTCCGGTGAAGTAGAAGTATGCTCATTATAATATTTGCCAAAAGACGTTCCACTGCTGGACATAGCCTCCCCCAAATATCTCCACCGCAACCAGTACTGCGCCTCTCGCATCCACAGGACTCAACATTTTGGAAATTCAACATTGCGAGTCCAGAAAATTCAACTTTTTACAAATTCAACATTGTAGGCCAGAAGGATGTTATGGACGGTCACCCATCCACGGACCGACATCGCAAGTGTTGCTTAACCTTGAAGATGGACCCGTGCGGCTGCTGTTATTTAGTCACGAGCCCCTCATACGGTCATACCCTCAAATGATGAAGTATTTTACTTACATTTCAGAATAAAAACAAGTAAAAAAAGTAATTTGATAAGAATTGTCGATGTCGTTATAAGAATAATAACTTTGAAGAGGAGTCAATCCGTTGATTCAGTCTTCGTCAATTATGCCGAATAAAGAGAAGAAGTAAGTATGTTGTGAAGTACCTTCGTTACTAACACTACCCGCACCATAATCGCGTAACACACTTTCAAACTTCAAACAATCCATTGCTCCACAATTAGGAAAAAAAAAATTGTCTTCTCAACCACGTAAATATCGCAATGCATAGCCTAAGCATAATCAGCCTATAATGTCCCCACTGAGAGCGAGTGGGCTGTAATTTACCACTCGGGCCCAGTGCGGGTTGGCAGATGTTACAGCATCACATTCACATGTCTTGCGAATTTTTGGTTTTAGAACATGTTTCCTCACGAGGTTTTCCTTCACCGTTTTGAGAGCAGTGGTGATGAAATTATTTACACAAAAGAAAAGCGCCTGCCTGGGTTCGAACCCACGACCTACAACTAGTAAGTCAGGGCCATAATTAGGTACCACTGGGCCACTATTGCTCTCCTTGTCTTTGAACTGTCAAAATGAAAGCCATTGCTATTGTAAGTGCGTTACGCAATTACCCCGCTGTTTGTTAAGATACCTACGCATAATTGAGATTTAGAAAGCAACGGTCACACCCCGTATTCGTGACAGAGGCGGTCACACCCCGTATTATGCGTGACAGAGGTGCCGATTCTCTTGTACACCGAACTAAACTATAACTAAAATTCCTTACTTTTGGCTATGAAATGAAATTATTACCTACGTGTAGAGTTTTAGGGGTTTATTGGTTTTACAAAGGGGGTCGAAATTTTCATTATTTTTGCGATAGGACACACTGGACACATCATTTTCGAGATACAGTACAAAAGAAAAAATACAGTACGGTTTTTGCACCTGAAGTCGAGCTAATGTTGTGAATTTTAGTTCATGAACCGCGATTAAAAATACTTAGTCAAATTTAGTTAGAGAATCAATGAAAAACGTCAAATTCCGAAAAGCAACATTTTTCAAAATTTCACTAAATTTGGTAGGTACTAGCTCAGTGCCATCTTAGTGCTGTCAAACTAAAATAGTTAAGTTGTGTCACTTTCGTCTATTTCAGAATGGGAAATCGGCGTTTGATAATTTGAATAAACTAAATTTTGGTGATTTTTAGTCTAGTCTAGCATTTGTGACGAGAGAATCGGCACCAGAGTCGTGGGAACCAATGAACTCCCATTTTCATGTTAGATAGGTTTATCCAGTAAATATTACACTTGACAACAAAAATATTGCAGTAGGTATAAAAGTCCACGACTATGGAAAAATAAATTATATTAATCGTCGGTATCCTTAATCGAGGAGCTCGTGGCTAAGTAATAACAACCGTTCGGGTACCGATCCATTAGGTTAAGCTATGCTTGCCGGGGCTGGTCCGTGGATGGGTGACCATTTTCACATATCGAGACTCCTCCTTGCCTCGGAAAGCACGTTAAGCCGTTAGTCCCGGCTGTCATTTGTGGATCTTTGACAGTCGTTACGAGTCGTCAGAAGCCCGAAAGTCTGACAACCAGTCTAACCAAGGGGTATCGTATTACCCAGTTGCCGGGTTGTGGAGGTCAGATAGGCAGTCGCGCCATGTAAAATACTGGTATTCAGCTGCATCCGGTTAGACTGGAAGCCGACCCCAACATAGTTGGGAAAAGGCTAGGCAGATTGATCGTCGGTATCCTTATCCTTATCCTTACATAATTATAAAACAAAGTCATTCGCCGCGTCTGTCTGTCGTCCTGTTCGCGATAAACTCAAAAACTACTGCACCGATTTTCATGCTGTTATCACCAATGGATAGAGTCGTTCTCAAGGAAGGTTTTAGTATATAATAACCGACATCCACGCGGGCGAAGCCGCGGGCATCGCTACTATTAAATAAGGACAAAAATTTAGTTACGGCGCCTGCCCGTTTTGAATAGCAAAGCAACACACGCACTACATTTCCTAATATACGCAGGGGTTAACAGACAAGCACACGCGCGTTCTCTTGTGTCTTGTACCACAATATTTATAATTTTACGGGTGGGTACTAATATTACTTATGTTTATTTCGGTATAATTTGCGTGAGCCAATTTTAGTAAGAAGCTTTTAAAGGACAATGGGGAAGTGATTTATGATCCGATAGAGATTTGGTTAGAATATTTTGAAAGATAACACCATGTACAAGACAATTTTATTTTAAATATATTAAATTTATTTCTGTTTGTTTACCTGAGCTGACCCACTCCTGGGAAAAAGACTTGATCCTGCCTATTTTTGAATTAGGTACATAAACGGCATTAAAATATGGCCTACCAGTATTGAGAAAAATAAAAAATAAAAACGGTTGTTTGTTACGGAAAAAATTACAAATGAAAATCTCTTTGGTGAAATACTACGTTAGTGTCCACAATGGGACACTATATGGTGTATCTAAATTTTTTATCGTTATGCAGCGTCACGGTAGTGGGCGTTGATCAGAAAGAAGATAAACCGGATAAGGACAAAGATCCGAAAGAAGCTAAATCTAAAATAAGCAGTGAACCAAAGGACAAAGAGCACGAGAAAAAAGAACATAAGGATGCAAAAGGCAAAGGTGAGCCACAGAGACATGATTCAAGAAAACATTCGCTGTCAGGAGTTAGTGCAGGGTTCAAACCTAATGTCCCCGGCCTACGTGTAGAAGGGGCCGAGCCTATTGACATCCACCTGGCACAAATCCAAACTCCGGGCTGATATTGAGAAGTTCCGGATTGAGATACACAATAATATACTTAGCCCGACCCATGTGTGTTTGAACTGAGGGACCAAACTGGGAATCGCAAAAGAAAAGTCATATGATTTAGTAGTAGTCCTAAAACAATTGTAGAACGAAGCTGGGAATTTGTAAAACAATATATTAAAAACGACAGCCCTTGAAAGTGTGGTCCCTCAGTTCTCACAGACCATCAGCCAAATCTCGGAAAGTATCTCGAAAATTAAGGTAACTACTACTAAATCATAGGACTTTTTTTTGCGATTCCCAGTTTGGTCCCTCAGTTCACACACACATGCCCAACCCGGGATCGAACCCAGCTGACCTCATGCTCAGCGATAGCGGTTGCAAATACTGATTAGACCAATGAGGCAGTCTAAATAAAAACTAAGGCAGTCAATTTTAGATAATAATTAATGTTTTTATATTTTTTAAGGTAAACACAAAGAGAAAGGAGATCTTGTAGAAAAAGATCCCAAACATAAATCTAAACTTCAGAAGGATGAGATAATTCTAGCATCGCCAGAACAAGAAGATGAAGTACAGGAGAAAACGCCCTCCCAGATAGCTCAGGAGTGAGTTCTTTTATATTTTTAACGGACAAAAAAAGCGGCCAACTTTGAGGAGTTTTCCAACTATGTTGGGATCGCCTTCCAGTCTAACCGGTTGCAGCTGAATACCAGTAGTTTACATGGAGCGACTGCCATGGAGCAGATTGGCGGTTACTCCATGTCCAGGACAGGCCCTAGATCTGACCTCCACAAGCCAGTTACAACCCAATACCCAATATACCTAATTCAGAATATTCTATCTAACCATAAAGTGGTCAGTTGTCTTATTTGCCATCCACATGTCATAACATAACATCGCGCCTGTATTCTTCGAAAGGTTAGGCAGAGGTGTTCCTAAAAGTATACCCAAATGCCAGTGATGTCTATTATCCCTGTAATAGGGGGCGAGTCTTTAGCCTTCACCGGGTATAAATCCAGACTCCGGGCACAAATACAGACTCCGGACTGCTACTGAGAAATTCCTAATGGGAAAACCCAGATAACACTTCCCAGCTTGGGAATCGAACCCAGGAGCTCATGCTCAGCAATAGCGCTTGCGACCACACTACCAACGAGCCAGTCTAATAACATAAAATCCTCGGGGTTGGGTTTAGAAACGTGCCGCCTCGCAGGAAAGAATAAGAGCTTATTTGGGGGATCTAGAGGGTCTCCTGAACCCACAACAACAATTTTTTTTTGCCTGAGTCGCATATTTTTTTAAGGTATGTTTTAAAATATCTATTTATTTTACCTTGACCTTCTAGACGTTTGACATTGAACTTGTGGATGGGGGGATGACTTGCCCTCTTCCTCTCTCCCTTTCAGCTCCCTCTAAATTTGATTTATCAACATTTTGAACATTTTGAGATTAAAGTCATATTAAAAAATCGTAAGAAAAAATAACTATGGGTTTCCGCCAAGGGGGTGGGGGAATTTACTTACCCTCCCCCTACCCACTATCGAGGCAGCACGTTTCTAAACTTTACCCAATCCTCGTCACCAGAGAAGCAGAGTTGAGAGCCGAGGCCAGAAAGCTACGCTTCAAGCGTCGCTGGCCGGAGATCACTAAGGTCAAGATCCACACTAAGACGTGGCATCCCCCGGGGCCGCCGCAGAGACCACCGCCAGTTGTAAGTACTCATAATTATTTAGAAGTCCTGCATCTAAAGGATTCCCGCGTCCAACACCGGTTCGACGTAAAATAAACTTTTATTTTTTTTCTCTTTGTTCCTCTCAATCAGAGCACCCGCCATCTAATCTCTTCACCACCCTTGGTTGACTGGTAGAGAATGCCTAAGGCATTAAGTCCGCCTTTGTACCTTTTTTTGTGTGCGAAAAGTTTAAATAAATAAATAAACCCGTTACTGGCTGTATTCTTTAACTAGCTAATTAACAGTCTCTCTGTAAGTCTTTTGCTTTAAATGTCATACATTGGACCAAAAAAAAAGCAATCGTGCAAACTGGCGCGATATCGTGAGCGCGAAAGGCAGCGCTACCCTTGTCGTGCCCGCGATATCGCGCCGGTTTTAAGGCTAAGCGTATGCCGAGACGCAGGTGACGCAGGTCCACACAACGCAGGGCAGAGCAGATTTTGTAATACATGAACGTACTCGCAGCGTCGTCACTTGGTATTGAGGCGCAGGTCTGCAACGCCGCACAACACAGCCCGAGTCGCGCAGTAATCTGCGCCGGCTCCGCAACCAGACGCACGACACGTGTCTGCGCCGCACGTGCCTGCGTCGCACGTGCCTGCGCCGCACGTGCCTGCGGCACTATTCATGTATTACAAAATCTGCTCTGCCCTGCGCTGCATGGATTCAAAGACACAGATCGCAGATCCAAAGACACCGACTTCCAAAAAAGTTTTTTTTTTACAAACCTACCATACCGATAGCTTTGTAATTTATCTAAGTTACATAACCTAATGTCAACTGCTCATCACCTTTTACAAAATATTGCTTTTCCCGATGCGGGAAATTAATTATTGAGGAGTTCTTCAGCTCCACTTCACCATAAAATGCATTGTGACGAGCATAAATTGCTTGGCAACCATATTAAAGTAATCGAATCGCAACACGTCATAACACGTGAAATACTTATTATTGAGTAGTTCCGGTGGCCATTGGCCATCTGTGGTCTTCATCATCAGTTCCACTTCATCAACTGGTGCTTTCCGAGAGCAACTGCACGTGCACGTGGTACTATAAAAAATACCCAAATCGCTATAGGTGCGTCAAAATGTTTCATTATCATGGGACTCATACTGCCGCGCTTGCGATAAGTGCAGTAAGTACGTTTTGCATAGTTTCGAGTAATTGGCGCTCAAAGTTTTTCGTCACATTTTGACCTTTTCTGACATGTTGTGTTAACTTATTTAAATTCAGATTTTTGAAATGTGTAGGCTATTTAAAGTATTATTTCACTGTGTCATCATTTAATATGTATTTCTATTAGAATACTTTTAAATTACAAAAACAATTTTATAACTAGTACGAGTTTAATAACTTTAGCATCAATTGCTTAATATAAGCGCAGTAAGTACGAAGTTACTGCTCATATCATTAGCAAAGGTAAAACATGGATGATGATACTGCACTTAGAAACTTGCCGTAAGTATGGTTACTGATGTTATACTAAGGAAAACGTATCATAAAAATCGACTTACTGCTGTTATCCTTATTGGATGAAAGGAGAAAAAACTATTTTTAACTACTATGAGTTAAATAACATAAGCAATAACATAAGCTTATTAAAACTGCAATTTGATGTTACTGCTCATATCATTAGCGTGTGAGCAGTAAAAAAATATGAATGAAGATACCGCACTTAGAAACTCGCCGATACTGCTGTTATGCTGACGAAAACTTATCATAAAATGGACTTAATGCCGGTATGCTTATTGAAAATTAAATTAAAGTTCTCGTTAAGATATTGAAATGACAGTCAGATCAAATTATACAGCACATTGTGCTGATTCCGAATCTATGTTTAACTCAATTTTGACAAAATTATACTTACTGCACTTATCGCAAGCGCGGCAGCATACATAACTGGCGAAATGTGGGTGTAGGTACTCTATGTACAGTTGTACACCTCTGACTAACCCTTCGGGGAATACAGGCGTGATTTTGTTTGTGTAAAATATATTTTACATTATCTTGGTATTTCTTGGCAGGTGATAGACCTACCAGAACTGTTAACACATAAATGGGTGCCGGCATACCTGAGGAAGCACAGGCCGCGCGCCAAGCGGCCGAGGATCATGCTGGAGGACATGACACAGCCACCGCCGGCTGAGATTTCAAGACTGAAGAAGGTGAGTCTGCCTGCAACACCTACAACTTTAAATTAAAAACGATGAACAACTTATTAACGACAACAATACGATTGGACCAACTATGAAATCGAGAAAATAAAAATAAGATTTGTAACATTAGGTACATTTCTTTGTGGGATTTAGGTATTTTACTTTTTTCTTGTCTAGATTCAGGGAGCCTAAAACGGTTACATTAGCAATTCCTCTAAAAGCAATTCATTTCCTGAGTTCCCAGCAGATCATTAGCAATTCTTCTAATTTGACACAACATGGTGACACATATTAGCTGAATACTTATTAATTTATTTTAAAAAAGCACAGCCACATCAGATACATTAAACTTATAATAGAAATCATCTTAATATCTAAAGGACTAATGTACAGTCACGGACTTTAATTGATGAGCCACTTTCAAACTTTTCAATTTTGCAGTTTCATACATTCACGAGATTACACGATTAAACACGAACTCAAATCGCATACTCGTAAACAAGATGGCAAATTACTAGTAATCGGAATTTGTGTTATCCATAGAGGTTGACTAATAAGTTCTCAATAAAAAATAAATACAATGTTTATCGAATCTATTTGATACTGACCTCTTTTCAATCAGAGCTCATTAACTCGATAATTCTGAAAACCTATCCGAAGACAGTGACAGTTGAAATGTCGATGTCAGAGACGTTAATTTCGAATTTGTCGAAATGTAATTAGAATTTCCCCGTACGCTAACGTTACTATGGCTACGCTAAAACAATAGTCGCTAGGTTACGGTTGCTCGACCTGCAATTGGTTGACTTTGGGTAGTCACTCTGCTGTCAAGTTTGTAGTTCTGGCTCTCAGGTTAGCCAACCGGTAAAGATAATTTTCTTCTTCTATATTACGGAGAGATGACTTTCCGTGTCTGGATGTACGAGTATAACCGACTAAGCCCGATTTGCATTACACGATGAAACAGTGCCAAGTGACTTATCAATTAAAGTCCGTGACTGTACATGACAATTACGGCGTACATAGCATTGAATACTTAGACAATATCTTGCTGCCTTGCAGTTTTATATACTAAACTAAAACAAACTGAGAAAAACTAAAATTTACTAACGTAAGTAAAAACAACAAAAAAACAAACAAAATTAAAAATTACGAAATAATATTAAAAGCAACTGAATCGCTGAATCGTATGTACTCAATTCAATTCTTATTCGAATCATATTTGGTGTAATTGCTGCATGAAAATGACTTAATTACTAATAAAATGACCGTAATTTAAATTTAACATTAAACAGTAAAGCAATTCATAATTTGTGGACCATTTTACGAATCTCCATACAAAACTGTCAAACGGATGATTTGGGTACATATTATGAATTGCACGCAGATCATAATTATTATGAATTGTAATTTTGTGACATTTTACGATGATTCATAATATTATCCTCAAACCCAATTATTATATAAAACCTCATTTCCTATAGATTTGGCACAGCTTTACCCTAGTGGACAAGAATAAGATGATGTGTCAAGGGAGCATCGGGTGCAACTCCAAGAAATACTCCTCCACTCACTGCGGTTAGTAGTTACTATATACCATCACTACATACACCCGGTGCCGCGGGAAACCGCTGGATGCAAGAAGAACAGTACCGGTCGAAGTGGCGGTGCTTGGGAGAGGCCTATGTCCAGCAGTGGACGTCTTCCGGCTGAAAGGATGATGACATAACATCACCCCTGTATGCTCCGGAAGGTTAGAGTTGTATATAGTACTCCCACAGATGTTTAAGTCCCATGTAATAGGAGGCGAGCCTATTGCCAGCTACCCGGCCCAGATCCAGACTCGAGGATGCTACTGAGAAAACTTAAGGACGGTTTCCTAAGGCCTCTTCTGATACAGAGAAGGAAAATGCATTTTGAATGATATTGGGTGGAAAGAAGTCGATGACGCATCTGATGGTAAGTCACTGCCGTCTATGGACATAGAATCACCTAATACACTCCAATAGGTATAATAGTATTTGCAAATCGAGCAACTCGTTATTATTCATCCTTCGTTCCTGGCCAGGTGCCCAAACCGCCTGCATAGCCGTGGCATGCCGCGCTCTCTTGGAAGAGAAGACTCCAGCGCAGTTTGTCAGGCGCGATGTGGACGACCTCATCGAAATGGGCGATAGATATTATAAGCGATGCATGGTCGCATTGAAGTGCTATAAAGGTTCGTTTTTCCTTGAGGGGAGGTAGAAACTAGAAAACCCTAATCTGAGTGAGATAGGTTAGACGTGCTGCACACTGTCTTGTTCAGACCATATGATCATGATCCGGCAGTATTTGTTAAACAAAATAGCCGACCGGAAGCAATTACTACATTATAGGATGTAAAAAGACCCATCACGAAGTCATACGCATCCGGTAGGTACATCAAACTAAGTTATTTTGCGCAAAAATAATTGCTAAGATACGTCTTTTGTTTTTGGTGTGAAAATTCGTAGTAGTGTTTATGGTAGTGCGTGCACAGGGAACGTGGGAGTGTATTGCATTTAAAACTTGAATAATAATTAAAGTAATAAAAACTAAAACCCAACTACGAATAAAAAGGTATAAACAAGACATCACAGACAGACAAATTAAAAATCCGGAGTCACACGTGTTAGGAGATAAATCGAACAGATTACGTGTGACTCCGGATTTTTAATTTGTCTGTCTGTGATTTCTTGTTTATACCTTTTTAGTCGTAGTTGGGTTTTAGTTTTTATTACTTTTTTTTTTTTTTTAAATTCTTTTGGGGTTATAATATTTATATTTTTGAAATGTGCTCATTAAGCCCTTTCATTTGATACCCAACATGGTACGATGAAACATTTTTTTTTTTTAGTTCCTGACTTTATGTCCTCTAGAGGGCGCCATTTAATTTAATATGACGTCACATAGCGGACGATCAAGACGCTTCCAACGATACCTTATTTGTCAAATTGTGATGAGTCGTTTAGAAGATATGAGGGAACAGATGAACATACATACATACATACCGGTCAAAATCATAACCCTCCTTTTTTCTTCGCCGTAGTCGGGTAAAAACTTCAAAATAAGTTGGAACTTTGACCTTCAATATTTCCGTAACTAGCTGGATCCCAAGTACGGTCGAGTACAAAAAAATAATCACCAACATGGGAAGAACTAGTGAGTGTCGGCTTCGATAAGCCGATATGAGACCCGATATAATATTAAATTCTGCCGCCCGGCTGTGTACAGAGAAATTTCGACCATGAGCTAGCACGCGTGCACGCGTAGGTCATCTTTACTTATAACATCATTGAGTTCTCCCTTCGCCCCAGGCAAGCCTGCCCTCCAACTGCACCAGCTCCTGACCTCATTCTTCTTCCATGACACTAAGTACACCGTCAAAATGAAGGAGACTGACAAAGGGTTGCTGGCGAAGCACCCCGACAATGTCACAGCTGATGTCGACATGATGGCGTAAGTCACTTGCATCTCAATTATTTATTTTTTAACATAGAAACGTATAAAAGATAATTATGTACATAATGTTTATTTTATTTTACTTTAATTGTCAATTAAAGTAAAATAAAAAAATTGAAATCCGTATAGATAGTGCCATCCACGAAGCCGCGCCCCTCCGCTCGGTGCTAAAGTACGGCATAGAGTGCAGTAACCGCGGAGTGGGGCGCGTCTTCGTGGGCTACGGCACCTGCATCTGAAAGATTTAATAAGGGAATATTAATAATCAATTTTCTATTAGCATAATTAACTTTATTGATTTAATTGAAAAGTTTCATAGCCACCATTCTAAATTTTGATTTCGATTTTTTGGCTTATCTAGATACCATTGATTTACGTAAATTACATATATGACGAATTAGCCGCCATCTTGGATTTTTGAGTTCTTACACTAGGTAAATTGAAAATTATTAATTAAAGCGATTAATATCCAGTTGCACAAAGACAAACATAAATGCCCAATTACGTAATGGATCATTAACGCATTAATTAAATGATCAATCAGATTTAAATTTTTGTAGATGTGCGTGAAAAGAGGCGCCCTCGTAGGTATAGGTTTTTAGTTTGTCAAAAAACATCCCATATAAAAGTATGAAATCACATAAAAACCTCTTAGTACTTCTCTACCTTTACAATGCTCAATCCTATCCCCCAGATTAATGGAGAAGCGTGCAGGCCAGACCTACATGATGATCCTGTCGGTCGGAGATGACCGCCACTTCCTGATCTGGGGCCACCCACCGGACCCTGAGGCCGGCAGCCTCGCCAAGACGATCTGCTACATCTTCGACCCGCATATGCTCAATGAGATCGGAGGGGTTGAGAAATTGTGAGTATGCCATTATAATCTCTATTGTTTGGAGGTAATTCTAAAGCCTCGTATTCATAAAATTGTTGCCCGCGCAAATGAGTAACAATCACACTTTAGGTATTGAAATATTATTTTATCAACACACGTGGAAAGAATGAATGTCGAAGCAACACTGCAAAATTCCATGTTGTCAGCAACACAAAACCTTTGCCGAGTCGATGTTGTCACTCAACTTTTTTAAATTAGGTAAGTAAGTAGTTGGTATGATGATGTTAAAATTGTAAAGCATTTCATCTGCCTAGCTTTTTCCCAACTATGTTGGGGTTAGCTTCCAGTCTAACCGGATGCAGCTGAATACCAGTATTTTACATGGAGCGATTAGATCTGCCCTCCACAACCCAGCAGTTACCCAATATACCCAATTCAGAATATTCTATTTATCACCATTTTTTTCACATGTAGCGACTGCAACTCGTCAGTACCTACCTTAATTTCGAATTGTTAAGGGAATCCTATCCTGCCTGTCTGAACTCCACAAGCCAGTCACCGAGTAACACGATACGATTGGAATGGCTGGTTGTCTGACTGTCAGGCTTCTGACTACCCTTAGATTAACTACTGTAAAAAAAGCCATATTAGTTTTTTTTTTTAACTAGGTCATTTTTACGCAATGACCTAAAAAATAAAACGATATAGGTACGGGTTTTTTCTTATTTATTCGTTTTTTTATACATACACACACACACATCTGACATTGGCAGAAGTGTCGAAACCATTGCCTTAGAAAGAAAATAGTTATGTTCAAATAAGAATTGATTGACAAATAATATTTCTTTCTTCCTTTATTTGTAACCGGCCAGGACCGGCGCCGGCGCCTTTATCCGGTACGCGGGCATCACGTCCTTTGTGATAGACTTCCTGAGCAACTACGGAGACATGGAGGCCGCCAAAAAAACTAAGCCGAAGCCTCCTATCACGCTGACCAGTGTTGACGTAAGTAGACATTCGCCCTGGGATGGTTTGCATGACACATGTCAAATGGCTTTGCACGATGTAGGTATGCATTATCAATAATGCACTACCATAATCTGCCTCCTAGCCTGTTCCCAACGGGAATCCTCTTGGCATAAAATTTTAAGGCATAATATTGTTTGGCATAACTTTTTCGCATAACTTTAGCATGATAATACTGTGGCATAATAATACATTGGCATAATGCTAAGGTTAGCTGTCATTTGGTAAATTAAATAAAAATATGCAACTCTAATATTTAGAATATTAAAGTTGCATATTTTTTTTAAGGCATAAACCATAACACATCGCACGCTGAGAACGAAAGTGACCTATCTCAAAATTGTAGTAAAATGAGTTAAATATACAAAGTGACTCAAAAAAGTACACTTTATCACACTTATATTAAAAAACAGACCATAAATGGTCAGACAGGCATAGAGGGCTTTTCGGTATCTTTGTTTTTGAGCGCTTTACACTCCCCGCACCAGAGTGAAAGGGACGCAATCAGTACTGCACCGCGAGTGGGTGTAGCAGAACGTGTCAAGTAGTGTAGTAGTACCGTAGTGACCGATTACACTTTTCGTCAGTTTTGTGCCGATTTGTGGGCGTAAGTTTTGCTACAATTTATAATCATAAAGTGACCAATTCATGGTATAGGTCACTTTCTTATTTCTAATATTAACAACCTAGGTGACATAAATCAAATTCGGTCACTTTCTTATTTCTTATATTAACAGCCTATGTGACATAAATCAAATTCGGTCACTTATTTATTAAGGCATAAGTTAAACTCATGAACTCATTTCTGATAATAAGTGACCTATTTTTTCCAAAAGTTATTTTATATAGAAAAATAAAAAATTCTTACTTTTATATACGTATATTTAAAGTGATAAAGCCGAATGCAGATGATGCAGATTATGAAAGCCAAATAATATTATACAAAAGAAATTCGTAACTTTCGTTTTCATATTAAAAAGTTATTCTAGAAAGAATGGAAAATGTTCAATCAGTCGAACACATTTTATTCAATTCCCAAAAATCGTAAATTTTGACTTGAGTCACTTTCGTACTCGGCGTGCGACATAACATCATCATTTTTTGTAACTCGACCCCTGACGCAATCAAAAAATCAATATTATTAGAGTCCAAAATGGCAACTTACAGAACAGTACTACTAATCATATATGACTGCAAAATTCAGTAGGTACTACCAATCGCGTTACGGGTCAAGTTAAATTGAACGCACTGTAGAAAGATTTAGACGGTGCGATGTCAAAATTAAGAATTATCAATGTATTTGTTATAATGCCCTAATAATCACTTGGTCTATAACATATACATAAGCTTTGTTTTTTCTAAGAAGGCGAAGAACGGTCACTTATTAGCGGCTGTCCAAATACAAAGCGTTTGGTGAAAATTACAGATTTTCATGATGGCCGTTAAAATAAGACAGAACCGCTTTCCTAGGAAAGCGGTTCTGTCTTATTACCCATATATTTACCAAACCTAAAAATCCACTATTATAGGCTTAGGGTGGATTCTCGGACATACGTTTCCGAGTATCCACCTTAGGGTGGATTTTTGGGGTGGGTAAACGGAATATATAATTTTTCACTGTTTACTTTATTTGTATTTTGCGTTTCACGAAATTTGCCCAAATAAACTTTATTCTTTCTATATTTCTTTCGAATAACCCAAAGTCTTCGTAAGTAGAGAGAGAACTGGTCATGCATCGCGGGCAATAGGGCAACCCTGCCATACTCATTCTTGGGCGATGTGCAGACCAAGACGACAGTTAACAGTTGCACCGCACATGATACAACAACGCGCGACACTTCACTTTTCGTCTATCATTGACCTGCTATAACAGTATGCTATAAAATACCATTTCAGACACTAATCTACATGCTCACCACATGACCTGAGCAAGATTATGTCTTCTTTTTATAAGAGACTTGAGTTTGTTTCGATGTTTCTTCTCAGATTAGCCGGTTAAGAAACATCGACCTCATCTAAAGTCCGTGTTTGTTTTTTAATCTCGTAGACATTTCAAGTGATTGTTATTTGTTTTTCAATTTGGAGTTTGACATTTGTACCTGTCAAATTAGTTTATAGAATAGACTTTAGTTTTTAAAATATGATTGATGTGTAAAAATGTATAAAAAATAATTTATCTTCAGGTGGTGCAAAAGGAGCTGTTACTCCGGGACCCTTCCTTCAGCCTGGAACTGAAGGCTCTTCCAATCCACTGCCTCAGTGAGTGGGACAACCTCAACATGAATGCTCTGATCGAGAAGAAGAAGGCGGAGGTAAGTTTTTGTCCAGCTATAAGTAAATGTTATGTAGTTATAATTCCGCAATAACTAGATCCAGTCTTGTATGTAGAATGCAGCACCGCCCGCAAGCTGTGGGTAGAGAAGCATTCACCGCGTCCATCCTCACCGACCTCGTTAAAGCCCAGGTGCCTACCCAAGTAGGCAGCTGTAGATGAAGTTTTTCGAACTGATGGACGGATTACTGACCCATCCAACACGCTGCTTCTGACCAGACCATGCCACTGATGCCACAATCAACATGGCCACATACTGTGCTCAAAATATTAATAAATAACGAAGAAGAGTACCATCGACACGAAAAAAAGAAGCACCGCCGTCCCGCACCGCCCTGCCGTACAGCCGTCCCGCACCGTCCTCCCGCACCGTTCTCCCGCCCGCAAAAATCATGACAACCCAGGATCTCCCATAGTTCAGTTTTGCATTTGAAGTTGGATAAAAGAAGAATTTGGTTACTTCTTCTACATCACTTCCGATAGTTTATCAACATGAACTACTTATTCGCCCCGATAAAATATGAATGACTGTGGAGGTCGGAGACTATCCCACGGGCATGTATATTACCGGGATAAAAGTATTCTATATCCTAACCCAGTTCATGGTATCTGTGTGCCAAATTTCATCCAAATCTGTTAAGTCGTTTAAGCGTGAAAGCGTAACAAACAAACAAATTTCACTTGTGCATTTATAATATTACTAGCTGATGCCCGCGGCTTCGCCCGCGTGGATGTCGGTTATTATATAATAAAACCTTTCTCGAGAACCACTCTACCCATTGGTGAAAACAGAATGAAAATCGGTGCAGAAGTTTTTGAGTTTATCGCGAACAGGACGACAGACAGACGCGGTGGAGGACTTTGTTTTATAATATGTAAGGATAGTTAGGATAGTAAATAATAATGCATGGATATGTATTGAATCACGATCAGGGAAAAAGAAGATTCGTTCGTGTGTAAACTGTATAATTTACCTTTCAATAAAATTATAGGTAGTGTGTTTGTAACATTTGAAAGTATTTTTTTTTTATTTAACTTCCTTTTACTGAAATTCATCTTACACATGTGGACAATAACCATGGTCTCTTGACTCCAGGGTCAGCATATAACGGGTTCTCTCAGCGCGGTCAGTCTGGCGACCTCCCGAGCCAAGGCCAGGAAGAAAGTTGGGGAGTTCTACCAGAAGACGCCTAAAGACGTGAGTTTTATGGTATCTTTAGCCACTTATAAGTGGCAGGTATAACATAACACCAGGCTGTTGCTGCCCCACTGCAGGGCAAGGTCTCTTCTGATACAGAGAAGGCACGAGCATTGATCACCACGCTGCCCCAAATTTGATAAATGTTGATGGAATGATATGACGTTTCAATTCATTCATTGAGTGACAAATGAAACACAGGCTGTGAACAGCCATTTCATTTTGGATTACATCTATTTGCTGAGTATTAAGACTTCACGGGTACTGATATAATGCTGGCATTGATTTACAGCACAAAATCCTTGCGAATATTTTCAAGGAAACCATTTTATAAACATGGCGATGTTTATGGCATCTCATAGTTTTTATTTTAATTTATTTGTTCCCTATTTGGAACTGTTAGGTGTAAAAGTCACTTATTTGTATGTTGCTAGTGGCTGACCAGTGGATGCTACTACCAGCAGTAATAATTTGCTCTATTGTAGATCTCCCAGTGTAGACTTAAAGTACGTACAAGCTACCGATGATAACTACCACATCGCTTAATTTTTTTCCATTTCACGGAATTCATTTTTGATGATGTAGTTTAAACTATGAACTTTACAACAACAGAAACAAAAAATTCTATCAACAGAGTGACGCGCAGGACGATCTCACTTAAATAATAATAGGTCACAATTATGTATTTTGGAAACTGTTACATCGTTAGTGGTTTTAAATAAGTGGAAATAGCTGCTGTTGGTTTTCAAGAACCCACTATTGAAATTTATCTACGCGTTGGAGTGGCATATAAGAGTACAATAGGCCTGAAAGATGCAATCACGTTAGGTTCCAAAAAGGTTGCAAAATGATCCCTTTCGCCACTACAGGTGATATACTACTCTGTTATACTACTCGTTTGGAAATAGAAGTGCCAAATAAGGGTATGTTACAACTTAAATGGAATAGTTGCTTACAAGTGATTTAAAGGCCTCATATACCACTGTTGCTTATAAATTGGTAACAAGTAAAACCCGTTTTCAACTTTAAGTAACAAAACCAACTCTATGCAACCATAAGAAATAAAGTATAAATAAAATACACTCTTATGCAACTACGAGTGATAGGACGTACTCATATAAAAATATGAGTAGTGTTTGAAGCTATAAGTTTTATCAAATACTGTGATACATTTACAACTTAAAGCTATAAGATAAGTTGCAAAATACTTTGCTTAAGCTAATGTGCTACTTGGGTAAAATACCTAAAGTTCGAAAAAGAATAGAGACATAGTGAAGACGCCTTACGACAAAATATTTGTTCGGGATTAATGTCCCGAAAATAAGTTATATAATTATTAAATTTGGTATTGTAAATTACATTAGCTTCCGCGCTTACTTACATCGTTCAAACGAAGATAACGAGGTTAACTTTATTTTTTGAAAACAATAAATTGTTTTTTTTAAACAGAAACAGTAAATGAACTCGATAGTTGTTTTACTGTATTCATTTTGGTTGTACTTAAGTGATGTCCCGAAACCCCAACATTAGTCCCGAAAAAAACATTTTTTTTGTCTCTGTTCTTTGAACTTTATGTAGATTAGCTCACCCTTTTCCGATCACTGGTTATTATGCAAAGTTTCATGATCTGATTTGAAGTAATTTTTTAATACCAGCGGCCGGTTTATATTTCGGGTTAGAGGTAACTTTGGATTTTTATTCTATAGAGAAAATTTTATGTAATTGTGTTTTCACCAAACTTTAGGACCTAGCATCAATCCTCAACTTTAACATACCATATATTTATTTCAAAATGAATGCTGCAGTATTTTCGGCACAACGGAGGATCATGCTAAGCAATTTGAGGTAGGGTAGGGCCTTAACGTAAACTTTTTTATTGCACGTAGTAATTCCCTATAATGTCCCCCCCAGCCGCCCCCCGACCTGCCCATAAACCCCGACAGAGCGCCGCTGAACCCCACCAACGAACAGATCATGACGCTCAGGGGAGAGAACTTCTTCCTCTACTCGCCCAAATTCGATGGACACATGTTTGGAAGGTAAGTCATTTAAATTACATCGTCAAAGTCAAAAATCGAAGTCAAAAGTCAAAGACGAAAGAAGTATTTACTAACTAACTTTAGGTTTTGAAAGCGGTGCCGTCCAGCTGTCGAGAAAATTCGTCATGATAAGCCGACCTCATCTACTTTTTAAAATATTATTGATGTGTAAGTAAAAGTATTTACCCGTTGTACTTACCTGTAATCTTGTACATTGGATACGTCCAATGACCCCTGTAACAGGTTCCGCCTAGCATGGGTGGTATTGATCTATAATTATTATATTTATAAATGGTGCTTTGCAGTAGCGTGCCTAGGTTCTAAATTAGGGCAAGCCCATAGACTATTTACGAAAAAAAAAAAAAAAAAAAAACAGCCAAGCGAGCGATTTACGGATTTTCTTTGTTGTTCATGATAACACCATTATTATAAGTAAGCGCCATCTATATTAACAAATGCGCGTAACCACACCGATTAGCAGGACCTTTTCACCATAGTAAATTCTTTCGCTTGTCACCAAAATTATTCAATCAAAAGCCGCTAGATGGCCCCCAAATTATCGATTTGTTGTTGTTTTACCGTAAGCATACTTAGTTTTATGAATTATAATTTCGATTGAAAATGTTAAATGAGATATTACATTACGTACCTATATAACATTTTTTAATTAATCATAATGACAATAGCCAACTCTAATCTTTATTTCAAAACACCTAGTTACGAAGAATATCTTCGATAAGAAAATTATTGTGTTTTATGATCTTGATGAGATGTAATAATAATAAGATGGTTTGTTTTTCAGTGGTTTACCGAAACTACAATTGCCATACAAACAACACTATACAAATTTTGATGTCTTTCATGCCACCAGCTACCGAAGTTTGTCATACTCATCAACATAATAAACAATCGAATGCCAATTTCAATTATATTCTTCAACTGACAAAAATACTTGTTTTTTTCCAAATTTTATTAGGTACAGTCATTTGTACACACACCGTAATCAACCGATTACGGTGAAGTAAAGAGTTACACTGCCAGAAAACTCAATGTACTTACCTTTTCGAACACAGTTTCCGAATTCACATTTTGATGATAAAAATAACACTGTATTCACTTACTAAGACACACACACTTACGAATTACAGCCGCAATAACTATCAAATCATTTTAAATAATAAAACTAATTGATTACCTCAGCACTTGGAAATAAAATACTGATCTCAAAATATTAATTTCAAAACAATAACAAATCGAGTCGCGTCGACTGTCGCGTCGCGGACTTGCAACTCACTTTACGCGGGTCAACATCGCGGCTAGTGCATTTGCGCGAAATTAACTCTAAAAAAGTAGTCTGTGCTCCCAAAAGCCCGGCTTTTCATTTCATACAAATCTGCGTATAAGTACTTACCAATATATCAACAAATGTAAACGTTTCTATAGCAATTTGTAGGCGAAAACTGCTAGACAAAGAAAGGTAAGGCAAGCCCCATTGAAAGCCGACGAGTGTGAGCGAGAAGGCGCATTTGAATGCATTGTAGTGGCGCGTAGGTTTGGCAACAAAACGCGGAATTAAAAATTATATTCTTATGAATGATTGAGTTCAATGAGTGCGTAGATCTGGCACCCTTGCGCAGTGCGCGCGGCAGATAGAGCGGGGATTTCGAAATTTGATTATTCCTATGACATGAATGATTGAGTTCGAGATTATTGACTGTTTTTTTAAATTTATTTTTTATTGGTAGGCTTACGTTTGTTCTTGTGAATTATGATTTTATTAGGGCAAACCGGGCTTTCGGGCTTGTATGAAGGTACCGCCCCTGGTGCTTTGTACTTTTGAATCATAAATTATTTATTATTATTTAAATAGCCAATAGGTAGCTTTCAAATACGAGTAGTTCTAGAGATTAGCGCGTTCAAATAAACAAACACTCTTCTGCTTTATTATAAGTATAGTTATAGATTAATTAGAATCAGCATTTTTTTAAAGTCAAATTTACATAAGACAGTCCCCCAATACGCCCGCCCTTCACCACTTCCTAGTGCTTTAGCTCGGAAGAAGAAGTGGCGCAACAAACTCCCCAGAAGCACAGTTGCAAAGTTAGAAGAAATTGATTCTATAGATTGGTATGTAAAGTAATGAACATTAAAAAACAAAGAAACAACATTAAATTTAATGACGTCAGCTAGCAAACGCAAATATACAAAAAAGAATGAAAACTAAGCTTTATAATAAAAACGTAAACATAACTAAGTATTTGTTTTATCATGAAAAATCTCTTCTTATTAAGGAAGCTATAATTAATTTGAAATTATACATCCTTAGGGATGACATGATCCCTCTGCCGAAAGAGGAAACGATTCTACACAGTCCAGTCGAGATCGCAGACCAGAACTATAACTCGCAGTACAAGCAGATCGACGTAGAGAGTTGGATCTTGAGGGGAACACGACACATGGCCAGCTATAGGTAAGCATTCATAAATACCTATGAATCTTTTTATTTAAAGTACCACACTAACTACATTTAATATGTTCAAAAATAAGGGAAGCGAAAAAGCTCAATAGAGCGCAGCATAGCGTAGCTTAGCTTAGCATAATTGTGCTGGTGAGGAAACATATGAAACGTGTTACCTTGCACTTGTGGTTTGCAATGCTTTATTTAATTTAAAACATAGCAGGGATACGGCTATACGAGTTATCACCGCGTGCCAACCCGCTCGTATTTTCGTCTATCTCACTCACACATAGGTTTTCGCCACATTGTTGCTGACTCCTACACCTTAGTAACAGAAAGTCAGCTTAGCTTAGCACAGCACGGCGCAGCATACCTAATTCTTGATTAAGTCACCCTTAAGCATACCACAGCATAGCATAGCAAAGCTAAATGTTGAGAAGTCAGCCTGTGCAGCACAATTGTATGTTAACTAGCCACCTTAACTAAACACAGCACAGAAGCATAGCTTGACCTTGATTACACAATTCACTGTATCTATCATGCAGGTACCAACAATTTAAGACGTTTACGGCTATTCCGTGCTGCGTGGCGGCCCTGGGCATGCTGCAGCGGTACAGAGCACGCGCGTGGAATGAGGACATGTTTGATGAGACCCTGGATATAGGTTATAATATGTATCGGGTAAGTCTTTAGTCGTATTTCACTTTTATGCCCGTTTTCACTAAACCAAGCGACACCTTAACGGATGCCTAAATAAAAACTCGTTGTTGGATTTGCAACTTTCGGCCCAGCGATGAAAGTTGAAAATCCAATAGCCCACTTTTATGTAGGCATTCATTTAAAGTGTCGCAGTTTTAGTGATAGCGGGCATTATTGTCCCCGACCCCGATCTCTAATTGCTGCCTATAATTACGGAAGCTTTTAACGTGCACGTTTTTCTACATTGTACTCACAAGTATAATTTCAACATGAATGATGTACCAATATATTGTAACGATATTCTGATTTAAAAGAGTGTCCGTGGAGTTTCTTGCTCGTTCTTCTCCATAGGAACCTACTACGCTTTGGAATGGGCAACTAGCTTCATCTTTCTGACTGACCGACCCCTTGACAATTCAAAAGTGCCTGCAATTGGTATATCTAACTAATATCATAGACGCGAAAGTTTGTAAGTATGGATGGATGTTTGTTACTCTTTCACGCAATAACTATTTAACGGATTTATGGATATATGGATGAAATTTGGCACACAGATAGTTTGTAACCTGGATTAACATATAGGATACTTTTTATCCCGATATTCCCACGGGATCGAGACTTATGCGGGTGAAACCGCGGGGCGCAGCTAGTTTGAAATAAATGCTTTGAGTTTGAGTGTGACCGATTTGCATTCCGAGTAGGTACACCCAATAACTCAACTCGGCCTTGTGTCAGTGTCGAAAAGCACGTCACCCAAAAATTGATTGAAAAGAGACGTTTCATTTTTATATGGGACTCCGGCCATAACTTGTACACTTTATAAAACCTGGAAAACGAATCCCTGAATACAATAAAGGCATTTTTTTTTTCATAATAACTGATATTTTTTAGGCACTAATTATAAACTGAAAATGTTTGACGTTAAAAGACCATCGACAGCCAGCCATGACAGATAGGTTGGACAGATGACACTTACATTAAAAAAAAAATAGAGGTGAGGCGATGTATCGTAACAGATAGAAATAACAGATAACAATTGTTCTTAACAATAAACCATACCTGTTACATAAAATAACAGATCCTCAAGACTGTTACCGTGGCCTACATTATAACAATCCCCACACAGACTGTTACCGTGGCTGTTACTTACGTATTTATCGTCCGTAACAGGCTGTTATTTAATAACAGACAGATACGATTATTGACTTTAAACCAAAAGAGATATAGAAGATATACAATTGAGATTTAAATACGTATTTATCGTCCGTACAAAAATAATAGTCTGTTATTTAATAACAGATATTTGGATCAGTAACAGTGATAACAGTTATCGTGTTTAACCAATTACAACCCATCTCTATTTTAAATTCTAGAACTGTCATAGATGTGATGTCAAATTCCAATATAGACAATACGTTTGATTTTTTCGTCCAGAAGTACAGTCACGGACTTTAACTTTTCAATTTTGCAGTTTCATACATTCACGAGATTACACGATTAAACACGAACTCAAACCGAATGCTTGTAAACAAGATGACAAATTATAAATAAGCGGAAATAGTTTTAACCATAAAGGTTGAAGGTTGACTAATAAGTTGTCAAACCGAATGCTCGTAAACAAGATGTCAAATTAGAAATAAGCGGAAATAGTCTTAACCATAGAGGTTGAAGGTTGACTAATAAGTTGTCAATGATAAATCAATACAATGATGCATACGTTTATCCAATCTTTTTTTACTGTCCTCCTTTGAATTAGAGCTAAATAAATACTCGTTATTTATGAAAACGAATCCGAAGACAGTGACAGTTGAAATCAGTTGAAATTAAGGGTAAGTTCACATCGAGACGTGACGCGGAAGCGAAGCTGCGCGCACTTTTGTAAAATAGTCATACAAAATATAACTTTATTTACTACACAAAAAGATACACATTTAATTGAGATAATTTGAAAATGCCTCGCTGCATCGCGCGCGCTACGGTACGCCGTCTGCGCCTGGAGATGCAACGCCATTAAATGTGTCTCTTTTCGTGTAGTAAATAAAGTTTTAGTTTGTATGACTATCTTAAAAAGTGCAAGAAGCCTCGCTAAGCGTCACGTCTCTGTGTAAACTTACCCTTAGATGTCAGAGACGAAAGTTCGTATTAAATACACATTTTTTAAAATAATAATCTTTATTTCAAATTAATGAATGATGGGGACGTCAACCGTCAACGCGACAGACGTCGCCACTTGGTGGCCAGTACATATCAGTCCTCCGCCGCTATTCCTGGTTGTCCTACCCCCGGGGCTGGAAGCAGTTGTTCCAGGTGCCTTCGCCAGACGATGCCACCGTCAGTCTGCACTTCATAATGAAGCCTGCCTAGGCGACGCACTATCGTGCCGAACTCCCATCTTCGTCTCTGGTCTGAGTAAGCTCTAGCCTGGACTCGATCACCTGCGGAGTAAGCCCGGGTGGGAGGTGGTATGTTGTTTCGGTTAAACGCCTTCGGGGCAGATGACTCTCTAAACATTACGTGCAACTTTGTTCTCACATCCCGACTGAACATCAACTCATAGGGGGTCTGTCCGTTCCGATAAGAAAATAAGATAGCTACCTTAAAAACAACTTTTTTGATGAATTATAAAGTGTGATTCATCATTTTTTTTTTTTAACGAGTATTGTAGATTTCTAGGTACTTCTGGACGAAAAATTCAAACTGTCTTTGGTATTTGACATCACATCTTTGACAGTTCTAGATTTTAAAATAGAGATGGGTTGTAACTGGTTAAACACGATAACTGTTATCACTGTTACTGTTACAAAAAAATAACAGATCCAAATATCTGTTATTAAATATCAACCTGTTATTTTTGTACGGACGATAAATACGTATTTAAATCTCAATTGAATATCTTCTATATCTCTTTTGGTTTAAAGTCGATAATCGTATCTATCTGTTATTAAATAAGACTGTTGCTTGTTACGGACGATAAATACGTAAGTAACAGCCAAGATAACAGTCTGTGTGGGGATTGTTAAAATGTTTTAACAGTAAAGGCCGCGTTTACAGTCTTGAGGATCTGTTATTTTATGTAACAGATCAACAGAACAGAGATGTAAACTTCATCTGTCCAACCAATCTGTCATGTGTTCCTCGAAACGCACCCACGATGAAACATAGAGAACAGCATGACGGATTCGTAACAAATTATATCAATCGACGTTTTAAAATTCAACTGTCATTGTTCAGTTATTCAAACTACCAGGAAAGCAAAAATGATCCGGAACTAGGTGCTTAAGCGACTTATTAGGGTCAATATCAACAAAGTGTATTTTTCTTCAATTTTGGTGGCGAAATTTTTTCTTCTGTTTTCGTGAAAAATAAGGAACTGGTATAAGAGTAGAAAGTCCAAGCTATAAGGATCTTCAAGAGGTCTGAGAATATCTCGATAACTTTTTGAGATATTTTAGTTCAAAGTCTAGTGTGGCCACCAAAATTGAAAATTGCCCACCAAAATCGAAACGGCCCACCAAAATTGAAAATCAGTGGCACCAAAATTGAATTTCTCTGTCACAAACCTAAATCTCACTAATTAATAAAGCTTAATGTAACCAATCTCACACATTCTCGGGATTTATCAATAACTTTCATAGAATAAAACTCTCTATTGTTAAAAAATATTTATTATTATTTATCTGATCAACTCATAATGATAATGAGTTTATGACACAAAACACGAAATCAAAAAAAACCTAAATATTTTTGTTGTTAACAATAGTTATTTGTTATGCAAGGCTGTAAAGTTGTTTTTTGGCGCGAGTACCTATATTGAATCCTGAGCGTTGCGAGGGTTTCAAAGGTACGAGACGCAGAATAACTTTTCTGCCGAGCGAAACACACAACTTTTCACCTCACTACAGCGAGGAAAATGCTAGGTGTCTCCATGCATTGAACAAATATTGTACGCTTCTATGTACTTTTTGCGTAATTTCTCCCGAAGCAAGCTCAATTCGGCATTATGTACCGCTTGCACTAACTCTGCAATGCTAAACGACTCCAAATGATGGAAAGTAAATTGATTAAACAGATGAAAATTATATTATAAAGTTTTTTGAAGTGAAAAATTCTTTAGGCGCGTTGTGCGATTCTTTTTCGTGCTGGCCAGTGCGATTATTCTAAAAATGAGGTTGGCGCACTGACATGAAATAATTATTAATGCATTATCAGTGGACTCGGTGGTATAGAAAATTATTGAATGGAAAGGTTCGAATTTTAAAACACTTTACACGCTAGCGGATAAAATGCACTTTTGCACTCAGAATTCAAATGATATACAGAATCTTTCCGAGCTTGGGAGATGAAAAATTACTTGCTAACAACGAAAGTTTCCCAAACAAAACTAAGAAATAAAACATAATTAACACTTAAATAAAATATGATTTAAAAAAACAATAACAATTAAATACAATATTAAATCCAAGGTGGAGACACAGTGAAATAGCAAACAGGGGCATAGCCTTAACCGGCCATATTAGCAATTCCTCTAAAAGCAGGTCATATCCAGGTGGCTTAAAACGGTCACTTTAGCAGAATCATAATATGAAAATATTATGATGCATCGTGTAATGCCATTGGTGACATTACAATTCAATGACAATTCATAATATGATATGCGTCTATTTCATATTACGAAGTAATTCATCTGTTTGACAGTTTTCTAGGGAGATTCGTAAAATGGTCCACAAATTATGAATTGTTCTTGTGTCAATTTAGAGGAATTTCTTATGATAGCTGGGATTCAGAAAATGAACTGCTTTTAGAGGAATTGCTAATCATGACTATTTCACCAACGCTCTAGTTACAGTTAGTTGTTACATTTAATGTGTTATATTGCTATTCTTCTTCTTTCTGCTATTCTCTTTTTAAGCAGCCCCTCTTCGCTGGTCTGTTTTGGCATTCTAAAAAGCAACAAATAAAAAATGTATGAATAAGAAACTTGATGATTAGTATGCCACCCTTATTATAAATTATTAATAGGTCTTACTTACTGCCAAGTACCTACATATCATTGAGTTTGCTAATCAAACTGTCTTGCAACGTAAAAACTGGCTATATATGTACGAACAATACATAAACAGTACATATTTAAAATTTGGTGGCTGGTTTTCAATTTTGGTGGCGTGAAACCGCCACCAAAGCCACCAAAATTGACCCACCAAAATTGGAACCTGGCATAAAAAAAATCTTTAAAAATAGGGGTTTTAAGTTACAATTAAATTAATATTACTGATTTATGCGTAACCCAAAGCACTACCTTTAACGTGTAGCTTACTATTAAAACACTTTAAAATCAACAGCAAATCGATCCACCAAAATTGAACAATTCTTGTCCCCCCGTGCCACCCAAGATGATACTTACCTTTTTGACAGGAAATCACAGGACTAATCACGCACCTGTTACGCGCAAGTGCAAGCGCACGACTTAGACATGCGAAATAATAAAACGCGATTGAACACACACGCACGAAACTTTATGTTATAGTAAGTTGAAAAAGTGCCACCAAAATTTAGATTTTTGCTTGGACAAACTTTGATCAAGTATCCTGTGCTTTTAAATTAGATTTTCTAATATGGTTTAATTGTTTTTAGATAATGTGTCTTATGCATATACTAACGAAATTGTTTATTTTTTATTTTCTCTTAAATTGATAATTTTATGAACGCAATTATATCAAAAAATGGAGCTGGGACAAGCCACCCAACTTGAATTTTAAGGCCATTTTTTTTCCCCTTATTATTTACATAGACTTATATGAAAAAAAAATGTGGCCCTAATTGAAGCAAGTTATGTAGAACACTATAAAAAAAAATAAGATATATCCTATCATTTAACACCTCGATTCTCAACGTGGACACGTATAATTTTCCCCCGGGATATTCACCCATTACTATTTAGATCAATAATGGTAAAAATACAGGTTCTGAAATTGCATCATTTGTTGTTTTGAAAAGTACCAGGGTGACAGAAATGAAAAGAAAATAGGCGCCTAAACGATCTCACTAAGTTGCACAACAACCAACGATTAAACACAAAGAGGAATATAAAGTATTCGTTATTATTCACTATATCGATAGAAGTCTTAAAACTGTCCTATACCTTACCTATAACTGGAATGTTCTATACCTATTATAACTATCAGGATAACATAAATTAACTGGAAGTAGTTGCTTATGAAAAACAGCTGTTATTCTAGTAGGCGTTTTTCAGAAAAGTCCCTGAAGTCTATAAAGACCCCATATTTATCAAGAATTTGACTTTTTTCATTATCACATAATATTTTGTTGTTGTTGAGCTCCTCAACTTAGTCACGAGCTCAATAGAATATGGCAATCATTAGATAAACTATTATTTTTTGTGCCAAAGAAATCAGGAGAATATTCAGGAAAGAATATTTTTCCTCAATTCGTGGAATTTTTTCCTTTTTTTTCATTAACGTACACTTTATGGCCAGAAATGTAACATCTCCTTTAATTATTTAAAGAGTGGTATCGGTTCGGAATAGAAAATAAATATGAGTTCCAACAAATACCAGTGGTATTAGTTTTTGGTATTAGAATGGAATAACTCGTTTGAACGATGTAAGTAAGCGCGGAAGCTAATGTTATTTACATAACAGTTTTAATAATTATATAACTAACAAGGTAAAGGTAAAAAAATATAATTTTACTTATAGTACAACATTTAAGCCCGGACTAAAAACTAAAACAACTGTTTGAATAAAATTGTCTGAATTTGGAAAATAAATGAAGAATAGTTTAATGTTTAGAATGTCTTAAAAGTCATGGAAAATTCAGAAACTTACCAAGCAGTTTGATTACCAGAGCAAATGCCGATTCTCTTGTACTTAGACCGAACTAAACTAACAAAACTATCACTAAATTTCCTTACTTTTTACTATGGGAATCTTGAAGCTATTCTGCCAAAAAATCTCTAAATTTAAAAAATTATTTTGACACAACTAAAATTGAATTTGACAATCGCAACTCCACTTGGTACCTACTTGTTTGCCCTACACCGTGAATTTTTTTTGAGGCGTAGGCTCGCAGTATTTGCCGCGTCGACCTGTTTTATATGGAATTTTATAATTTTTGTATGAAAGTATGAAAAAAGAATTACCTACATGTTAAGTATTTATAAGTTTCATAAAGGGGGTCGAAATTTTCATTATTTTTGCGATAGGACATACCATTTTCGAGATATAAGCAAAAGAAAATAAAAAAAAGATACAGTACTGCTTTGCAACTATAGTCGAGGTGTTGGTTTGAATTTTAGTTCCTGACATCTAATTTTACTCCACACCTTTAGCGTTTATATTAAATGTACTTAAGTGATGTCCCGAAATCCCGACATTAGTCCCGAAAAAATATTTTAGTTGTAAGGAAGTCTCCACGTTTTTTTGTCTCTGTTCTTTGAACTTTAGGTAGATTAGGTCTACCTATTCCAATCACTGACTTATTAGTACCGTGAAACCGGACAACATTGCCCTTGGAGTCTAACCTTGCCCAAACACGAAAAATAGGTAACTAAAATCTTGAATTGTGAATGATATAGCTGGCAACATTTTTTTTTATCTTAAGCGTAAATTAGACTATTTTTCGACAAAACTATATTTTCGTTACCTCGCTAAGTTCACTCAGTCGTCGGCAAGACGTCTTAGAAGCAGGACTAATGTGAAGTGGTGACAAAATCTAGTTTTATGTTTTTACACACTGTCAGCGTACGATATCTCTCAGATAAGTTATTTCAATACTAGAGTAAAATTAAGTATCAGGCTTCATTTCTATGCTAGTTAGAGGCTTCTAAAACGTATAATCTTTATGATAATTGAGTGGGCAATGATTCACGAACTTGCGTGAACATAGGAGTTACAACATTGCCCACTGCAAAAGTCGTGTGAGGGCTGGTCCCCATACCATGTTTTAGTTCTGGTACCTACATATTGATACTTGTTGTATGAACAACCAAGTTTTTTTAGTTTAAATAAATAGGTATTACATTTTTACGTTAAAAGGTGTGCATGGCATGCGTTGCAATGCTTCTTTGTACGATTTGTTGTACCATTTTTGTACCTAAGATTTGTTTTAGAACCCTTTAGGGCCCATTAGCATTTTTTTAAATACTATACGTAGTAATTGTACCTGCCTGATTGATTATGAATAAAAGATTTTATTACTACTCAAAATAAAATATTTATCCCATTATGTGGAACGTAAGAAACGGTGGTTTATGGCTGATCCCTAACTCACCGTTTTAGTTTCTATGAAAAAGCAGCTGATGTGGAGTATAACATTGCCCACCTCAGTAAAATGAAAAAATTAATGTTTTGGACATATTGATCATGAAGGATGGCAGCATTATATAGTTCACTATAACATATCTAATTCCCAAAGCCGTAGAGCTGATAGTTTTGTAGAAAATAAGGTTGAGCAATGTTGGACCTTTTTCTCGAGTTCTGTTAGAACTAGAAGCACCAAATTTTGTGATTTGAACCCTATAATAGTAATCCGCAATATGATGGTCGACTTTATTACGCGTTCTGGTGTATATTTTTCACAAAATAAGTAAAAATGTGGGCAATGTTTGCCGGTTTCACGGTAATTAACTTTTTATTTATTTTACTTCGATGGTCCTAGTTTATCATTTATAATTTCCAGTTACAGCTATATGTAAGCGGCCACGCCCTTTGTGCCTGGAGGCTTCTATTTAGTTAATATTTTTACATTTACTTTTTATTTCTGCTTGAGTAGTTCTCGTTTGTTTTTTATTTTTTTTATTTTTTTTTGGTTGAATATTTTTTTGGTATATTGGCGTGTGCTAGCTGACATATGGCTAATAATTGGATTAATGTTTTATGTTGCTTAATGTAAATGATTTTGTATACTTTTGTATAAAATCATTTTTTTCTAATTGAACCGACAGCTGTGCTGCTCGGGAGTTTGTTGGACTTCTTCCCAGCTAAAGCACTAGGAAGTGGTGAAGGGTGGGCGTTTGGGGGGACTGTCTTATGTAATTTTGACGTACGAAAAGTGCTGATTCTCAGCCTAGTTGAATAAATGACTATTGATTTTGATTTTGTAAAAAATGTGCGAAATTCAATTCGCTTAAACTTCATTACATGTACGTTTTTTGGGAAAAATAATATGTAGGAACCTAGATAAATACTGTCTCAATCCGAATATCCACATAATATGGTAGAAATATGCTCAAATTGCAAATGATTTAGGTATTACGTTTGTATCGAAAATTCATCGGTCACCGCATTCTTAAGTCAGTCCAACAACATTGATTGGTAAACGAAATGAAACTGTTTTTCAAAGGTGGACTACCTATTGTTTTGCTTAGCACATTTTATGACATTTATATTAGCTGCAAGTACATAAACTACTAAACAGAAATCCTAACTAAGTATATATATATTTATATTATATATACACACACACATCCATATGAATATATATATATATATATATATATATATATATATATATATGTGTGTGTGAAAGTGAGTTTGTTTGTATGTTACGCTTACGGTAAAACAGCTGAATGGATATAGATGAAATTTGCCACATAGGTAGACCATGACCTGGAATAGGGCATAGGATACTTTTAATCGGGTAGTAATAAAATACCTCTGCATTAACGCAACTACCGGTAGGTACTTATTTTCATTAAAATTGAGAGTTAAAAAAGTTATTCTTTATCCAATAGTAGAAATTAAGCCTGTTTTCTATAGAGCTTAAGAAAACGATTATTTTAGCAGACCATAATGTTTTCGGAAACTTAGTATATTTTTCGGTAATTCATTTTAACACAGCTTAGATAGTATATATTACAGTCAACCACAGATCGCTAGAAGTTAATTTGTTTTTCGGAAGCTTTATTATTTCCCCTTTTAATCCGGATATTCCCACGGGTTCGAGACTTACGCGGGTGAAACCGCGGGTAGCAGCTAGTAGTAAATAAAATTCATAATAATTTCTTCCAAGATTCGCCAAGCAACAGTTTTAATAATAATAAATTGTCATGAACGTCATCTTGAACGCTACGCGTCTAGTATTCATCGTTTTAAATTTCTCCGTACGCTAACGTTACTATCACTACGCTAGAACAATCGTCGTTGCTAGGTTACGGTTGCTAGACCTGCAATTGGTTGACTTTCGGTAGTCACTCTGTTGTCAAGTTTGTAGTTTGGCTCTCAGGTTAGCCAACCGTTAAAGATATACTTTTCTTCTTCTAATACGAAGTCATGACGCTCCGTGTCTAGATGTACGAGTAGAACCGAATAAACCCGATTTGCATTACACGGCTAAAATACGAACAGTGCCAAGTGGCTCATCAATTAAAGTCCGTGACTGTACCTACAAATCTACAATCCTCGTTTAAAAAAAAAAATGATGAATCCCACTTTATAATTCATCAAAAAGTTGTTTTTAAGGTAGCTATCTTATTATCTTATCTTAATAGCAGAGAAATACATGCATTTCGTTTTTATTTAAATAACGTCTACGTGATTGTATTATGTTTAAATGTAACATGACTTCTGGACGAAAGCATTGTGCAAGCAAGACGACGCCATGATCAATAAAATGTGGCAATAATTTGATAAATGAAAAAAAATCAAGGGAATATTCAGGAAAGAATATTTTTCCTCAATTCATGGAATTTTTTCCTTTTTTTTCATTAGCGAACAGTTTATGGCCCAAAATGTAACATCTCCTTTCATTCTAAGTTTCTATGTCAAAAATATCAGGAATTATTATTACTCTAGGGCGTAAATCAGTATTTTGAGTTGAGCTTACTCACACTGTTTGTTCAACTTTTTAGTAATAGGTACCTATTGTATCTGTAAGCCTTAGATAATATTTGTGCTTTACATGAATCTCACGACCTCCCATTCTCTTTCATCAATTATTAAAATGTCGGCCTCTGTGTGCGCAGGAGTCGCTGTTGGAGCGCGGCGGTCCCATCCGTCGGCTGGTGCTCGGAGAACTCAAGGAAACCTTCTCGATACGCGACCGCGAGTATAAGCAAAATGTATGCTTCGCAATCTGTTTGAGGTTGCGAATCAGAATTTTATATTTTATAAAGCGTGCCGCTACAATGGCGATATTAATTTAACACACGGGTAGGGCTAGTGGCCAGTAAACGTAACAATAATAATAAAATAAAATAATTCGTAAATTGAAAAATTTAAATTTTCAAACAAACTAAGTAACAAACACATAAAATTGAGATAACTCTGTGTAAAAGATTCACTCATGAAGCTACCTACCAGCTGGCTTACGTTCTTTCGGCTTTTCGGTACTATGCTTTGTTGTCGTAATTTCTAAGAAATTACGCGGCTTTCCTCTATTCGCCTACCATATGATCCGTGAAGAACTGTAGCGGAGAGGTCCTCTTCGCTACTGTTCTTTAAGTACAGGTTGCTCCAGGATGGTAATTTAGAAAATTGTAAATAAATCAATATAATATAACGTTTAATGAAATTCAAATATTTTCTAACGAATACGCGAAATCGTATAAGTGTGTTAAATTAATGTCGCCATTGTAGCGGCACGTTGTATAAAAATATTAGGTGGGTTATTAATGTTGAGAAGTCGGCGTTTGATTTTCAGAGCCACAGTTGCTTAACTCTTTCCGATTTAGTAGTGTCACTAACCACGTCTTTCATATTTTTTGTGATCATCTTATTAAAAAAAAAAATAGAATAAACTCTAGAACCACTAAACCGAAAAGCAATAGCAATACAATACAGTAAAGTCAAATATAATTAATAGGTTTTTTTTGTAATTCCTTTCTTTTAGGTGCGGGGCATCGCTGTCTGGGGGAAATTGGTATCGAGCAACCCCAAAGTGTTCGACCTGTGTCGAGGTATTGAACAATTCTTTAAGGAGTCGGACTCCGGAATACTGCAAGTAAGTCCTTCTTCTCCGTGTCGCTGGCACGAAAGTTGTTAAAATTTGGCCAATGTTGGCCCAACACTTCGCCACTCCCACCGCGTGCCGGGCGCGGGCTGCGTGTGGGGGTCGACTTCCAGATGCAGCTGAATACCAGTGTTTTATATAGCTGAGTACTGACGACTGCCTATCTGATCTCCACAACCAAGTTATTGGGTAACACGATACTACGTACGTCAATTCAATCGTCCATTCAATCACCTTATTACAATGACATAAGAATCAAATTAACCCCGCAGGTGCCTGGAGAGTATGAGACAGCGATTTGGTTCGAGGGCGGCAAGTACTACTTGTACCACCCCTGGCCAGCAGACCGATATGGACACAGGGTGAGGTGCATTAATTTTTAGGGTTCCGTACCCAAAGGGTATACGGGACCCTATTACTAAGGCTCCGCTGTTTGTCTGTCTGTCCGTCTGTCACCAGGCTGTATCTCATGAACCCTGATAGTTAGACAGTTGAAATTTTCACAGATGATGTATTTCTGTTGGCGCTATAACAACAAATGGCATGAGCATCAGCACTTGTGGACGTCAAATCAAAATGAAATAAGACAGCTCACAAAACACCCGCCCTCTTGAAATAAGACAGCACACAAAACACCCGCCCTCTTGAAATAAGACAGCTCACAAAACACCCGCCCTCTTGAAATAAGACAGCTCACAAAACACCCGCCCTCTTGAAATAAGACAGCTCACAAAACACCCGCCCTCTTGAAATAAGACAGCACACAAAACACCCGCCCTCTTGAAATAAGACAGCTCACAAAACACCCGCCCTCTTGAAATAAGACAGCTCACAAAACACCCGCCCTCTTGAAATAAGACAGCACACAAAACACCCGCCCTCTTGAAATAAGACAGCTCACAAAACACCCGCCCTCTTGAAATAAGACAGCTCACAAAACACCCGCCCTCTTGAAATAAGACAGCTCACAAAACACCCGCCCTCTTGAAACATGTCTATTGACACACTCATCATCCAGGTTGGTCTGCAAGATAGCGGCAAGGGCTGCGTCATGTACTTCACCCGCGTGGTCCGCATGTGCGAGTACTTCATGGACAACGTGGCCAATATGAAGCGGAAGCCGTTCAGCATCAGCGACGTGGCCGTCACGCAGCGCAGTCCCGACATGCCCGAGCCTGTCAACAAGATGAAACGTTAGTCATCAACATCATCTTCATCATTCAGCCGAAAGTCTACCTACTGCTAGGAAAATCTAAAGAAAGAAAGAATAACGTTTATTTGGACACAGTTCGTGAAACACAAAATAAATAATGAAAAATAATGTCTTTAACAATAGTGTGTGCCTCACGGCTGCGCCAAAAAGGCGTCAAATGGATTCATTTCAGCATTAATGCCAGACTGATAGTGTCTGACGCTGGTATTCTAATGAACCTATATAACTATTTTACGTATATTATCTATCTATAATCTCTATTTTCCGCACACACTCTTCTCTCCTAAAGCGGGCCAAAACTGACAGAAGCAGTCAGGCTCATCCCGCTATTTTCGTTTTTGGCCTGCCGCGGTGGCACTCGGAGGCTCAATGAGGCCTACAGTATATATCTGACATACGGCAGACATAATTTGGCCTAATCACACATAAGCTTAGCAGTTATCTGAGTCCATAATTTTGTTAGCGGGCAGTGTTGTTCCTCACACGCTCTGGAATTCGGACCCCATACGACACTGCGCTCGGTCATTGGCAAAGTCATAAGCCATAAGTCATTTATTTCATAACAAAATACATTGTGTTGAAAATATATTATTACAGTAAACAATAATTATATAATCACCAACATTCCATTTAAATTCATTATTTATCATTCATTATAGAGTATTACAATTCAAAATAATAATTCACTATACATTCAATAGTTAATGTCGTTTAGGTATCTTCTAGGGATCCTTAAATCTATTAACTTTTCTTCTACTATTAGTTGGTTCGACTCCTATCTTAAAGGCCGCTCGCAGCGGGTTCGTCTCGCAGAGTCTTCTTCTGACTGGTGCTCTCTTACCGCGGGTGTGCCTCAGGGTGGCGTTCTCTCTCCGCTTCTCTTTTCTATTTTCATTAAATCTGTCACCAGAGTCATCTCTTCTCACTTCCATCTCTATACACCAAATTGTAAATACCTGCATTCAAAGCAAATAAATTTATTTCATTTCATTTCATTTCATTTATGCCGACGATCTGCAGCTTTACAATAGTTTCATAAGGCAAGATGCCGAAGCCGCCGTGTCTGCCATGAACAGAGACCTGGATTCTATTAGCGAGTAGTCACGGTCCTTTGGACTGCAAATCAACCCTAAGAAATCCCAGGCCATAATTATCGGCGGCAAGTATATGCGGACTAGGCTCGATGTTGCGTCGCTGTCTCCGCTCTGTTTGAATGGAGTTCATATAGAATACGCAACTGCACTTATTGTGGACTGCCCATGTCGTTAGTCAGTCGCAAAGTGCACTACACGTTCCATTCCCTGAAATGCCTTCAGAGTTTTTTGCCCTTGAACACCAAAATCTCCCTTGCTCAAACTCTCATACAGCCCATCATAGACTACGCTGATGTCTGTTATTTGGATGCCACCGAGGAGCTTTTAAATAAACTTGAGCGTTTGAAAAATATCTGTATTCGTTTTGTGTTTAACCTTAAAAAGTATGATCACGTTTCTAACTTTCGCAAAATACTCAAGTGGCTCCCTATTCGACTTCGCAGGAATTCTCGGATATTGTGTTTGCTATTTAACATCCTTCACAGCCCTAAAACCCCATCCTATATGCGGGAACGCTTTTCCTACGCCCGTCCTTTTGATGCACCTTGCAGGTCGATGGATGTCGCTACGTCCCCGTAAGGGGGCGTGGCGAGCGGGATCGGGGCTCCGCCCCTTGCCCGCGGAGGCCATACCGTGACCCGCGACTGCGGGTCCTTCCTTTAGTTTGCCTTGATCGGCGAACGGCATTTGTCGGCCGCGTATTTATCGCGTCCGTGTGATTGATTGCTATGTGTTTTACTGTAGGCGCGCCACGACGCTATGTTCATAGCGTCGCTTTCTTCACGACATCTCGGCGGTCTGTCACCGCCAGGTGAGACTCCGAAGAGAGGCCCGGCGGGTGGCGACCTGCGACTGAGACGCTCCTACAGTATAAGGGTGTAGTTACCCCTCTCCCCGATCACAGATCTAGCCGTTCCCGGTTTGAGGGAGAAACGGTTATGTGTGTATGAGCGGCTTGTATTGTAGTGTACCGCCGCTCATTGTTTGCGTGCGTCGCGGCCCGCGTCGCGCCCACACGTGTTGAGTTTAGGCGTCTGTGTAGTAATGGAAGTCTGTATTCAGTTACGTAGTATGCCTATATTAACTTAGCACACACTACGTAACATATGTATGAGTACATATATGGAGTCTTATTGTCTCGAGTGATCCGCATGTAACCTGGGTGCGGTTCACTCGGGGCGTCAATCCGGGGTAGGGAAGGCAGTGTCCGCAACCAGGTCGCGGGGCAGGCGCCTCGCGTCTAGGGGGCGCGCATGCCCTGGTGCCATCTGCCTGATATGGGGACGCGTCGGCACGCGCGAACATTCCCTTCGCTAGGCGCCGCACGAACTCATCCAGGCTCTCGATCCCGAGGTCCCGGTGGATTACATCGTTCCTCACGAAGCGAGGGGCGTCTACTATTGTCCGCAACGCATAATTCTGCTGCGTGCGGAGCTGCTTACGGTGTCCCTCACTCGTGAGGGCGAACCACGCCGGGGCGGCGTACGTCAAGATGGGGCGTATGTACACGCTCAGCTTGACGCGCGCCGGGATGCGGGATGAGAGCACAGGTCTGAGCAGGTTGCGGGTAACCCTGCCCTGCGCCACAACGTTGCGGACGTGTTGCCCCATTGTGAGCCGACGGTCGATGGTTACACCCAGGTACTTCACCCGGGGCGAACACTCCATGTAGTTTCAGTGGTGGTGGGAGAAGCGCGAACCCGGTGATAAGCGCCTGCGTCTTAACCACGTTAACCGAAAGCCGCCACTTCGACAGCCACTCGGGGAGCAAGTCGAGGGCGCGCTGCATTTTGACGGCCGCGTACTTCGCATTAAGCGATGTGGTAATGTACGCGGCGTCGTCGGCATACAGCGCGAGCATCGAGTCTGGAGTGGCGGGAATGTCGTCGGTGTAACGTGAGTAACACGCCGGCGACACGCAGCTGCCTTGTGGCACACCCGCGCGCACAGGGCGGGCGCTAGATAGCGCCCCGTCGACCACCACCCTGAAAGTCCTGTGGGAGAGGAAGCTAGACACCACCTTGACCACGCGGCGGGGCGTGTCCGTGGTGGCCATCTTGTAGATTAGACCCTCGTGCCACACACGGTCGAAGGCCTTCTCCATGTTGAGGAATACTGCTACTGCGTACTCCTTCTTGTTTTGAGCAGTTGTGAGGTGGTGCAGTACCCTCGACAACTGGAGCGTCGTGCTGTGTTCAGCCCGGAACCCGAACTGCTCCGGGCGTGGCGCGATGTGGGGTTGGAGATGTCGCAGCAGGAGGGCCTCGAACACCTTGGAGACCGTGGGCAACAAGGTGATGGGACGATAGCTGTCCGGCTTGAGAACGTTCTTTCCCGCCTTGGGCAGCATAATGACGCGCCCGTCCTTCCAGGAGGCGGGGAAGGCCCCGGTGCGCAGTATCGCTGTAAACAGGCGCGCCAGTGCCGCTACTGCACGGAACGGCAGGTGGCGCAGCGCTGTGTTAGTGATACCGTCCGCACCAGGGGCCTTTTTGAGCTTTGTTTTTAGGATGGCGCGTCTGACCGCGCCAGGCGGGAAGAATATAGGTTCTTCCTCGGGAGCTATCGGGTTTGCGAAGTAGTCTCCCAGGTGTTTCTCGACTGCTGCGACATGTTCGTGGTCGCTGGTCGGGTTCGGTTGGAATTGACGCTCCAGGTGTATGGCGAAGACCTCCGCCCGGTCATCCGCCGTATACTTGAGGGCCCCGCCGCTGTCCAGTAGTGGACGCACCGGGGCTGGGGTATTCGACAGCTGGCGGCAGAGTTTATGTACCGACGGCCAACTGTCAGTGGTCGCGTCGAAACGTTCCTCACAGCCCGCGGCGGTGTGGGCCTGTAGCTCGGCCTTCACCTTCTCTGCGAGACGGTTGAGTTGTCTTTTGATGGTCGGGCATCTGAGCTGTTGCCACTGCTTGCGTAGGCGCCTCTTCACGGCGATCATCGTGGTGATGTATGGCAGGGGCGGCAGTAGCCCTCTCCCCTGCGGCATCGTCGTTGTCGCCGCTTCCAGGGCGCTTTGAATGCAAGCAGTGACGTCACCCGCCATCTGGTCCACGTCCGGAGGTGACGATGGGCCGAGTAGGCGTGGTGGTGTCTAGCATCTCTCCGAAGGCTGTCCAGTCCGTACGTCGACTTGGCGCTAGCGGCTTCAATGACGTCGGCATTCCCGATAGGACGACGAGTACAGGTTGATGATCCGACTGTAACTCGTCGTCTATCAGTTGTTGGGTGATCTGGCAGTGTAGCCCTCGGTGGACTACGACGTCCAGCACATCGGGCATGTACCGGGCTGCGTCTGGGTAGTGGGTAGGCGCCTCCGGCCCGGTCACAGTGTACCCGAAGGCCCCCCTTCCCTCCCCGCTTCTTCTTCCTTCTCCGCCTCCGCCCTAGAGGTGAGGCTTGGTCTCGTGCGGTGGGTTCATTTGCCACCGCAATCAATGTCGTGGCGTGAGCCTCTGACGACACTTGCGGCCTCTCCGCGGCCGCTAGTGTCTGGCGTGTAGCCGTGATGGCGACGGTCCCCGCCCGCCTGTTTTTGATTTCCTTCTGGAAGGTCGGGCATTTTATATTGTTCGCGGGGTGCGGCCCCCCGCAATTTGCGCAGGTGGCCGGTTCCTCCCGCGGACGCGGACACTCCCGTACCGCGTGCTCACCCCCGCATCGCACACTGGCGAGCGGGCAGTTACACTGGTGCGAACTGTGTCTGAACCGTTGGCACCGGTGGCACTGTGCGGGCCCGCGCTTCCCACGCCAAGCCTCGATCTTGACACCGCGCATCAGGAGGAATACATCGGTGTCATATACATATAGATCGGGCGTCCGGGGTCCTCTTAATAATAGCGTGGAATACACAGCCGGGTCGTCCCTGTGCGCCCTTGATGTGGCGCACGTACTCCGGCTGGTACCCCAACTCCCGGAGTTCCTCCTCTATCTCCTTCGGGTCGGTGCCCGGGGCCTGGATGGGCACCGGGCGGAATGCGGCTGGGCGGATGGAGACCGCGTGCTGCCGGCTCGTCGACGGCGTAGGCGCCACGCGCGCAGGCGACGATGACGTCGGTGTGCCGGCCGCAGCAGCGGTCCCCGATCCCCCCTCTCTTCGTCCCTCTTTCTTCTTTTTCGCCTTTCCAGGCTTCAGCAGTGGTCCGGTCGGCGGCGCACCGGGCAACACGTCGCCTAGATTAGGCAGCGATATTGCCCGGTCCAACGCCGGGCGCACCTCCTCGGCCCCGGCATCGCGGCCGAGCGAGCCGCGCTTGCCGGGGTTCGGCATCGGGTGGGTTAGTGGCCCTCCGCGACCGCGACGGCGCGTACGCGCCGGGCAGCCCGGGGCTGCTTTCCCTGTGTCTGCACAGGCACCGGTGGTTCCTGTACACACACAGAGAAAACGGGTTAAAAACAGGAGAGCGGTCCGCGCGGGAAAGGCACTACACGCGACGCGTAGGATGTGAACAGTGGATCGGCCACTAAGCTAATCCGTATCCCTTGCAGGTCGCATCTTAGACACCTTCTTAAATCCCCTCCCCACTCGACTGACTTTTACTCCTACTCTTTCACTGTGCACGCGGTTCGGTTGTGGAATTCACTTCCGCCTGACATCAGGGACTGCCAAACTGTTGCAGTATTTAAAAGAAGAGTGAAAGAACACTACTTATCCATTTCGTCATAGTTGCATAGTTATTTTAAATTAAGTATATTGTAATTATATTATATATATATATTTTTTTTGTGATATTTATTTTAGGAGTATGTATGTAAGTATATTCTCATATTGTATGTTTATATTTAAATTAGTGAATTGTTTCTTATTTTATGTAATTTATTTCTCTTCTACTCTTACACACGTTGTCTACATCTCTTCTATCGACTTGCCTATCGCAGGTATGCTGGAAGAGATTTCTTTAGAAATAAGCATTGCCTTTGTACGTATTTTTCGGTTCCTTTCTTGGTATCTGTATTTATATGTGTGTGCATAAATAGTTAAATAAATAAATATGAACTCATCGATACTGTAATAATGAGAGTATTTCATTTTATTTATTCTGCAACACATTTAAATGATTTAACTTAATTCAAAATCAATATAAATTCAATTCAAGGAATGTATTCAAACCTCGAGCCTAGACCGTACTAACTAGTAGTGACCCGCCATTGCTTCATATGCATGGGTGGAATCTACTTGCATATCGCCTCATAAATGTCCAAACATCGAAATTTCAGTGCTATATAATTATGAAAGCTAAATTTAAAGTATTCTACACATAAACCTTCCAGAACAAATGTTTTAAATTATGGTGAAAACCGCATCAAACTCAAACTCAAATTCTTTATTGCTCTTTATTATTCTTATTATTATTATCAAAATCTATTGCTAAGTTATTCACACAAGCAGACACGAAAAGCGACTTTGTTTTATACTACTTTGTAATAGAATAATAGATTTATATCATCATCGCAGTATTCGCAGTTCGTATTTCCGAAGATCTTCAAGGCGTATAACTTTATTAACACTGTAAATGTGCATATAGCGATAGCCCCGGGCCGCTGGATAGTCCGCGGCAGTTTCCACGAGGGTGACGCGCGCTTCCCTGAGGACCACCGCGGGCGCCAGGCCACACCCGTCTCCATCGCAGCGCTGGCGATGACGCAAGTCATCGACTCTAATGAATGGACGTCTGAAGATGTTGATGAGGTTACAACTATCACCGTCCTTTTTATGATAAATATGTCCGCTGATTGTAAGTTGTCCTGCTGAAACCGATAAATATGACTTTAAAACATGCAGGTAACATTTAAAAACCCTCCCTCTTTTCATCTGTGTGGTTCTTTCCTACAAAGACCTCGGTAAATAACCTACATGGTTCTCAAATCATCTAATCATAACAAGTCATTGAATGAACTCTAACAGGGGTTCTCAGAGTAGTCGCTAGAAAACAGCTACCCCATGGGGCTATAAAAAATATTTGACATAATAATTATCATAAAGCATCATCGTCTTCCTACCCTTGTCCCACGTACAGTATGCTAAATATAAATATACTTAGTGTATCTACTACATCTTGTAGACGCTAGTCCGCGGTGACTCGCTCTACCAGAACACGATGGAACATCTTGAGAAGATGGGCATCAGCATGGACGCGCCGCCAAGTACTGAGGAGGGCCAGGAGGAAGAAGGAGAGGAACTCGCCACCGGCACCCTGGCAGCGGCTGATGTATTGACCAGGTACAGCTTGAATGACGCTATTTCCCGAAGGGGTGGCAGATGTATACGGGCTAGATTGTTGAGGCGCGGCAGTAAGGTGCGCGCGCGGCGTAACACCCTTTTCGGAAGGAAAAGGCTCATGATACTCCTTGAATTAGTGAGATATTTTTTATTTGCATTTACTGATTCAGAAAATGGGCAAGTTTCATAAAAACTTTTGTTTGACGCGGCGAACGCTCGCTTCGAGTACTTACTTTGAATTTTTTGAATATGTTTTGTTGTTTCTATTTAGAACTGCAATTTCAGAGGTATAGCACTTTGCCCGACCTTGGGATACAACGTAAGACCCCATGACGCTTAGCTCTCACAACATGGGTTATAAAAAACTATGAAAAATTGAAATAAAAGTGATTTATACCTACACGATACAGGTATACGATACAGATTATGTTAAAAAAAAATCCTGTATGATCCGAAAGGAACACAACACATAGGTAACAAATAACATTACCAAAGACTGATAAAAAACAAAACCGTATAAAATCGATAGATTTGGTTATTCAATTCAAAAATTAAATGTTCTTCAATAACCACTGCTCTCAAAACGGTGAAGGAAAACATCGTGAGGAAACCGGCATGTCCTACAACCAAAAATTCGAAGACATTTGACATCTACCAACCTCCTCTCTGTGGACTTCCTTCCACAGAGAGGAGGCCTGTGTCCCAGCAGACTATTACATTAGAGGCTGATTGCTTTTATTATTAGTATATTATTTCCGTTCATTTCAGGTTCAAAGTGTCGGATTACGACTGTATCGAGACAGAAGTGATGGACAGCGCGTACACGGGTAAATAAAGAATTCTACTATTTTTCCTTTAGCTTTAGTGTCTACGAGCGATCTTTTAACGCTGCCCTTTTTATAGCGCACTAGATTTTCAACGCACTGCTTATCGCCGAGAGTTGAAAGTCCAGTGCACTGTAAAAATCGTCGCGTTAAAAAGTTGCGTATCTAAGTAACATTGAATTCACACTACCCGCGCGACGACGCACGACTGTTTGTATACAGGGTGGCATCATCGACGCACAAACTGTAACCATGAATTCAGCACATGAATTTAGACCCCCTAGCGTAGAATTCTTTTGTCGGTTATCAAAAAAGAAAATCAGCTGTTTCATAGAAAAGTGCAGCAAATTTTATTTTTAGTGTATACGTACGAACGTACTACCGCGATAAAAAGTATCCTATATGTTAATCCAGGTTATAAACTATCTGTGTGCCAAATTTCACCAAATCGGTTCCAGCCGTTGTTGCGTGATTGAGTAGTTAACATACATTCAAACACACAAAAATACAAATTTTCACATTTATGTAGTAGGATTATGTAGTAGGATAACCGTCAAATAATTTCAACGAAAGGGTCCAGAATCCATGTTCATCGAATCTCATATTCCTATTTTGCTTTCCTAAAAATATTATTGAACACTCTAGTATAATGAATGCGCTCTTTTTGTGAACCTAAAAATATCTTATTTTGCTTTCCTAAAAAATATTAAATAATTGCCGATTAACTGCGACCAACTTGTATGTAGCGCCCGCCGGCCGCTAGCGATGTAACGCTCGCTTCGTTCGCCCGGCTCGCGCGCGGTTGGTCACAGTTCTAACCAACCCTAACCCGTTTCGTCAGAGTACCTGCGAGAAAAGGGCAGAAAGTTAAAGTGAGGTGGAGTCTAATTTAAAATTTATAGCTCAAACTCAAAAACTCAAACTCAAAGCATTTATTTCAATTAAACCATTTACAGGCACTTTTGAATTGGTAAAGAGTCGGTCAGTTAAATCAAATCAAATCAAATCGTTTATTACAATCCATAACTGTTGATGAATTTACACTACTTGGACTTACATTAGATAAACATATTAACTGGAAAACACAAATACAAAAAACCCGTTCAAAAATTTCAAAATTTTCGTACGCTCTCCGCGAAATTAAAAAGTCAACCAGTCTACAATCGGCCCTCACCACCTATTATGCGTATGCCAATGCATGGCTTAGCTATGGCATAACTCTCTGGGGAAATAGTACAGATGCACCGACACTATTTACCCTACAAAAGAAATTACTTAGAATCTTGGTAAACATTGATCAAACTGACAGCTGCAAACCCTATTTTCTAAAATATAATATTCTAACCCTCCCCTGTATCTACATTCTAGAAATATGTAAATTTGTCAAGTAAGCATAAGTAAGCATCAAGATTTCTACACAAAACGCGAAGACATCCAATCACAGTATACACTTAGGCACCGATCTAGACTAAACATACCAACATCCAAATTAAAAATGCATTCTACAAGTCCCTACGTAATGTCTATAAAAATATATAACAAACTACCTGACATATTAAAGAAAGAAGAAAAGTTGAATATATTTATTAATAAACTTAAAAAATTACTGATAAACAAATGCTATTACTCCTTAGATGAATATTTAAATGATACACAAAATATGAAAAAATAATAATAATTATATATTAATGATACGGATTTTTTTAATATATAAATATGTAACAAAAATAATAATTAAATAAATTAGCAATTATAATAAATTAAACAATATAGCAATAATAATTATTCGAAGATAAACAATTTATATAAATTAATAAACAGAATTATAGTAGATATGTACATACATATCGAAATAATCTAAAATATTTAAGTACACTTTTACAGATAAAACAATACATAAACAATAGATAAACGAAATAATAGATCCTATTTGCGATCTCCTGACTTTGAATAAATGTAAGTTAAAACTTGCATGATCCCCTTAAACAGGGCTTCCTCTCTCCTACCCTTTTGCTGTGCCCTACAGGGTCCATAATGATCTAAATATATAGTTACCACCTAAGTACACATTATGGTAAAGCAATAAAGATATTGAGTATTGAGTATTGAGCATAATGTACAAAATATAGGTGGTAAATAAAAAAAAAATAGAAACAATTATGGACCCTGTCGGGCACAGCAAATTTTTAAATAGGTAGAGAGAGGAGCTCTTTACAATTTTTTCTTGATATTGAGTTAAGAATTATTTATATCCTATTACCTATGTATTCATATTTCCATTCATTCACTTATTCTATTAATATTTTATATACAAGTCTATCCATTTATTTATTTATTTAAGTATATTTAATATTGCTTACTTCTTTACATGCTTAAAAATTGTTTATTATTATTAATGTAGTATAATTTTAAGTATTATGGTATAGTTTATTTTTATTATTTTACTCATTAGAATATATCAGGGAGTCATAATTATGCGTAATTATTATTGGATTGAATTTATCCGTTTTACGTTTTTCGGTATCCTATTATCTATGTATTTATATTTTCATTAGTTTACTTATTCTATTAATATTTTGTATAAGTACAGGTCTATCTATTCATTTATTATTTATTTAATTATATTTAGTATTGCTGTTTCATTACTCGCTTAAAAATTGTTCATTGTTATTAATGTATCTAATTTAATTATTAAGTATTTTGGTACAATTTATTTTTGTTATTTTAATTATTATTATTGGATGTATCCGTAAGATATTCTTGTATTGTATAATAGCTTTTTTTAAGTATTGTTTTAGTTTTTTTTTAAATATACTGGTTTTGTTTTGTTGTTTTATGTCTTCTGGTAATTTATTATATATTCTTATTGTCATTGAATATGGACTAGATGAATGTAATTTAAGGCGGGAGGGGGGCAAATTTAGTCTAATTTTATGGCGCAACGAATAATTTGTTTGTATGCCTCCTCGTGTGCTGTAAGAATCTGGATATTTACGGACCAGTTAACATAGTTCTAAGACATAGATACCAACCAAGGTGAGAATTTTATGTTTTTGAAAGTAAGGCTTGCAACTATCGGTTTGTTCTATATTGGCAATTATTCGTATTAGCTTTTTTTGCAGGGTAAATAGGGAGGGAGCGTCTGTACTATTTCCCCATAAGATGATGCCATAACTAAACCAAGCATGGGCATACGCGTAGTATGTGACTAGTGCGGTTTTTAGGTTTGTAATCTTTTTTATTTCACGGAGAGCATATGAAAACTTTGAAATTTTTTATTTTACCAGTTTTCCAGTTAATATGAGTGTCTATTGTTAAACCTAGGAGAGTGAAATTGTTAACTGTTTCTAATTTATGTTGATTGAAAGTAATATCTATATTTATTTGCTGTTTCTGCCAGGGGTGAAACGCCATTAGTTTGGTTTTGGTAAAATTTATTTCAAGATTATGGAAGAATAGTCGTAAGTTCTACATTTAAATTGGCATTCGTTTGGCATGAAGTCAGGATCGAGATATCATCCGCAAATAGTACACATGGCCTGTCTATGGTTTTGGGGAGGTCATTTATATAAATGAGGAAAAGGAAGCAACGTATAACATTTCCCTGGGGAATTGAAGCGTGTATTGATTTAACATCAGATCGAATGAGCTGTGCTTCTTTTGTTTTTTGATTATAATATCCAATCTCAACTAATTGCTCTCTATCCTTTAAATATGATGCGAACCAGTCATGGGCTTTCCCGCGTGTTCCTATTCCGTATAGCTTATTTAATAATATTTTATATTGCACTTTGTCGTAGGCCTTGGTCATATCGAGTAATATCCCTATTGCATATTGTTTATTATTTATAATATTCAATGCTTCTTGCATGTATTTATAAACAGCTAGCGTTGTAGATCTGTTTTTTCGAAATCCATTTTGGCAGTCATCGAAAATCTTATATTTCTCACAAAAGGAATATACACGATCACACATTGCTCTTTCGAAGGACTTTAGTTGCTGTAGAGGAAGAAGAGAAATTGGTCTATAGTTACTTGAATCTGTTTTTGCGTTCTTTTTATGGATAGGTTTGCGTTCTTTTTATTAAAGCTATTTTTAGTTGATTGGGGAAAATGCCCTCTTCGAAGGATTGATTTATTAATTTATAGAACGGCAATGTAAGTTCACCAGCGCACTGTCTGAACAGAGTCGGAGGGAGTTCATCTATGCCGTGGCTGTTTTTATTTTTTAGGTTCTTTAAGATCTGGTTTACTTCATATCCGTCGGGGTAAGAAACATGGTGTTTTCAGTAGGGTTAATCACTGATGGGTCTCTCTGTACACTGCCTGATGTGTGTGTGGTATTTTCCCCAATGGACGCGAAAAAGTTATTGAAAACGTTAGCTACTTGTTTAGGTTCACTGACTAGATTTATTGTTTGTAGCGTTATATTTTGTTTTTCTTTTTTAGTTTTTTTGTTTGTCCGTTCTTTTACAATATTTCACATGGTTTTAACTTTATTTGATGATTTATTCATTTTATTTATGTAACAGAGTCAGTTAACAGTTAGTCAGAGAGTTGAAGCTAGTTGCCCATTCCAAAACGTAGATCTCTATGGAGAAGAACGGGCAAGAAACTCCAAGGACACTCTTTAAAAAATGGATATAGATATTACAAAATCCTGGGTACAGTATTCATGTTGCTTCTATATGTGAGAACAATGTAAAACAAAAAAATAATCAAAAGCAATTCAAAATTTAAGATTAAAAATAAGCTCTGGCAAATATGAGGTGACCAGTCTCAACTGACGGCGCCCGTTCACGAACATGACATGTGGATCAGCACCATCCAGCTCAACCATTTTGTAGGGAACCGAATGATCCAACACACGTGCCACCATCAGCGAGACATTTACGTGAGCATGACATACTCTCATCTGCCGTGCTATTTCAAGTCAACATACATCATACCATACTAAACGGCTCCATGGTACTCACATTTACAATTATTGAAAAAATGCTTCTAAATTATACAAAACTAGTTTGCAAAGAAAAGCGAGCAATTAATATAATATTATTTTCAGATAAGTTAAATAACAAATAAACAATAAGTTCGTAATGTCAGGAAAAAAATAAGAAATAGTAAAAAGGGGGAAGCAACACTTCCAATTATGAAATTTTAACTAGTGAGCCCAAGTGCCTGTGGAGTAGGACCAGCGTTAAGCCAAGCATTTTTATCTACGATATAATCATCCAACTTATAATATGCTTGTCAACATAGTGTGCGTTTAATGCATGTTTTAAATTTCTTCTCATTTAGTTGAAGAATATCGAGTGGAATTTTATTATAACATTTCACACAGTACCCCATAAAAGAAGTATGTACTTTTGACAATCTGAAACGTGATCTAATTTGTTCCTATTTCTAGTGTTAAAATTATGCCTGTCACTTATTTTACTAAAAAGATGTAGATTTTTCCGAACTTGCATAATGTTTTCATATATATACTGACAAGGTACCGTCATGATGTTAATTTTTTTAAACAGTTCCCTTAGAGACTCGCGTCTGCGGAGGTTGTAGATGGCTCGGATAGCTCTCTTTTGCAGAATAAAGATAGAATCAATATCTGCAGCCCGTCCCCACAGCAAAATACCGTAAGACATGATGCTATGAAAGTAATTAAAATAGACCAGTCTCGCGGTATCCACGTCTGTTAGTTGGCGGATTTTCCAAACAGCGTAAGCGGCTGAACTAAGTCGTCCTACAAGTGATGTTAAGTGAGGACCCCACTGTAATTTTGAATCAAGCGTAATCCCCAGGAAAACCGTCTTTTCGACGAATTGTAGTATCTCCTTATTCAGTACAACTTGACAATCACTACTTCTAACATTCGGTAACGCGAATCTAATGCATTTTGTTTTCTTCTCATTTAATACCAAATTATTTACAGTAAACCAAATATGGACCTTAAGCATAGCGTTATTTACGTCGTCAAACTCCTGTGCATGTCATTATAGCGTGTGCATCATTAGGTGGTCAATAAGTTTTTAGAAGATCAGTATAATAATATTAATTCCTTTTGATTAAATGTGTGTCTGTGTAGTGTATTGTAAACGTGTATTTCAACTAAAGTGTCTCGTCCGCCAGGCACCCTGAACCCCGAGGCCGGGACGGGCGCGCCCGCGCTCAAGACAGTCCTGCGGCAGTTCTTCAAGGAGCACACGCACGGCGTGTTCACCGCGCGCGGTGCCTCCGTCGCCATCTGGAAGCATGGAGGACACTACTATTTCTTCGATCCTCATGGCTGCGATGAGAATGGTGAGAATTAGTTAGCTTTATTTATTTCTTTGTTTTTCCAGCAGCAGTTCCAGGGATGTTACGGAAATTGTTTTACCGGAACCGGTGCCGGAGTCGGAATCACGTGTTAGGGCATAAATCGAATTGATTACGTGTGACTGTGATAATCCGGAGTCACATGTAATCTGTTTGATTAATGTCTTAACACGTGTGACTCCGGAATTTGAATTTGTCTGCATCTTTTTATTTGACTTTTTTGTCGTACCTATTTGGGTTTTAGATAGTTTCAAAACAGAGCATTTAGCCTTTCGTTTGCACTACTTGGGCACAGAACTCTAAAACCTATATGTTCGCAGGTCTCCCCTCCACCGAGCCCCGCGCCACAGCCTGCTTAGTCCGCATCAAGGGCAACGTGAATGAGCTCGCCGACGTCCTCCTCAGCAACCTGGCGCCCGGCAGCGATGACAGTTTCAACATCTCGCCCGTCGCCATTACCGCGACCAAGCTCAACCCAGAAATAGGCGCGCCCGAGACTAAGCTAGAGGTAACGAATGGCATCAGGGAGTTAGAGGTATCAGCAACAGGGTGGAAAGTTCACTCATCCTCTATACAAAAAGGAGGATCCCCCGACCAGACGGGTGTGGTGTCTGGCGAGCTAATATATAATTATGTCGATCGTGCGGTAAACTCTTTGCGCGACGCAGGATTTGTGTGACGTCAGGTCTTTGATGCGTAGTTCGCATGTAGCGATGTAGATGTCACCACTGGGACATATTAATACCGATAGGCAACAATCCGACAATCTGACAATTTTGTAAGTTTTTTTCGTAGTGTCTGCTTTATTAAACAAATAAACAGTATGTTGACTGGCTCGTTGGTCGAGTGGTCGCAAGCGCTACTGCTGAGCATGAGGTTTTGGGTTCGAAGTATGGCTTTGTTTAGATTAACTAAAACAAGCAAGTCATTTCTTATAAACAGTATCCGCTTTTATAACAAGTTGCCAAAGTCGGTTACAGAACTTAGCGATGGAAAATTTAAAACCCATATCAAACGTGTCCTTATCAAAAAAGCATATTATAAGATTAAAGACTACGTTGGCAATAATTCCTTCTGCACATGTGGCTTCCCTGGTATCTTATAAACGGCATAATTATGTAAGAGTCTATTAACTGCTCCCAAATTACCATGTTTATTTTCTTTACATTCATCCTTGACATAATCATTGTATTTGACATTATTCCTATTATTATAGATACCTCCAATTTAATTTCAACTCCTAGTGGCTTTTGTGGACATGATAATTATTCAATTTGTTACAGTTGTAATAGCAATCACGTCATTTGGCTGAAATACGTGTTTTTTTTTTTATTTGTCTTTTATATAGATTATTTTCTATTTTGTGAATGTGAGAACTTTGTAGGCTTATTGGACTGTAGATTTACTGAACATCTATTTTGTTAAGTACCTGGTACTTACTTGTTGAAAGGCCTACATTGTCCTCCCATGCCTACTAACACTGTAATTTAAAAATATTGTAATAGCCAATTATTTTTAAAAGAGTAACCGTGGAGTTTCTTGCCGGCTCTTCTCCATAGGAAACGACCAATTGGCACCGTGCACCTAGCTACTGACGTTTCATAAGTGCCCGTGTAGGTTTATGTGAAATAAAATATTTTGATTTTGATTTTGGCTCAAAATACTCTAAATGGTGTCAACTATCACCCCCTTAAGACTCAGCAGCTAGCTTCCAAACACCCTGCATATTTAAGTAAGTTAGCAAGTAATAAATAAAACTATATTGTTCTCAGAGCAAACAATACGAATGGATCAACAAGGGCACGGCCGCCATTATGATGGGCCCGCGCGGAGAGCACGCGGCTGTCGGCAAGGCGGCTGAGAAGTGTGGGATTGGTGTAAGTAATATTTTATGATTCAGTAGCTAACCAGCTATCTAATTGCGTAACTTATTTTCGTAACCGACTATTTTTTTTCATTTTGACAGTTCAACAATACAGATTTTTTTTTCGAACTTATTAAAAGAAAGAAAAAAAAAGAAAAGAAAGAAAAATTGTTTATTAATCAATGGAATACATTTGTTTCAAACCGATTCCAATTCTGATGGATAATGTATTACGCAATAAGGGTGCTGTAGGTAATCACATTCATTTAAGGCGTGTCCCCGAGCAAAACGACATGCAAGCCGTGTTTTTGTGCAGTTTTTGGAGCAATCTATTGTTATTTAGAAGAAAAATTAACTGAATTTTTTTTTCTACCGAATCTTGATTCCATTTTCTTTTCAAGGAGTAACTGTTAGTCTCCTTACAACAAAACCACAGAAATGAGAAATAATTATTGATAAAATGTTCACATGCGTCCCTCGTGAAGTAAGCACTATTTAAATTTTGTAGCTGACACTAATGGAAAGACAAGTTAGTAACGAACATTTTGCAAGAATGTTTTTTTTTTTTTAAAGGCAAAAGCTTATCGAGACCACATTTTATAAGGAAACTAGCACTTTGCCCGCGACTTCGTCCGCGTGTATCTCGTATTTCCCTCTAAAAACTTCCACAACCCCCTCCACCCCCTTCGAAAGATAGTTTTCCAAAATTAATATTTACGATCTTTAACATTTATTTACGATCTTTACCCCCTTAAACTTTATCCCTTTTACACCCCGTTAGGAGCTGATTTTTTATTTAGTTTTCGAGCTCATCCGACAGCGCGTTAAAATTTTTACTTACTTAGTTTGACACCCCGTTATTGCTCTATGGTAAAAGAATTTCCAAAAACCCTTTCTTTCATTTGTAGTGGATGTCTACGTCATAATAACTATCTGTGTGCCGAATTTCAGCCCAATCCGTTCAGTGGTTTGAGCTGTGATATAGACTACCCCTTTCACCCCGTTGGGGGTAGATTTTTGAAAAATCCTGGTTCACATTATTCTTTATTTTTGGTTTAAATTATAAATACTGAGTTTCGAGTTAATCGGACCGCGCGTTAAAATTCTTCTATACAAACTTTGACACCCCCCAATCCCCGTTAAGGGGGTAGTTTAGGAAAACGGAAGATGACAATCTTTATAATTTACTTAGATACGTATTCGTGCAAAGTTTCCAGTCTATTAACTCAAGGAATAAGATTTTTCATTCAAACAAAATTCCCCCTTTTCACCACCTTGAAGGTCGAATTTCTAAAAACCCTTTCTTGGTTGATGCTTACGTCCTAAAAACGATCTGTGTGCCAAATTTCAGCCCAATCCATTCAGTGGTTTGAGCTGTGATATAAATTACCCTTTTTAACCCCGATAGGGGTAATTTTTTGAAAAACTCTGATACGCATTATTCTTTACTTGTGATTTTAAGTATAAAAACCGAGTTTCGAGCTAATCGGACCGCGCGTTAAAATTCTTCTATACAAATTTTGACAACCACCAATCCCCGTTTAGTTTAAAAAAAAAAAAAATGGTCATTTTTATTATTTACATAGATAAATATTCGTGCCAATTTTCAAGTCTATGAACTCAAGGAGTAAGATTTTGCATACAAACGAAATCCCCCCCTTTTCACCCCCTTAAATGTCGAATTTCCAAAAACCCGTTCTTAGTGCGCGCCTACGTCGTAATAACTATCTGTGTGCCAAATTTCAGCCTAATCCGTCCAGTGGTTTGAGCCGTGCGTTGATAGATCAGTCAGTCACCCTTGTATTTTATATATATAGATTATTCTAAATATTTCTAATATAACTCTGCGTATTCACTGCTGTACCTCTAACTCATGTGCGCGGTGTGGTGCGGCAAAGAGGGAACAAAGTGCTCTAAGAAAAGTGAAAATAAAACTTGGTATAGCTAGCTATAGCTCACAAGTACGTTATAAAAAACAAATTTACATTTTCATCAGATATTATCGGAACACTGACTATCAGGTATGTTTCTTGTGTCAGTTCGACTGTTTGTTGTGATCGTGGTAATCTTTTGATGTTGACTCCATACAGGAGGACGACATGGCGGGCCGCACGCTGGGGCTGGCGGCGGCCGCGGCCTTCGCGGCGGCCTCTGAGTCCGTGCCGCCGCCGCACATGCACCAGGACCATATGTTCAACATCCTAGGTAAGCACGACTTTATCTCAAGCATACTCAATACTCATATTATTCAATTCTACATTGTGTATTTAGGGAATATAATGAGATTTTTTCCCCTTCCGATTAGGGGGAAAACGGTAATTGGAGCCTACTGAGGGAAAATGTTTACTTTGTTAAATTTTTTATTAGGAACTTTTACCTCATTTAATTGACTATCTTTTTAACAAAGTTTAAATCAACAGCCACGCAATAACAAAGATTTTACAGAAACAGTCAATCGCTTCCATTAGGTACCCGCTCGCTCACATAACTTTGCGCTCCTAAAGCAAAATCGTAAAGAAATAGGCAACTACTATTAAGAAATAGCATTGACACAATCTGATACTCAATTTTGACTCCTACAGACGCCGGCGGAGACTACTACCTGAACCACCTGAAGAAGACAGGCCGCAAGGAGCTCACGATAGATGACCTCTCGGAGAAGTTCGAGATGGGGGCCAACACCTTCTCTATCGAGCTGGGCGAGCCCATGCGACTGCCGTTGCGGCTGCCGGATGAGGTTCCCGGGGTGAGTTAGAACATACATACCTACTAATTATTTCTCGCGTTCTGAAACGTACTTCAATTGTTATATTTGATTTCTTATTGATAAATTGTATTTCACCTTATACGTGACACTGACAGTCAAGTTTTTATTATCAATTCGTGTAATTCTGTGACATTGACATTATGACGATCGTGCACGGAGCAAACAAAAATAGACCTTTTTTTACCGTAAATGTGTGTCCAAACATTGACCTGCCGCGAACGGATGCGAACGCTTCTGTCTAACTACTACTACCTGCCGCGCACAAACATTCGTCAGTAATTGTGTTTGGACGGTACCTACTTCTACGTAGAGTCCGCGCCACCGCCCGCTGAAGTCCGCCGGAAAATGGTGGAACTACATTTTTTAAAATGCAATTTCATGCAAAGACATAGACACTGGCGCCGCGTCAAAAGGACTTCAGTGTGGTGGCACGCACTCTGTTAGAACTAACAAGAACTATGCAGTAGTAGTTCTGATGCCAATTGAAGTGCCCGGCGTGTCTCGGATATGTCGCGCAGTACTGCCGCGCTAACATTCGTTGGTTTAGTCCACACTAGAGCGCGGCAGAAATGTCACCTGCAAACGCCGCGTGTTGCTGCCGCGCTCTTGTCGCTCAAGTTTTAGACACACCTTCACCGGTAGGTACAGTAAAATCTCTGCCCTGTTATATTTTTCTCAGGAAGGCGAAGGAGGCGGCGGTGGAGGTGGGGGAGACCTGGGGGAGGGAGAGGAAGAGGAGAAAGTGGAATTCAAACGTTAGTCAAACGAAATAATTAAGTCTGTTAGAGTTGTGGATGTCGTTTGTGTAATTCATAACTCTGTGACGGTCTCTTCCTAAAATCCGATGTGCTATAATAGACAGCATTTCATATTTTATTTTCAAGATACTTTAGGGCGAGCGCGCACTTCGACTTTTTTTTTGCAGAAATGCAATTGTTTAAGGTAACATTTATTATGGTCGCGGTGACATTTTTCTTGTACACATCGTAGGGCGCGCTCGCTCTTATGGATATCTTCAAATTTAATTACACAGTTATCCATTATCTTTCGACTGACCGACTCATTGACAATTCAGAAGTGTCTGTAATTGATTTCTTTTAAAATGCTTTGTGTTTAAAACCCATTTCAGTGACGTTATCGTTAGTTTTTACAACTTTTAACGTTTTACAACCCGGAAACTTTGCAGTAAAACAAACATGTACAGCCACGGACTTTAATTTATAAGCCACCTTCAAACTTTTCAATTTTACAGTTTCGTACATTCACGAGATTACACAATTAAACACGAAATCAAACCGTACGTTCGTAAACAAGATGACAAATAAATTACTTATAATCGGAAATAGTCTTATCCATAGAGGTTGACTAATAAGTTCTCAATGATAAAAATAAAAAAAAAGTTGGATTAAGTTTATCCAATCTATTTGATACTGACCTCGTTTGAATCAGAGCTCATTAATCGATTATTTTGAAAACTTATCTCAACACAGTGACAGTTGAAATGTCGATGTCAGAGACGTTAATTTCGAAGTTGTCGAAATGACTATTATTATTTCCACTTACGCTAACGTTACTATCGCTACGCTTAACCAATCGTTGCTAGGTTACTGTTGCGACCTGCAATTGGTTGACTTTGGGTAGTCACTCTGCTGTCAAGTATGTAGTTCTGGTTCTCAGGTTAGCCAACCGGTAAAGTTATTAAATATAATTTTCTTCTACTAATACGAAGACATTATTAAATATAATTTTCTTCTACTAATATGACTTTCCGTGTCGGGAACCGAATAAACCCGATTTGCATTACACGGCTAAAATACGAACAGTGCCAGGTGGCTCATCAATTAAAGTCCGTGACGGTACCTATATTCGAACACAGAATAGAAAAATAAGAAATAGTATTTTTGATATTTTTGAAATGTTTTACTGATGCAGATATGAAGGACTACCTCTTCAAGATGTGGTACGACACCACGAAGCCCACCACCATCTCGCTGCTCCTGGGCGACTACCACCAGCTCGGCCTGTGGATGTCCGCCGGAGGGAAGGTGGTGGCGTTCGACCCTGCGCCCACAGTCACCAAGGGACTGCTTATAGCGACGAGGATTAAGAAGGGTGAGTAGTTACTTGTTAGAATAGATTAGTATGAAATAGATTGAAATGGAATGGATTGGAACAGATTGGATTATAATTGAACTGCTTGGAATGGAAATGAATAGAATAGAATGGAACAGAATACAATAGAATGGAATGGTATAGAATAGAATAGAATGGAACGGGATAGATTGGTTAAAAAAGGAATAAAAAAAACTTATTTGCTAAATCAATTATTATTTAACGGGTTTTTGCCTAACCTGGTTCGAAATACCTTGTCTATTCATAAAGTCGAAAGTCAATCATTTCAATATGCCAATCTTTTGAACGTCAAAATGTACCTACACGAATATATAAGTGATTCTAGTCGCCATTTCCAAAAGGTAGTTTCGTAAAGAAGAATGGGCAACAAACTCCGTAGTGAATGTTTCACAAAAATATACAATAATATTATGATTAATGAGAAGACGATGTACCTACGATAAAATTACTTTTATATAATGCAATAGGTACCAAGTAAGTAGGTACCTACCTATTAAAATTAAGGACATGACATTATTTTTTGTCAATTATGAGCCCGCTACAGAGCATGGTAGCAGCAAGCAGCAACAACTTAGAAAGTTAGTTTTGAATGTTTATTCTGTGATTCGACCTCTCAAATGAAGTAAAAATGGGTTTGATAATATTGACTTCACGCGTTTAAACCAAAAGTCATTTATTCTTAAATTAAGCTTAGGTAAAATTTGCCGAAAAATCAAAATAAGACCGTCCCCCAAAACGCCCTTCAGCACTCCGCAGTGCTTTAGCTGCGAAGAACTAACGCAACAACGCTCTGATTCCAAACATTATTATGCAAAATATACAACCATTACAAAACACAAAACATTGAATTAAATAATATTATATCGGCTAGCACACGCCATTGTAGGCGGAATTTTTCATTGGTACACACTTGTGTAGCGCCGTTTTCATTTTTGTTATAATTTTTATTCAATATTATACCGCGGAATGACCGGGGATGTACTTGTATCGTGTATTTTGGTTTACGGGTGTGCCACTTGGTGTCTCGGCGGATCCCTTCACCCGCTTGGACTATGGGACTGTCACCAACGAAAAAGTCGGCCTATCTATCGTGTTTATCAGTTGTTTAGACTAAACACCTTTTAAACATGACATTTATGTGATATTTATTTTTTTGACATAAAACTGACGACTGACACGCGCTTAACAGGTGTCTAAGGTTTGTGGTAAGGCCCTTAGTCTTGGTGTTAGCTGATACTGCGTTTTAATCTTTTATTGTATGATGCAGGGGACGAACTACGTCTGCAGCGCCTGAGGGACGAGATGACGGGCGAGAGTGCCGGAGACGAGGACGATGAGGAAGGAGGCGGTGCGTACCTCATTTTTTAAATTTATTTGAAATAGGTTGTTTAATTAGACTGCCTCATTGGCCTAGTGGCCACAAGCGCTCTTGCTGAGTTCAATTCCCGGGTCGGGTAAAGTGTTATTGGGTTTTTCATCTTGAATTTCTCAGCACAATTCTGGAATCTGGATTTCTGCCCGATTGATGGCAATAGGCTCGCCCCCAATTACATGTGACTTGAACATATCTGGCGAAATGTGTGTGTACCCTAGCCTAACCCTACGGGCAATTTTTTCTTTTACAAACGTTCCAATGGTCTCTATAATAAGAGTTTTTGACATACTTTCCATACGAAATCTGTCAAAAACTGACAATGGCGAGCCATTGCAACGTTGGTAAATTAGTAAAGACTACTAATTTACCAACGTTGCAAAAGCCCCAGGTGTCAGAGTTTGAAGGCCGCGGCAGATTGATTGAAATAACTTTATTGGGTTTTTATAGTAGGAATGTATCAGTAGTAATCAAAGTCTGTTCAATGAGTTGATTCCTGTTGCCCCGTCAATGGTTTCTGCCATATACCCCTCTTACACTATAGATTAGACAGGTGATGAAAATTCAAAGTCATGTAATTCAGTGAGTCACAAGTAAAAATAAACTTAAAAAATACATTAAAATTAATAAATACATAGTTAAAACACAAAAGATGGTAAAAAGAGTTTTTATTAAAAATGTTAAACTTAATAGAGAAAGGCTAAATTTACTTAAACAATTAGATATGTATTCTTTTAATTTGGAACAAAGTAGAATATGTGTTGGCAATGAATGAGTTGGTAAAATCACAAACAAACAACTGTGAGCAGTGCCAAATACCATCCAAAGTACTTACACCAGACCATTCATTGACAACATGCAATACCAGCTTACCGCAGTCCTGTGTTGATTTGACATTTCCTGGTACCAATAGTTCAAATAAACAATGTAAACAAAGTGTAAAAAATGATATAGTATTATTTTGTGATGAGATTGGAAAGGAATTAGGCCACTTGTTGACAGATGAATATCCGGGACACTCCATAATAAATTACTGCATGCCTGGTTGTTCCTTGTTTGATATTATGAAAGAAATGATTAAATGTAACTTTAACCAGGACACTACATTATTAATTTTTATGGGTAATAGGGGAAATGTGAACAAAGGAGAATTCCTCCAATATTATAGAACATTGTGTAATCTTAGTTTAAGAAAAATTGTGTTGTTTACATTCCCCTATAGTAACAGTTTGCCACAGGAAGAAAATAACATAAGTTTTGAAATAAATATGACATTACATAATTGGACATTCAATAATAATCTGTTCCATCTAAAAAAATAATCAATAAAATAAAAAGGTTTTTATTGTTTCTCAATAAAATTGTTCTACAGCATAGAATTGAGCAGCCCCGGTAAGTTATAAGGATACTTGTGATGGGGCTACCTCGCAACTTCCTATGGATTATTAACTACTGTGTTGAGACATTATTAAAAAGAAAGGAAAAGTTGAAGTTCTAGGTGTTACAATATTGTTGTAGCATGTTCAGGATTGTGGAGTGTGTATGTGTGTGGGGGTCGGATGTGCAAATAGTGTGGGTGTGAGTTGGTGTGCGCGTGCGTGTGTATGTGTGTGTTAATGATTGATTAACTGGGTATTGTATGTTTAGATTGGGTGCAGGTTCTTCATTATTCTGGTTAATATAAGTTCAATTTCATCGTAGGTTTGAGATTTCATCCATTCCGTTATAGTATTTTTACATTCGTAGCATAACATGGGGTAAATATTCAATTTACGGTTCAATTTATTATAGATATAAGTTGATTGCGTATTATACTGACGCCTGGCGAAAACCGTATGGACCCGAGGGGAATGGGCCACAATATCTTTTCGTCTTGTATCAAGATTTGATGGATCAAATGAAAGGGTCTTGTGAAGTTGTATGGTTATGTTCAATATGTATAATTTCCTAACCGTGAGCAGATTACTAATCTTGTAAAGGTTGTCTGTAGAATACCGAAAGGGTTTAAAATACATGACTTTGATAAGAGACCTTTGAGCCCTTTCTAGGTCAATTCTTTCTAGGTGAATTTGGTCTTGGTAGCCCCTCCCCATATCGGTATACAGTATGTGATGACCGGAGTAAAGCAGATGAAGTTCGTTTTAGATACGTTGAGGGTTAAGAGATTAGCGTTTAACCAACTTTCTATTACTGCTAAACCATGTTCAGCAGCAGCACGCACGGTAGCTCAAGAGTCACCGGCGAAAACTACGGCTGTGTCATCTGCATATGAAAATACTCGTACGCCGCTGTTCCCGATGTTAAACAACTCATTTATATAAATCAGGAACAGCGTCGGGGCGAGCACACTTCCTTGCGGTACTCCGAAACAAACAGCTTCCTCGTCACTAGCCAAGTTTCCAACCCTAACCCGCTGTTTTCGGTTCGATAAATAACTACCAAAAAGAGAGAGAGCCGTACCTCTTATGCCAATTGCTTCAAGTCTGTGCAGAAGGATGGGGACAGAAACGGTGTCAAATGCCTTTTTTAGGTCTATAAATACTGTAAGGCATTTCAGACCTTTATCTACATAGTAGACTATATCTACCAAGTTGCTGTTAAGGCATTAAGCCTTAACAGCGTCTTGGTAGATAGACCCCTTCTGAACCCGTACTGTTGAGGCGATAAAATATTATATTTATTAAGGTAACTAATTAGTCTGTTATTTAGCAATTTTTCTAGAATTTTTGCGATGCATGATATAACCGATATTGGGCGGTAGTTATTTACATCGTTCAGTTCCCCACCCTTGTGCACAGGAGTAACCATGGATCGCTTAAGAGCCGCTGGACATATGCCGGTTCTAAAGCACCGGTTAGCCAGTTGGCTTATCAAAGGGACCATGAAGTCCCGAGCAATTTTCAGAAATTTTGTAGTATTAGATTATAGGAATCTTTCTTAGTTTGCACTTGCATTTTATTACGGAGATTAATACAACGAAGTACACCAACAGTCATCCAAGGCTTGATAACCCGCATACCATTTCGGACTGACTTAGTTTTAGTATTTAATAGTAAGGAAGTTTTTATTACATCTATAAATTTGTAAGCTATAATCTCAGGGTCATTACACGTATTAAAAAATATATGAATACATGTCTGTACTTAACAAGTGAGTGTAGGCATTTTCAAAGTTAATTACTGTTTTGGTTTTGACGGACTTTTTAATTTTTAGCGATCGGGTTATGTTTGTTATTACCATTGCGTGATCTGTGATTGAAGTATTAATAATACCCACAAAAGCTGAGCTCAATGTTTTGTCAATTTTTAATAATGTATGGTCCAAACAACTTTGTTCTCTGGTGGGTAGACAGTGTCCTGGTAATAGGCCATGTGCCGCTAACATATTTAGATAGTTTAATCTGTTACTGCGTTGTTGAGATATTTCAGAATTTTTGATTATTAAATTGATATTGATGTCCCCTACAATGATGATATTTTTATGGGTCTTAATAGAGTCAAGGTGAAGATTTAATGAATTTATAAATGTATCAGCACAGTGGTTAGAGGGAGAGCGGTATATGCTTATGATGGTATAGTTAGAAATGGATACCTGGATAGCTGACGCATGTGAAATATTGATTTCAGTTACTTGGGCCTGGTGTACTTGTCGGACGTACATGCTACCACACCATCATTTTGGCTGATTTTTCGTATAATAAGAAGTGTAGTTATCAAGCAGAGGTAAATGTCTATGATAGTGAAGCCTGCATTCCGTTAGGATTAAGACATGTATATTATATTTTATTTGTGATAAGTTTAGCTGTAAGTCTGTTTTTTTTTTCTCGTTCTCTTTTAATTTTATAAATGGTCTGGCAATTTGAGAATTTTATGCGGCCTACCCAAATGTCCTTTCTTTGGCTTTCGTTCGTCGAGTCGCTGAGCTCCTTAAGTTCTGAGTTGAGCTCCACCATTACTGACAAATGCTTGCACTGACTGGACAGGTCCACTCTCTGTGTGGTTCTTTCCTCAAAAGACCATTTCAGACTCGAATTTACATGGTCCTCATATGGCTTGACCAAGATTATGTCTGGACTTTAAAAGAGACTGTGACCTCTGAGTTTGTTTCAGCCTTTCTTCTCAGAGTAGTCAGATAGGAAACGCCGACCTCATCTAGCTTATTTTTAATATTTTTTAATATGACGTGTAAAAGTGATTCCAATATCCTATTTACAGAATGAACAATTTCATTTCATTTCAGCAGCCGGGTCTCTGGCGCTGTGTCGGTTGATAGTAATGCCCCTTAGGACTCTAGGGCTATCCTTCCGATGTACAGGGGTTTCAACATCTATTCTAGTCCAGGGGGGTATAAATGCAGTTTTAAAACAATCATTATTCCATTCTTCTGTTCGTGTGGTAAATACTATCTGGTGTCACAGTTTTAAAGGTGCCTATGGGCCTCTGGCCCATGGGCGGCTTTGACTATGGCTATGACTTGACTTCACATGCCGTCTGTAAGTATCTCTCAGGCATGCCGGTTTCCTCTCGATGTTTTCCATCAAAAATATTTTTTTGTTTACATCTTTGGAAACTGAACTGCGATCGCAGAATAGCGTTCGTTCTATATAGCTCCATCTCTCTCTAGCACCAGCCTTTTCCTACATTTTACCACAAATTGTAAATAAATAAATAAAAAATTTATTCAACTTAAAAAGGTAAAATTATGATTTACATGATTACAAACGAGGAAGCTTAAATTCTAGCTGTAATATAGACCTGCCTGATTTAGGTTTATGAAAACCTGTGTTTCAGGCCATCAATTTACCTCAAACATTTAAAAAGAAGACAACAATTTTATTAGAAGCTAAATTAAAAAAGAAGACATAATATTTTCAATGACTTAGTGTTATTTATAAACACTAGTTAAATTTTAATCAATTGTTAAGCAATTGATTAACAAAATTTGTATTCATAAACGTTATTTAGCGCTAAGAGGTCGCTAAGCAATTGATTAGTAGCTGTCAAAATTAAACACCACCGGTCCACTGTTAAGAGGATGCTAAGAGGCAAGATGGCGGATTTTATTTGAATCAACTGTTCGATCCCCTAGGTATATTGTGTGCTTCGAGGTAATTTTGATCGTAATATCGAGTTGTGCCTTAGTAAATATGGATTTCGACAATCTATTACGGGATTTCAGAACGACGTAGAAAGATTACATAATTTTGAAACGCCGCCCGGCAGGAACTACTCCTACAAAGTTCATTTAAATCCACTACGAGGATGATTACCTACTATATAATATTCCTCATTCGAATTACACAGTCATGATGAAAGGATTTCTGGAAACCTCAATTAGGAGGAAGCTCAGTAGGTGTTTAGGATATTTGAAGAGAATCGAGTTCGTGAGGAAGCTCATCGGAAGTTATTATCCAATGTGTTATCCCATGTGCCCCTCATCCTATTGAGCCAGCTCTAAGGCTCAGAACTAACGAATAGCTACGTTGTGACAGTCACACAAATAACAAGAGACATTTTATAGAAAATAATTTATTTTGATACATAATAAAGCTAATTTTTTGTTATAAATTAATTATTATTGATTTCCAAAATTGTTCCTCCAAAGACATGGGTGTCATTCTATTCTCATGCCACTCGTAGGTATTTCTCATCTTTTTCACGTAGCATGGTCTCCTCCCTCATCGTTACGAGGTTGAATAGTATTTGTGCTAGGTGCTAGTGGCGTTCATAGCAGCAGTGAAACTTGTATCTGTAAATAAGTACATGAACTGTTAATAAAAGATACTGAAACCCTGTTGCAAAAGCAATAGGAAGTAATATAAAACAGACAAAAGTATCTGTATACATTTATAAAATAGTATATTCGTTTTAACAGGCTTAGTTTATAGCATGAAAATACAGAGCTACTGCTTTCACATTCATTTGGTCAGATTACATTGGTTTACATAAGTAGGTACCTAAGTAGATATAAATTGAAAGATAAATACCTTTTCCAGATAACTCCAATTTATTGACGCTTATTATTTTCATTGATATACCATCGCAAACACAATTAAATAAACTTATTAAATGATTTTATTCAAATTCTAATTTTCTGATAGTAGATGGTAGTTCCTGCCGGGCGGCGTTTCTTAATTATGTAATCTTATACGTCGTTCTGAAATCCCGTAAATTATTGTCGAAATCCATATTTACTAAGGCACAACTCGATATTACGATCAAAATTACCTCGAAGCACACAATATACCTATGGGATCGAATAGCTGATTCAAATAAAATCCGCCATCTTGCCTCTTAGCATCCTCTTATCAGTGGACCGGTGGTGTTTAATTTTGACAGCTACTAATCCATTGCTTAGCGACCTCTTAGCGCTAAATAGCGTTTATGAATACAAATTCTGCTAATCAATTTCTTAGCAATTGATTAAAATTTAACTGGTGTTTATAAATAACACTTATCTTTAGCACTCTGTTAAACTGGTTATACACTTGTATAACCAGTTTGGGTCCTAAAAATAAATAAAATCGATGAGCAAAAGCATGTTTAGTCTGAGAGTTAGCACAAACCAAATCTTTTCTTCTCCTATCTGAAGGTACTGGGTTAAAATAAAGTTCAGTGTGTTGGAATAGGACTACATTCAAAACAAATAACTGACGTACTGTTAGCACCTTACATGCCTTATAAAGCTGGTGTGTAGGAAATCTAAATGAACGAAAAGTATAGCAACCTTTAAAACAGCTCTTTGGGCGCGTTCTAAATGCAGTAAAATTGATTTAGCGAAACCACCCCAGGACGTTATGCAGTAGGTAATAATAGATTGACACAAAGCCAAATAAACCTGTCTAATTAATTTAAAGTCAGCAATGTTAAGTAAATTTAAAAAAATGTTTATTAGTTTACGCACTCTATTGCATAATAAATGGTCGGTTTGAGCTAAAGTGGGACAAGTACATGCAATGTCAGCATAATGAAATTCACAATTGTTATGCGCTTGGATGTTTGGGTTAGCAGAAAGGTTTTTTACCATTAAAAAAAATAGCCAAATGAGCGATTTACGGATTTTCTATGTTGAGCATGGTAACACCATTATTATATAGTGTTATTTTTTTTAATTTATTGATGGGCTTAATTTTTCAAGGCAAGCCGGGCTTTTGGGCTTCTATGGAAGGAACGCCACCAGTTAGTAAGCGTTGGATTAGTGTTTCTCAGTGTAAATAATAGGTACTTGGTTTTATCTGTATTTATTGTTAAAAGATTTTTATTTAGCCAATTAGACACGGTATTAAAACCATTCTGTGCTACCTCATAGACCTCGGCCTTTGATTTAGCTGTGAATAGTAGAGCTGTGTCATCCGCGTATGACATAATTGCACCCTTAAGGAGTGTCAAATTGTACAGGTCATTTATATATATTAAAAACAAAGTAGGACCCAAAATAATACCTTGTGGGATTCCGTAACAACTATTCTTAATTTCGGAAATATGCTCTGACCTATTTTTACACACTGATGGTGATCGCTAAGGTAATCAGATAATAATTGGAATTGTACTCCTCGTATTCCCAACATTTTCAGCTTGTACAATAGCAAAGTAAAAGAAATTGTGTCAAAAGCCTTGGCAAGGTCTAAAAATATCCCTATGGTGTGCATTATCCAGATTTGTGCTTATAAAATTTGTCAGGCGGTGAACAGCTTGGCTTGTTGATTTTTTAGGCCTAAAACCAAATTGATGATCAGAGAGTAATTTATTACTTTCAGGATATTTTACTACTAATCTACTGTTTATAATTTTTGTCTCCAGCTTTAAACACAGGGGTGACTACTGCTTTTTTAAGCAATTTAGGAAATATTGCTTTTGTTAGACATAACTGAAAAATGTGAGTAAAGGGAGGGGCAATGACGTATTTAAATCTTTTGAGTATGCTATTAGGTATGTCGTCACATCATATGGCACAAATTTCCTTTAATCCCTCTATTATACTTACTACCTCATTAACATCAGTATCTAATAAGACAAAAGAGTTTACAGTTGCATAAGTGTTAGTTTGGCTTTGAATGGAAAGACTTCGATTAGTTGTTAAGGTTTTTTCTGCTAAGTTTTTTCCTACGTTAATGAAGAAGTTGTTAACTTTATTAGCTGCTTCGGTAGGGCTTAGCTCAGAAGATAAAAGATCAAGAGCAGGTTCGGGATTGTTTGACCTAATAGTGTTTGTTTTTATGAATTTCCATATAAGTTTACTGTTTTTACCTTTTTTTTTTTTTTTTGGGTGGGAAATCATCATATGACTTCTCCCGCTCTGGGCGGAGCGGAAGGGCGTGTTAGACTCTTACTGACTAAAACCCACCCGTGTTCCTGCGGTTGCCTGTTGCCCGGGTCCCGGTATCCCTTTCGGACTATTCCGCAACCCTGGCAGGCATCGGTCCTAACGGACCCCGTCAGGTGTGCTGACATAGTCCCCTCTTTGAGGAGTGGCTGGAGAGGCGCCACGGCGTCCTCACCTTCCACCTGACGCAGGTCCTCACCGGACATGGCAGCTTCGGGAGGTACCTGTGCAGGATTAGGCGGGAGGAAACGCCCGGGTGTCACCACTGTGCGGATCGTCCGGAGGACACGGTGGAGCATACGGTGGAGGTGTGCCCTGCTTGGGTGGAGCACCGCCGTGTCCTCGTGGAGGCGATCGGCACTGACCTCTCGCGTCCGGCCCTGGTCCAGGCTATGGTACGGAGCGAGAGGGCATGGGAGGCGGTCACCTCCTTCTGCGAAGGAGTGATGCTCGCGAAGGAGGAGGCGGAACGCGTGAGGGAGAGGCAAAGCCTGCGTCCTCACGCCCCTAACCGCCGCCGCTGGAGACACCCTGGGCGTCGGGAATCCCAGGCGGATTCCCGGCCACCATAGGCGCGGGCTTGCGGACGGCGAGCAATGGGTAGCTCGCCGTCCGATAAGGACCAGGCCCGGGTCGATGGCGCGTCGTGTTCCACGCGCGCCTCAAAGAGATGTCAGCACACCTGACGGGGTCCGTTAGGACCGATGCCTGCCAGGGTTGCGGAATAGTCCGAAAGGGATACCGGGACCCAGGCAATAGGCAACCGAAGGAACACGGGTGGGTTTTAGTCAGTAAGAATCTGACACGCCCTTCCGCTCCGCCCAGAGCGGGAGGAGACATATGATGATTTCCCACCCAAAAAAAAAAAAAAAAAAAATGGTGTGCTGACATCTCTTTGAGGCGCGCGTGGAACACGACGCGCCATCGACCCGGGCCTGGTCCTTATCGGACGGCGAGCTACCCATTGCTCGCCGTCCGCAAGCCCGCGCCTATGGTGGCCGGGAATCCGCCTGGGATTCCCGACGCCCAGGGTGTCTCCAGCGGCGGCGGTTAGGGGCGTGAGGGCGCAGGCTTTGCCTCTCTCTCACGCGTTCCGCCTCCTCCTTCGCGAGCATCACTGCTTCGCAGAAGGAGGTGACCGCCTCCCATGACCTCTCGCTCCGTACCATGGCCTGGACCAGGGCCGGACGCGAGAGGTCAGTGCCGCCAATCGCCTCCACGAGGACACGGCGGTGCTTCGCCCAAGCAGGGCACACCTCCACCGTATGCTCCACCGTGTCCTCCGGACGATCCGCACAGTGGTGACACCCGGGCGTTTCCTCCTGCCTAATCCTGCACAGGTACCTCCCGAAGCTGCCATGTCCGGTGAGGACCTGCGTCAGGCGGAAGGTGAGGACGCCGTGGCGCCTCTACTGTTTTTACCTGCTTTCTGTTGTTGACTTTGATCATATTGGTTTTTTAGCTTTTTCAACAGATTATTACAGAAATTCCTATATCGTTTGTAAGTAATTGACAGTAGTTCATTATCCGGTGCATTTATCGATTTATGGTGAAGTTTATCTCTATTTCTGATACAGCGAACAAGTCCAGGGGTAATCCATGGTTTAATATTACTATACTTTCTAGATATTACCTTAGTAAATGTATTTTTCCTTATAGTATATTGTAACAAATCGACAAAATATTGTAAAGAAACATTTGGATCATGTGAATTGTAAACGGGGTCAGATTGTAGTATGCTTACGCCTGTTATATTTCAGAGGGTGAGCAGAAACCAGAGCCTGAGCCGGACTTCGTTCCACCCGAGTCCTGCCCCGTGCTCATTGTGGCTGCTAGTCCCGGAGAGTTCATTGATAAACTTGGTGAGTGTTACCGACAAATTTTTGTCGGTCGAGATAGAACTGTATGTAATTATAATGATAGCATAATTAGCCTGTAACGTTCCCTCAGCTGGGACACAGGCTTCCTCAATAGAGATCTCGGGCCGTAATGGACCGTAAACGGGTTGGTGGAAGTTACATGTCGTCCAAATAGCATCGTTTCTAGGACACCCCAGTTTCCTCACGACGTTTCCCATGAGTGAGACATGAGAATGACTATTTCATGAAATCATGACATTTATGGCCCATTCTAACTTATATGGTATTGCTGAGTCTATTGATTATAATTCTGTAAAGCCGTGCTTGCTTCAGCAACTGCATTATACTACAGACTACAAGGATATTTTGGCCCTCAAATAACGTTGATTGGGTCGCGCTGTTGGTGAACGTTTGTACAATTGTTTTGAAAAATGTATTGGAAAAACAAGATGGCGACGTTAGTTCCAATTGGCCAGCTGTAGCTCTCTGTGGACTATAGACACGCACAAACTGCAGCTCTCTGTGGGCTATAGACACGCACAAACTGTAGCTCTCTGTGGACTATAGACACGCACAAACTGCAGCTCTCTGTGGGCTATAGACACGCACAAACTGTAGCTCTCTGTGGACTATAGACACGCACAAACTGTAGCTCTCTGTGGACTATAGACACGCACAAACTGTAGCTCTCTGTGGACTATAGACACGCACAAACTGTAGCTCTCTGTGGACTATAGACACGCACAAACTGTAGCTCTCTGTGGGCTATAGACACGCACAAACTGTAGGTCTCTGTGGGCTATAGACACGGACAAACTGTCATTTTCTAATTGAACTGTCAAAACTTGGATCAGGATTAGATAATTAATGCTTGATTGAAACTCCATAGTTCGTCAAGGCAACTTGGACCCCAAGCAAGCCATAGCTCCATACAAGTTATACCCAGTGACTGTCATCAACGAGCTTACCTCTTCTGTAAAGGAGAGGAGAGGAAGCCCCGCCAAGGAGAAGGGCGAGGGAGAAGAGGAAGGACGTTAGTACATATTTATGGAGTAGTATATTCCAAGACAAGTATGCGCTTCGAGAATCATCGTCTTTATTTGGAAATACGTTCGATTATGAGATCTATTATAGACCTGAGGGCCTAGACAAATGCAATTCGCTTCGGAGCGATTCTATTTCTCGAATCGCTATCGCTTCAACGATATCGAAGTTCGATTGGCAGGCAAAGTAAACTGTTTCGCCAAAGTGTCGTCGATTGGGCTGTTCGTAAAAATTACATTTTGACTATGGTCCTTCGCTAGAAAACGTCAAATTCCGCGCTGTCGCTGTAAATAATTCTTAATGTCATTTGAACTCCGATAGTACGAGAGCCCACGACAAAACCCATGTCGCATCGTTTTACGGTCAAAACCGTATAAAATCGTTAGTTTTGATGATTCTGAACCCGACTCGGTGAGCAGTACCGGTCAGAAACGTCACAGTTTTATGGGAGCCCATTTCTGCTATGTTAAAAAAAAGACGGTTTCATCATAATATTAAAAATGTACATAGGTTTCGTAATTTTTTTACGAAAAATATTGTTATCAGACCTTTGCGTGACATATGTGTGTATTCTGAGTGCATTTTCTGATACTTGTGTCAAAAAATTTAATCACTCTGTCGCATAGCAACCTAATCTCGCGACAATCTAAGAAGCCCGCTTTGACACCTATCAAAATTCTGTTGGTAGGTAGGGATGGGGAAAAAAAAATCGGTTGTTTTAAAAACCGGTTCTCGTGACATAACGATTTATCATACTAAGAGTTTGTAATCGACAATTTATCTTCATTACTTCAAACTGATTCTCGAGTCATATCGTTTTATTACACGTCATTATCATCATCATCAGCCTACAGCAGTCTACTACTGGACCTCTCCAATTGCACGGCATTCAGCTCGATTCTCGGTAGCTCATCCAGCTGCTACCAAACACCCTGCGAAGATCGTCGCTCTTCTTTTAGTCATGTTGACAATCACATAATACCCAAGTCAGAAAATATAACAATAACCTTTAACTATTTCCTTTAATGACATATTAAATATCAAAAGAAAGCTAAAAATATATGTGATCAGATTTTAGTTATGTTATATTTGTAAAAGTATCGATTTTTATTCGGTCAAATAACATTAATTAATTAAAATCTCCGTTGCCATAGCAACGAACTCAATGACATGAGATTGTAATAACGTCCTGTCAGAATATGAATCAACGATTAATTCGTCTTTTTGAGTGCATATTTCCAATATAAAGTGAATCTTGGTGCTTTCGAATAATACTCATTATTATAGTGTATGGATATAGTAATTAATTAGGATTATGAATTTGATTTTTCGATCTCATACGTAGACGTTCATACAAAGTTATCGCGGCATGCATGATGAGAAACGTCAAAACGGGCTTCTTAGATTGTCGCAAGTTCAGTTCAATTAAAAAAAATCTTTTTTATAGTTACTGAGGTTACTAAAACATGTTTTCTGAAACTTTAAATGGCACCTATAATTCCAAAAACATCAGCTTTCAGACGGAATGCTACCGATCGGTAAAATTTTTCAACACGTTCAAAATGGTTTCAACACATACATAAGATGTTCCCTTCCTTCTGAAAAAATATTTATTCGCATCAACTGATCAATGTTCACCTGAAAACAAATTTTCAGACGGGTTGTTATGGGTTTTATTTTTTTTGCCTCATTTTAAACTTTCTCGAATGGTTTCCTTCGTACGCTACTGGTAAAATTGAGTTTCCGGTAGGTATCTGAAATCTATCATTCGTCTACATTCTGAAATTTGGACAGATTTCTATGAAATAGGTCAGTAATTTGTTTTGACATTATTTAAAAATGCGGTTACGTCGGACGTGACGCGGATTTCTGACATTAGGATTTTTGGATTCAGAACCCAATTTGAATCTATCGATTATATTCGGTTTTGTTCGTAAAACGATAAGGCAAAAGTTTGGGCATGGGCTCTCGTACCACGATTCTTACAACGAGCTCCGGGACGAACATTCAAAAGTGATAAAATTCTATAAATAATGCTTCTAGCATTTCGTCGAGACTTTCCAATAGGGATGGTAACTACATTTTTTAGATTATTAACAAAAATTGGACCCGTATTTTTTCTTTTTTTACGTAATCAAAATATTACGGTGATACAGTGAGTGAAAATGTGGAATGACGTCACGCCTATGTAAATTTTATAATTAGTTCTGACGTAGCGAGCCCCACAACCCATTTTATTTCAAAACAAACAACGCAAAACTAAAAAAAACTTTTTACAAAAAAAAAAAAACAACCGACTTCCAAAAAAAACACTAAAAAAGTGAAAAATAACTTTAATTTCGGAAGTCGGTGTCTTTGCTTTTCAATTTCCGTTTTTTGCCACCGACTTCCGAAATTAAAGTTATTTTACACTTTTTTAGTGTTTTTTTTGGAAGTCGGTTGTTTTTTTTTTTGTAAAAAGTTTTTATTTTTCACTTTTTAGTTGTGGTATCTACCCCACACAAATCCGAACATCACTACCTGCTATGTAAATAACAGTGAAGGAGTCAAACAGGATATCGTCTAGATAAACTAAGTGGGAAAAATACGTAATATTGAAGCTAACTCAAAAATTACGCAAGCAAAGTTAATAAAATTTATATGGGACCACCTCGGAAGCATGACCTACCAATCAAAAAAAGAATCATCAAAATCGATTCATAATTGGCGGAGTAATCGCCTAACAAATATACAAAAAAAAAAAAAAAAAACATACAGACGAATTGAGAACCTCCTCCTTTTTGAAGAAGTCGGTTAAAAATGCAAAACACTGACTGCATAAAGTCACCATTTTCAAGTCAATCGAATCATTTGTGTTGAATCGAAAACTAGCGATAACGGTTGTCAAAAAGTGTCACTTGGCTACGCATCTGTATGGAAGTTATCGTTCGACGCCATCGATTCGTTTCATGGAATCGAATGATGTTAACATTGTCTAGCTAATTTCTGTTCGCTAACCTATGATCACGTGACATTTCGATAGCATAAGTCAACCCCATAAATTTTTAGCTTTTCTAAGTGCCAATCGCTTCCAAAGGGTTTCGTATTTCTACAACAACTTTCAACAGGATTGACATAAGTTTTTCGATAGCTTATGTCAGTCTGTTCTGAGGCCCTAGACAAAGTGACATTCTATCAGCGATAACGATGATGAAAAAGGCAAAAATGTATAGGACTAGGTCGTTGTAGCAATACGAATCGCTTTGGAAGCGATTGTCACTTGTCTAGGCCCACTGTTCCTGTTCTGACCACGTGACTTAACGTTGAGATGATGTCATTTCTATACATTTGATTAGTTTTCTAATAGCGTTATCGTTTGTAGACTGTCAACTTGGGTAAGCCTGCTGTTACAACCATGGAAGTAATTGTCTTTTTTCATTACCATAGCTTCAAAATTATAGATTAACAACTCTATGCAATTCACTTTTGAGAGACAGCTAATGATCTTCGACCGGAGTAGGTAAACCTTCATAGAAACGTGTAATGACGGTTGTAGGTACTACGACAAAGCGCGGTAGTACAAATGTAGCTTTGCCTCTCTGGGGCGACGTTCGGGTTAATTCGGAAACACGAAGTTCAGAAGCGCATACCTTTTCTGGTTTAACTGTATTTATTTATTTCTGGTAGTACTAATATTATTATAACCTGAGATATTATTATGTTTCATCATACAGCTGTTGAAGAGGAGCTGGTCCCAGAACTCGCAGACGCAGCGATGGGCAAGTACATGGAGCGCCTGACCCGCTCCACCGCCTCCGTGCGTGCGCGCCTCGCGCAGAATGAGAACTACTTCATGGACCAGCCGAACAGAGACAACCAGGTATGTTCAGTCCAGTCTTTTATACGTTCGTCAATTTTCAAATTCTTTCCGTTTTCAAGTCGGGGCACACCGCCGCGAGAAAAGTATTCGCTTCGGAATCATCGGATATATTCAGAAGTACGAATGTGCGATGATGAGATCTAATATACAGCTGTTACTGCCCCGGAAGTACAATACAAAAAATTACGTCGTGCCACAAAGCATAGCGTCTGCAATTTACGCGCGAATGACGTCACTGAAACGTTGAGTAAGTAAGTTGCTGTGTTTTCCTAGAGAACGTTTTTTGGCACCGTAAAGTCAAACGCCGCTGCCTTCAATTTCATGACAGCCGTCATTTCGGCCGTTATGTGGCAGCTACCGCTCTTCTAGGAAACCGTAGCTTTTCTGGGTATGAGTTAATCTGTGGTGCGAAGTTATTGCTAATTCGGAAACCGAAAGATTACCAAAACACAAACTTTTTCTGGTTTAACTGTACGTAAGATTTAAATTCAGATTTTTTGCCCTCTCCTCCCGCATGCATTTATTTTGATCACCTCTTGCCAGGATGCAGCCAACGCAGTAATGGGTATAGTAGTGGAACACATAGAGCCCTTCCAGTTCTGGAAGCCAGAACTCCTGGACGCAGTTCTCAAGTATGGCGACCGGCTGTACACCATGTCCATCGGAAGGGCGAGAAATCCACCCAAGTTGCAAGCGGCAGAGATGGTGGATAACTTCCATGTCACCAACTTTAATGTAAGTGTGACAGACAGACAGCGAGATGGCGGACAACTAACATGTCACCCACTTTAATATGAGTAAGATAGATAGACAGACAGGCAGAGAGACAGACAGGCAGAGAGACAGATAGACAGATAGACAGATAGACAGATAGACTATATCCTTCCCCAGGGTATCATTATCGTTTATGGAGAACAAAAAACAAGTAGATTCAAAGACAAACAACGGTAAATGATGATAGCTGCAATAGTTAAAACTGTGGAGCAGCTCTACCAACGCCCGACTCCCAGTGAGAGGGTAGGATGTTTCAAGACTAATTTTACATACATAACAAAGGTGAATATGAGTAATCTCTTAGAAAGAAAAATACGTTAAGGACCAGACTAGTACCTGGTTAGTCTAGCGGACGCGCAGAGGCGGCGAGAGCATTGTTGGCCGCCCTAGACCGTTTAGTGCACCGTTACAGCCGCCCCTTCATTTCTACAAATTTAGCGGTTTAGAATGAATGTGAAATTAAATAACCAATGCATTCGGTATAATAATTATATTATGTAACAGTTAAAAAAAAAAAAGGGAGAATCCTCCGACCAGACGGGTGTTGCGTCTGGTGGCCTGCTGCCCGATGATATATTCTAGATATGCTAGTCGTGTGGTAAATTCTGCTTGCGCTCAACTTTCGATGAGAACAGGAGCGTGACGATGTATTTTATGTTTACGTCAACAGATAAAGTTGGAAATAGAGCCAGATGTGGTCGGCGGTGACATCAAAGCTGGAGAGACCGGCAGCATCAACAGCATCAAGAAAGCTCTTAACATCTTTTTCCAGTCGGTAAGTTTTTAGTAAGTAATAACAAACTGCTGGACCCGAATTCCTTTTCAATCAATCAAGAAGTCCGTTTTGACATTTCTCATCATACATGTCGCGATACCTTTGTATGAACGTTTACGTAAGAGATCGAAAAGTCAAATTCATAATTCTAATTAATTACTATGTTATCCATACACTATAACAATGAGTATCATTCGAAAGCACCAAGTTTCACTTTATATTGGAAAAATGCACTCAAAAACACGAATTAATCGATGATTAATATTCTGACAGGGCGTTATTACAATGTCATGTCTTTGGGTTCGTTGCTATGGCAACGGTAGTGTTGTGAAGATTTTAACCCGTTTTTTGACCTAAAAAAATCGATGTTCTGAAAAATAGATACTTTTACAAACATTACATTTAGAAACGAGAGTAACATAACGACCTTGGGGAGACGTTCTTACTGAAGCGTACAGGTTGGGAGTGCGGGGTGTGACAGGGGGGGTTAACCTCACCTAAGCTCTTCAACTTTTATATAAATGAGTTGATCATTGAACTCAGCAACAGACCAGTTGGGTGGAAAATAGGTGGTGCGAGCGTCAATAATTTAAGCTACGCTGATGATATGGTGCTGCTGGGTCCAACGGCTGGCTCAATCAGGGAGATGCTGAGCGTCTGTGAAAGGTATGTGGCAACTCTTTGCTGATCCCGGGAAACATCTACATTATGAGCCCTTAATATCCCTCAATACACGAGCACTTAAAAGGGTTGCTCAATTTAAATACTTGGGACATTATGTCACCGATGACCACAAGGATCAGGTAGATATAGATCGTGAGCGCAGAGCACTAGCAGCCAGATGCAACATGTTGACTCACAGATTCGCCCGTTGTAGTAACGAGGTTAAAATAACTCTGTTTAAAGCTTATTGTCAAGGGTTCTACACGGCCAGTCTGTGGGTCAATGGTACGCGGAGGGCTCTAGATGCTCTGCGAGTGCAATGTAATAATGGCTTCAGGGTGCTGTTGAGGTTGCCCCGGTTCTGCAGCGCGTCTAGCATGTTTGCTGTAGCGAACTGATGACTTTTATGCCATTATGAGGAAGAAGGCTGCATCCTTAATAAGCGGAATGAGGGTCAGCAGCAACAGCATTTTGAAAACCCTAGCCGAACAGCACGATGCACCAATATTAAGGCATTCTGTCCGTTTGCTCGTGTGGCAGGGATGGATTTTTTCCCCCATCACTACTTACAGTATTTTGATAGGTGTCAAAGCGAGCTTCTTAGATTGTCGCGAGATTAGCTGCCAGTGAAAGTCCCGTCAACACTCCGGTCCAGACGTGTCGGAGATTAGCCGGAACAGACAGACGTGTCAGAGATTAGCCGGAACAGACAGACGTGTCAGAGAATAGCCGGAACAGACAGACGTGTCAGAGATTAGCCGGAACAGACAGACGTGTCGGAGATTAGCTGGAACAGACAGACGTGTCAGAGATTAGCCGGAACAGACAGACGTGTCGGAGATTAGCCGGAACAGACAGACGTGTCGGAGATTAGCCGGAACAGACACACGTGTCGGAGATTAGCCCGAACAGACAGACGTGTCGGAGATTAGCCGGAACAGACAGACGTGTCGGAGATTAGCCGGAACAGACAGACGTGTCAGAGATTAGCCGGAACAGACAGACGTGTCAGAGATTAGCCGGAACAGACAGACGTGTCGGAGATTAGCCGGAACAGACAGACGTGTCGGAGATTAGCCGGAACAGACAGACGTGTCGGAGATTAGCCGGAACAGACAGACGTGTCGGAGATTAGCCGGAACAGACAGACGTGTCGGAGATTAGCCGGAACAGACAGACGTTCCTTTTTAAGTACCGCTTAACTACCTTCATATGAAAAAAAAAAGCTGTTATTTTGTCATTACAAACAGACACTTCAATTTTATTTATATGTATGTAATTATATAGATCATCATTGCAAGTTTTATTGCAAGTTTGATTCAAAAGAGTGTCCATGGAGTTTCTTATCCGTTCTTCTCCATAGGAACCCACTACGCTTTGGAATGGGCAAATAAGTTTATTTTTCTGACTGACCGTGACAGTTAAAAAATGCCTGTAATTGATTTAAGCGAAATAAATGCTTTGAGAGTTTCTCTCTAAACTCCAACGGTACAGTACCCAACGGAAATAACGAGTTTTGAAAGAGCCTCAAAGGTATGAGTGACAGAGACAGTCGCACAGGATCTTTTTGTGAAACTCTTGTGCCATATTTACGGTTTAGTACTCTACATGTTTCTTAGAAGCTCGGAGTCGGTCGATCGGCTCGGTTGAAGACTCGCTCGTTTATCTGACTTAAATATAACTCGCAAAATGTGGGTGTACTATAGGTACAACTCTGACCAACCCTTCGGGGAATACAGGCGTGATGTAATGTTATGTGTTATTATTATAAGTTTACCATTTATTCCAGTACAAACACGGCGTCGTCTGCGCGAAAGGCTACTGCGTGGCTATATGGAAGGGGGTCGACGACGCGTCCTTCTGCATGCTGGAGCCGCACGCGGTGGGGCCCACCGGCCGGACCAACCCTGCCGGGGCAGCCACGCTAGTGTTGTACTCGGATATCGACGAACTGGCGGATACGTTCCGAGAAAATGTGGACGGGACTATGCGGCCTGGAGATAATAAGTGAGTCAGAGGTCAAATACAGAGAGAATTTTAATCTTTGGTGAAAATGATAAAATACGTGTTTCTTTTAGTATAGTACTAAAATATTAAGATAATTATGGAGACACTGTAAAGACAGAGAGAGAGAGAGACACAGAGACTAGCTGTAAATAATCGATTTGGTGTAGTTCGGGTGTAAATGTGTGCGTTCGAGATTGTATGCACAGAGCTTGGTGTAGTTTTGCATGCTTCACTTTATTGTTCGCAGCGCTCTGTCTAGATTTTTTACTTCGTCTGAGATTACACTAAAGATGTTTGAATTTTGAGAAAATTTTGTTACTGTAATTGGTGCTCGGGAGTTAATATAACATAACATGTTTGAAATAGTTTCTCTGCTCGTTTAGATACCAGTGTGACACTCTTAAAATTCGTTGTGTTATATCAATGTCCGGGTACTAAACAACAATAATAACACAACAAACTGTTCAAAATATAACAACTATTAACAAACAATCAACAATTGACAAATAAACAACAATTTTAAATTTGACTTTGACAGAATGGTCTTGTTTCGTAGTAGTAATTACTTAACAATTATTGTAGTTTAATGCTCGGGCTACACTTAGGGTAGGATAGCGAGAAACTCAAACTCCGTTTATTTCACTAATGCTCGGTTCCTATAAACAAAAACGAATCGTTTTACTTACCAATGGTAGCATTTTTTATTGCCAAACTGGGCAATAAAAAATGCTAAATAAATAAATTCGATAACGAATTTTACCTGTAATATCTACTTCCATATGGGAGGATCTTCTATGCAAAGTTATGAGGTTTTTACTTCATTATTGGTAAAGATACAAGAGTCTTAATTTTAACCATTAACGGCCCGTTGATTATAGGAATCGGCTATTAACCATTTAGGCCCGGACTCCACCAAAGCGGATATGTGCGGAGATGTCCAAAGCGGAGACGAGAAGATTTTTCAGCTAGGGTGTATCCGCCGAACTAAGAATGAAAATATTGTTAGATGATTCATGTTGAGACTAATCCTCCAACGAGTCCTGTCACTAACAAGACAATAGAATTTTGTCATGTCGAAAGTGCTAGTATGTAAGCAAGCTAGTCACTGTGCGTGTTGCTATGTTTAAGCTAAGCCAGTGAGAAAGATAGTAAGCTTGTGATATAGGTTAATAGAATGGGGTTATATATAGGAGCTAGTAGCGCCCCCCCTGCTGACTATCCTGGCTTGTGTACGAACCTCGTGTGATCGTGTGGCCGGCAAAGCTTGTGTCCACTAGGAATCATTTTACTCCAAGGCTTTATATCACTGCAATTTTAGTAGCATAACATTTCCTAGCATCGTGTAAACAGCAACAGCTTTAGAATAAAAGCCAGGATATTACTTGTTTGCTATCATCATTTCAGCCGAAAGACGTCCACTGCTGGACGTAGGCCTCTTCCAAGCTCCGCCACTTCGACCGTTGTGTTTACCGCATCCAGCCGATTCCTAGTTTGAAATGACCCCTATTAACAGTGTAAATTTTAAAACATTGTAAAAGCCAATTATTTTAAAAGAGTAACGGTTTAGTTTTTTTCCGGCTCTTCTCCATAGGAAACGACCCATTAGGAACCGTGCACCTAGCTCCTAACGTTTCATAAATGCCGATGTAGGTTTATGTGAATTAGGTCATTGTACTCATCATTATGAACAACTTTCACTATAGGACGAAACCTAAAATCGCGAAAAAATAATCATGTAACATGCATCGTGTAATATGCATCGTGTAACATGCATCGCGTAGCATTCAACATGTAACATGTATAGTGTGACATGCATAGTGTAACATGCATCGGTGCTATTTTTCTTCTTGGCGTGTCGATGGCAATCTAAATAGACTCGGCCCAGAATTCGATGACGTGTTTTTCGCCATCAGTAGCGTCCATCAGTTCCTGTGCTATTTCTGACGTACAGTTGACCGTCCTTTTCCTCAGATTCTCCATAGCAGCAGTAAAGGTGTTCTGGGAGTTCTCGAAGCTGCCTGGTCCGGTGTCACCGCAGGGCGCAGTGCCCGACGAGGGCTACGAGTGGAAGGTGCTCACGGCCTTCGTGGAGACAGCGCGCGGACGGACCATACTGCGCGGGACTCGGCCGCCGGATCCGCTCAAGTATATAGTTTTATTATTATGAACCCCGTAGTAACCCTTATAGTTTGGCCATGTCCGTCTGTCTGTCCGTCTGTCTGTCTGTCCGTCTGTCTGTTCGCGACTTAGCTCAGACACTCTCCGTACTAGAAAGCTGTAATTTGGCATGGGTGTACATATTGAAAGGGATCGTCACCGTATCGCCTTTCGCCTCGCAGTCAAACAGGCGTCAACCTAACGTAAGCACGTATCCAAAGCGGACCAGCAGGTCCGATACGTCGACTCGGTTACAGCTAAGCGAGCCGTAAGCGCCATCGCTGGTTGATCACGCGCCACACCGCGGTTCGTGAGCTTGTCCCGAGGCGAATCGTTCACGTTACGATTCCGACTATTGTGCTTATCAGTAGGGAGTTTTATACAAAAAATACTAAACCGCTCGAGTTGATACGGTTACGATCCGTTTCCGAGTTGATATGTGTGCTATGACCTTTAATCACGTCGATAACCGACAAAATGGTAAAATAAAACCATGGAAAAAGAAGTAGGTAGGTGCTTACTTCCCCTACACTTCCCATGGTGTGGGTTAGCGTAGGACAGGTTGTTTAAAAATATTGTGAGTTTGTGAAAACTATTTACGGAGTCAGGGATCCGTTTGCGAAATATTTTATTTATTTATTTATATATTCTTTATTGTACACCACAAAAATATATAACAAAAAAACAATAACAAACACTACAAAATATACAATGAGCGGCCTTATCGCTATCCGCGATCTCTTCCAGGCAACCTTGAAATATTAAGCTTTAAAGTGCTTATTTTTGTTAGAGTCAAGTGTCCCGCCCCTTAAATGTTAGAGTCAAGTGTCCCGCCCCTTAAATGTTAGAGTCAAGTGTCCCGCCCCTTAAATGTTAAGTGTCCCGCCCCTTAAATGTTAGAGTCAAGTGTCCCGCCCCTTAAATGTTAGAGTCAAGTGTCCCGCCCCTTAAATGTTAGAGCCAAGTGTCCCGCCCCTTAGATGCCAGCTAAATGGTTGGTTTTGGATAGTTATGTGAAAAAATTTACGGCAATGGTATACGAGGTGTTACAAGACCCATCACATAGCCGTCAACTACGCATTCTGTACATCAAATTATGTAAAATTACACAAAAATAATTGCTGGGAAATGACTTATATTTTTGGGGTGAAATATTGCTGGTTAAGGGTAGTGTGCAACGTAACGCACGCAAAACATTGTATTTATGGGTGCATACAACGTAACGCACGCAAAACATTGTATTTATGGGTGCATACAATGTAACGCACGCAAAACATTGTATTTATGGGTGCATACAACGTAACGCACGCAAAACATTGTATTTATGGGTGCATACAACGTTTCAGGGTTTGTCGGGTTATTTCAAAATTAAGTTATAACATTTAAAACATGCTTTCTTTAAAAATCTTCTGAAAATGATGGAACTTTGACCTTCAATATCTTAGTAACCAGTAAGTATGGTCCAGAACAAACAAATATCACAATGACGGGAATGACTGTGACTTTCGGCTTCGTTAAGTGTATTTTTTTACACCCGTTATATAACTAAATTAAAAGGAAAACTATCACAGCTGAGTAGGCCGAGTAACCGAGTATTAAATAATCGACCAACTTACATTTGCAGTTTGCAAAAACATATTTTCAACTACAATGTTAAGTTTTTTCCTACGGAACCTTTAATTGCGCGTGGTTCGACACGCACTTGGCCGGTTTTATGTATATAGAAGTACATAGATAATATTACATAATAGTTTAAATTCGTTTAGCGCAAAATGTAAAGTCACGCAAATTTGTTGCCGAGCAAATTACTACCAATTTAAATAAAATGGTCCGTATATTCAAATCACAGCGGTCATTATTTGATAGTTGAATGAAATGGCTATATTCTATATCAAATTAATGTCAAATGGCCAATTTCCCTGACTGAACTACTGAACTACTGCACACATCTGCCTACAATGGAAGTGTTCATTATTGTTACCAGATTCGTTCGTGACGCTTTACTGCAATCGTCAAGCGCGGCCATCGTGGGCGCGGCCATGTCGCATGTCCGCCGACCACCATTATGGACAAGGCGGACTGTGGACGAGGTCATGAACGTCGCATGCTCGCTGTTCACTGCCTCGCTTGGCTCGTTGGGATACGAGTTCAGACCGGGAGAAGATGTTCTACTACCACTCCAGGTGAGATATAATGTTCACATGACACGTGATGTAACAAAATTATATTATAGTAAAGTTTAGTTTCCGCTATAAGTTCAATATTTTGGTGACATAGTCAACCGTACGTCATTGGTAGCACTTAAGGCGAAAGCTTCAGGGTAGCCCGCGAAATTCAATTTTATTTTACGTTTTTTGCTATTTGCAGGCCAGTATCAAGTATTATGTTGATCTAAATATGATTCGTGGTCGTATCAAATATTTATTTATAGAATCATAATCATAAAAATCATCAATACAACTCTCTTAGTTCATATAGGTAATCCTGTGAATGACTATTTCATAAAATCATGACATTTGAGGATAAATCTAACTTGAGTTGTATTCCTGTATCTGATGGTTATAATTCATATTTGCTACGGTCGCGAATCATAATTTAATCAACATCCAACCTGACACCGACTTGCAAATGCAAAAAACGAAGAAATTTTTTTAATTTGGCGGATTGCCTTGGTTCCCCTTAAGAACTCGCCCGTATTGCTAATCAATACATGCGTCGTAAGACAAAAGATTACTGCAGACGCGCGCATGACTGTGCTATTCACCCTATAGAATTTACGTTGATGTAGGTACCTGATATTTGAGTAATTAAAACAAACATTAATTTAAAAAATGCAATGGACGCAGATATAATATTTATTTAGTAACCTATTCCTCAAGAGTTATAAAAAACCCTGTAAGAAATCGAGACGTGTTTCATCTCTCGACGAGGTATCCTCAGGATGACGATTGACCAGTCGCGAAGCTTGTCTTAATTTTTTCTTTCTTTAAACCACTGTGTTACTACACAGGTGTTGCAACGCTTCGTGCTAGGAGTGAACTACGTGCGATACGAGCTAGAGGAAGTATACAGTGGGAAGCTGGAGCAGAAGGACCCCGGTAAGATGACCGTCAGGTAAGAATCAACCAGAAGAACAATCATGTGAATACCAACTAATATTATAAATGTGAAAGTGAGTTAGTTTGTTTGTTACGCTTTCACGCTAAAACGGCTAAACGGATTTGGATGAAATTCGGCACAGGGGCAGACCATGACCCGGAATAGGACATAGGATACTTTAGAGGGTAAGGGTAAGGCAGAGGGGCACCTTAGTAGACCCACATTTAGCCATGTAATAGGGGGCGAGCCTATTGCCGTCAACCGGGCACAAGTTCAGACTACTCTCATGAACTGTTGCTAATAACTGTTATTATTTCCTTCAGATCTGCACTGGAGCGTTTCTTCGAGGCTCACTCACACGGCATCCTGTGGTCTGTGCCCCATGCCGTGGCTGTGTGGAGTGTACGTGGCGCACCACAGTTCTACATGCTGGAGCCACACGCTTGTGGATCTACGGGGCTCAGGGTTGATGCTATGGTGAGTCACAGTAACCTGTAGTCTACCTATACTTTTATATTTTTTTCTAATCCTAATTCTAACTATAATAACCATATTACTATGCGAAATGTGTTTGTTTGGCCACCAGTGAACCTGTATGTAGATATATAAACTGAATTTTATATAATTTTTAGTTGCTTAGTTCAGTTTTATGCCTGTAAAATTTCAGCGTAGTAAATATAGTAATTAACGAGATAAAAAAATAAAAGTGATTAGGAAGTCGAAGACCGTGGTAACCCGACCTAATATAGATGGTTACAAAAAAGCGCCCGCCTAGTACATTATGCTATCACACATTCACAGCGTGATTATACACTTGGTAAGCACAAGTAAAACGCGCGTCGCTTCGTGAGATAAAAGTACTGTACACATTGTAAACAATTCTGTACTCATTGTAAACAATTTCTTCATATACGAAGTACTGTATTGTAACATTAGTTTGTTTTAGGACGATGGTGCTGCTTGCCTGCTTACTTTCACGTCACCCAAGTTGATGGCATTCACGTGAGTATTTAGTCTATATTTGTTTATGTCAGCCGCACGGGTCGATCCAGAGGCGGATTAAATGTCGACAATGCTAGGCAAGCACCTCATCGACGCCCCCTAGCGGACATTTCTTTGTTGGTCTCTTGCTATCTATGTAGGTACATACCAAGTTTAATCAAAATCGGTTCAGTAGTTCAGTCGGTTCAGCAGTTTAATAAGTATAGTTTAAATCTTCCGCCCCCCTTTGTATCCTCGCATCCCTAGGCACGTGCCTAGTTTGCCTTAGGGTTAATACGCCACTGGGTCGATCGAAGGTGAAGCTACGCTTGCCACAGCCGGTTCGTGGATGGGTGCTATCTATTAAATATCAAGACCCCTCCGTGCCTCGGAAAGCACGTTAAGCCGTTGATCCCGGGTGTCATTCGTAGATCTTTGACAGTCGTAACGGGTAGTCAGAAGCCCGAAAGTCTGACCACCAGCCATGGGGTATCGTGTTACTCAGTCACTGGGTTGTGGAGGTCAGGTAGGCATTCACTCCATGAAAACCATGTAACGGGTATTCAGCTGCATCCAGGGAAAAGGCTAGGCAGATTATTGATTGATGGTCGTGTCTTCCACCAGCTTCCTCCAAAATTACCCGTTAGTTGAGCGGCCGAAGCACGACTTCCAGCTGTACGCTATGTCCATCATCGTGCAGCCGATCAAGCGGCTGGGCACAGTGGAGCCGCCCATCATCAAGGCCCCGCCCGGAGCCAAGCTCGTGCCGGCTACCAGCAAGGTAACCTTACTTAGGATGCCACCAAAGTGGAGATGGGTGGAGATGTGCGAACCGGAGAGGAGAGGAGATAACGCTTAGCAGCTAGGGTGTATCCACCTCCGGTGTGCGGAGATCCGTATTGTCTAGACCGGAGCGGAGATATGTACTGGTTAGAGCGGGCGCTCGCTGCTCGCCGCACGCCGCTCACATCTCCTCTCGTCTTCGCTGCGCGCAGTCGACAGTTTTATTCGCGCTAAGCAAATATGAGACTCTCCTCTCCTCTCCTCTCTGCTCAACCGTATCCGCTGAAGCTAAGCGGAGACGAGATACGAAAATAACGAAATCCTATTGGTTGTTTCCAACACATCTCTCGTCTCGTCTCGTCTCGACTCCGCTTTGGTTGAGTCGACACGGGTGGGTTTTTAGTCAGTAAGAGTCTGACACGCCATTCCGCTCCGCCCAGAGCGGGAGAAGTCATTCAACTTGAATTCAGAATCATTATTACTTTTTAAAACTCAAAATCACTAGAAAACAAAATCAATTGGTGCTGTTCTGAAAAATCTGAACTGACTTAAAAAGAGAGGAGTTATGTCATGTTGATGATGTTGATGTTTACTGATTCCGCAGTCATTACTGAACTTAAATTATTTTCCAGAAAAAAAAGCGTTAAGTACTTATTTTAGTTTCGGAGGGCGATGACATTTTGGCATTATACCAAAAACAGACAACAGAAGGCCAACTCTCGTACTTATGACTAGTTTGACAGATTGCGACTTGAATGTGAAAGTTCTGTTCACATTCAAGTCGCAATCTGTCAAACTAGTCAACAATTTTGGTAAATTGGTTGTAGAATTTCCAGTTATTAGTTATATTGTGGTTGTTATTTTTTTGTAAAAAGATTTTATTACAAATGGTCATATCAGTAAAAATGAAATAAGGGCTGATTTTTCCAACGCCAATATCTTTTATCCGTTGAATTGACGTCTGTCAATTTTTGCATGAAATCACTGTCAAAAATCAGTCCTTATTTAAACTACGTAACGATAATGGCAAAGAATATTAATGATTTAAGATCCTGAATTCAAGTAAGTTTACCTACTCGGTGTATAAGTACATTACTCGTTATCGCCATCATCAGCAGTCCACTTTCTGTCCGCGATACAAGAGATTCGTTTTTAAAGCTAGGATAGCAAGATAGTGCTAGTAAGCCAGCAAGCTAGTCATAGTGGCCTCGTGTGTACAGAAATATCCTCATTTGTAGGCTAGTAAGCCAGGTAGAGCGATGGTCCTGCCAGGGTTGCGGAATAGTCCGAAAGGTATACCGGGACCCTGGCAACAGGCAACTGAAGGAACACGGGTGGGTTTTAGTCAGTAAAAGTCTGACACGCCCTTCCGCTCCGCCCAGAGCGGGAGAAGTCATAAGCTAGTTTGATAGTTTATAGATGGGCTTCTATTTTTACCTGACTGCCCCATAAGGAGGGTAAACGTAACGTAAATAAGAGTAGGTCATTCAATACAATACTTATTACAGCCTATAACTTGCTTGCTTGCTAGAAAAATTGAAAAAAAATATTATTCGTTAATAGCCGCGTACTGACTGAGCGAGCAGCCTCGTGAGGCTGCCTCGGACGTTTGCTTCGCAACGTTTGCCGTGCGAGGCAGCCTCGGTCTGTATTTCATCATACACTTTTCCCTTTACACCGGTGTTTTCCCTTCCCTATGGCGTAAAGCCCTTGTTCGACCCCTACCTAAGATACCCAATCCCTCTCTTCCTAGTCACTTTCGCCCAATTTCCATACTTCCCTTTCTAGCTAAGGTGCTCGAGGCCAGTGTTCATAGACAATTCTCCCACTTTATTCACCGCAACTCCCTCATTTGTCCATTTCAATCCGGTTTCAGGCCCGGGCACAGTACTGTTTCAGCTCTCCTTAAAGTGACTGACGATATAAGGCGGGGAATGGAAGACACTAAAGTTACAGTCTTAGTGTTAATTGACTTCTCCAATGCTTTTAATACCGTCAGTCATGAAGTCCTTTTATCCATCCTTTCCTATCTTATGGTCTCTCAGGAGGTATTGGATTGGTTTTCCTCTTATCTTCAGGGGCGTCAGCGATCTGTTCGTGCTGGAGACACGTCGTCTAGTTGGTGTGATCTTGTAGCTGGCGCCCCTCAAGGCGGTATATTATCTCCTCTTTTGTTCTCCATTTTTATTAATCTCATTACCACCGAACTTCGTACTGCGATCTTTATGCTGACGATTTGCAGCTTTACTGCCAGGCAAGTGTGGACAAGATAGGCGATGCGGTTGAGGAGCTAAACCGGGATTTAGGTGCAATTAAAAACTGGTCTGATCGATTTGGGGTGGCGGTCAATCCTACCAAGTGTTAGGCTATTATTGTAGGGAGCCCCCACAGTATAAGGAAGCTGAATGGCATACCTTTGCCACCTATAATGTTTGACAACTCAGTCATCCCGATTAGCTCCGCTGTTAAGAATCTTGGTCTGAATGTCGACACATGTCTTGACTGGCGAAAGCACGTCACGACTGTAAGTAAAAAAGTCACCGGAACGCGTAAAGGCAATGCTTGTACAGTCCCTAATCTTTCCCATAATAGACTATGGTGATGTGTGTTACTACGACCTGAATGCAGATCTACTCAATAAACTTGACCGCCTTCTAAATAACTGCATTCGATTCGTTTTCAATCTTCGTAAGTACGATCATGTGTCTGCGCACCGTTTGCTTTTAAAATGGTTACCCATACGTCAGCGCAGAGAGTTGAGGGCGCTGTCTATGTTGTATTCTATACTCGACAAACCCACTTCTCCTTCTTATCTGACTTGCCATGTTCAATACCTATGCTCTGCCCATAGTAAAAATCTTCGCTCCACCAACAATCTTCTTCTACGATGTCCTTCTCATCGCTCTGGTTTTATTCACTCTTCTTTCTTTGTGCAGGCGGTATTTCTTTGGAATGCGCTCCCTCTGAATATCAGGATGGCAGCGAGTCGGTTATCTTTCAAAGTAGCAGCTCGTGAACGTATTCGTGAGAAGTTGGCAGAATCAATGCGGCGCTGATTTGCTGGGCTTGTTTTCTCCTTCACCTATCGTTATTTCTCCTGACAAAGTTTATTCTGTTTATATGTATGTATTTAAGTATATATGTATTACTATTTATCCTTTTTCGAATTATCTATCCCGTATGTTGCACCTGCCATGTTTGTCTCTGCATTACCTTAAGGTTGACTGGTAGAAAATGCCTCAGGCATTAAGTCCGCCTTTGTACAGTATTTTTTTTTACTTGTGCATAAAGTTTTAATAAAAAATAATAAAAATAAAAATCGGTGCAGAAGTTATTGAGTTTATCTGTGAAGAAACTCTTACGAAATTAAATTTCTCTTATTTTTACTTTTATTTTCTTACATTTCGCGACCAGCGGATACGTCGCGGATACGTCGCGGATACGTACCTACTTATTTACAAACGATTAGAATCATAACATAAATTGTGAATTGTTACTGAATAAATAAATTCATAAATGCAACATTTTATGTAGGTAAGAATTGGCCTAAAATATGTCATGATATCTAACAGTCATTCAATACGGTAGTTAGAATTTGTATTCATGATTTACGGTCGCGAAATATATGTTTTGGTTTAACATACAACCTGACACTGACCTGCAAATTGATTTTCGCGGGCTATATTGAAGGAATCACTTTTAGTTGCTGAAGTAGAGTTTGATGTTTATAATGTCCCACAGGTGGGCATGGACGGTAGCAAGCGCCACGCGGACGAGGCTGACCGCAAGCACCCCCCCGGCAGCGCCACCTGCCTCGACGCGGTGCGAGCCGCTGATACCGCTGATAAGGAGCGGGCCCAGCTTAAGGGTGAGTGTTAAAGCCGCCATGGAGTTTCTTGCGCATAGGAATTTATGCGTCAGAACCGGCAACACGCTTAGCACCTCGTGGTTAAGTAAGGGGCGCTACACACTGGTTCGGGTCGATGTGATTCGGCACAGATGGTTGGCAGTCAACATAACGGGTGTAAAAAGTCACTTGTACTCCCCGTCAACTTTTTTAAATAGAATAGGATACTTAGTCATTAATTTATTTCTTTTACAATATTTAACACAACTAACTATTTACACGAGGTACTAAATTAAATGTCTAACTAACTAACTATACAAATAAAAACAAAAAAAAATAGAAACGGCTATACACAAGATGCGGCGAACGCTCGCTTGGAGCACCGACCTCATGGCTCAAGCGTGATCCATTTTTTCTAGAATGGCGGACGTAGTTTGTGTGCTTCATTGATTTTATTGGACGAAGAAGAGAAACAAAACGATATTACCGTAGGTATTATTGTATCGGTACCTACTATCGAATAGTATGTTGGTAAAGGCTCGTACAAACAGACGCGATATCGCGGGCGCGACAGGCAGCGGTACCTTTGTCGACAAAGGTACCGCTGCCTGTCGCGCCCGAGATTTCGCGTCTGTTTGCACGAGCCTTAAAACATGCGCTCGAAATACTCGCATCGAGCGGCTCGGTTCGCTGACTCACTACTGTAAAGGCTCTTAAATACTGGTGCGACATGTCGCGCGACGCGACTTTTAAGAAATCAATTTCTGAGAAAACTTCACGGCGAACAATGCGGCGACGTCGCGTCACGCGAAAAATCGCGCCTGTACGTAAGAGCCTTAACGCGTTATAAAAAACTCGATACATTACAAACGTTGTAAGTCAGTATCCGCATTCTGAGAGTATGTTTATCCAACAGGTCAACGCAACACGAGCGGCTGGTTGGTGCTTGGCGACGGCACGCAATTAATGTCGGCTGGACACTCCATTGCTTGCAAGAAGTTCTCCTACTCCTCCAGAGGGAATCAGGTACAGTTGAACCAGAAAAGTAATACTCTTCGGTATTTATCGGGTTTCCGAATTGTAGCCCGAACGTTGCGCCACAGACTAACCCCCAACAGAGTCAAAGCTTCTTAGTTTCGGAACTGCCGCATATCAATTGGAAACTAGTTTTTGAATAGACTTAATTTTTATTTTCAAACAAATTATTATAAATATTTACATATTATATAAGCTAACAGTCATAAAACAATCATAATTGTATACTATGTTAGGGAGGTTATGTAGGTACTAGCAGAATAATAATAAATGGAGGTGAAAGAATCATAGGGCATCAAAAAGGCGTCCGCATCGCTGTCAACAAGAAAAGTGCCCAACAGGCTCGACTACATTAGACGTGCTCAATCTGCCCAGCCTTTTCCCAACGATTTTCGGGTCGGCTTCCAATCTAACCGGATGCAGCTGAAAACCAGTACTTTCCATGGAACGATTGCCTATCTGATGTCCACAAGTCCCAGTTACTGAGTAACGTATTACTCAGTAACTGGTATACCTACCCCTTGGTTGTCAAGAGTTTCGGGTTTCCGACGACCCGTCACGACTGTCCACGAATGACAGCCGAGATCCAACGGCTTAACGTGCTTTTCGAGACACTGAGGGGTCTCAGTATGTAAAGGGTCACCCATCCACGGAACAATCGTGGCAAGCGTAGCTTAACCTGATCGTTCGACCCGTGCGGCTGTTATTACTTAGCCACAAGCCTCCAAGCAAAGACTAAATTAGACTTAATTATGTTAATTACAGGCACTAGCATGCGCCGTGATGGCAGTAGCGATGTCGCGCGTAGAAGACGTCTGTCGCTGGTGCACCTCCACGTTGGACTCGATCCTCGAGAGTGGCGACCAGCTGTACCAGGACAGCTACCTGCACTTCCATCCGCCGAAGAAGCTGCTGACTATGGAACAGGTATGTGGTAACCATAGGGACCATAGGGTGATGTGCAGGGCAGGTCAAGGTGATTATTGCCTTACGATTGCCCAGTCGCAAGCTCTTAGTACTGCGGAGAATGGGGTCCTGGGCCCGATTCCCAAATCGGACAAAGTGTTATTTGGTTTTTCTATCTGGAATTTCTCAGTAGTAGCCCAGAGTCTGGATTTTTGCCTGGTTGATGACAGTAGGTCAGTAGGCTCGCCCTACACATAACTGGTGAAATATGTGTACTATAGGTACACCTCTCTCCAGCCCTTCAGGGAAACAAGGCGTGATGTAATGTTATGTGATTCAGAAGTATTATAGCATCCAGTATTATAGCATCCAGTATTATAGCTCTGACAATTGCTGCTGAATGGACGTATAAAGGCAACTCGTAAAGGTGTTTATCTACATCCATGCTATAAATCCTCTATAAAAGTTTCTGAAACAGTTAGCTTATTGCCAACATTAAAGCACTGGTTGTTTTTATGTTGTCATAGTAACAGTAATATCATCCAAACGGGTGTTATTATGTTGTAGCAACTTATTTCAAAAAAAGAACATTGTCATGCAGGCGCGTTTCACTGACAAAGCACCGTAATTTAAAACAAAAAAGCATCTATTACTCGAATTCGAAAAAATCGAATTCACGTGCGTCGTATCCCTCCATATTTGTTCGATATTATTATTGCAAAGAACCTTTTATAGAGGATTCATATCATGGGTGTAGATAAAGTCTTGTATGCAACGGTAAATAATTAGGTATTAAAACACTCATGTGATACTATTAAACCCACACTCGTGTTTTAATACCCCTTATTATAATAACAGCTGTTGCATAAATAACTATTATTTTATCGCACTATACGATTCAGGACTCTTTGCAAACGCATTCATTTGTAACATATAATTAAACAGATCATTTCTATATATACCTATAACTCGGAGGTTAATGGTTTACCTTTATTAGAGATAGTAAGCAAATATTTTTTTAAACCAGGCAATATGATTTACCCGAATAATATAGAACCAGAGTTACCGGAGCATAGCTTACACAGTAAGCTAGGTGAAGTGGCACTGGGCTAGCCACGTTTGTCGAAGGACCGATGTGATGGCTGGATGGACGAGTCCAAGAGTGGAGACCGCGTATCGGCAAGCGTAGGGTGGGACGTCCCCTAGCGACGATGGAGCGACGACCTTATGAAGGTGGTGCACAGACACAGACTGGATGCGGAAGGCGGAGGACATTGTGTTGTGGCGCAGCTTGGAGAGGTCTTTGTGGCACAGCTTGGCGAGGTCTTTGTGGCGCAGCTTGGAGGGGTATTTGTGGCGCAGCTTGGAGAAGTCTTTGTGGCGCAGCTTTGAGAGGTCTTTGTGGCGCAGCTTGGAGAGGTCTTTGTGGCGCAGCTTGGAGAAGTCTTTGTGGCGCAGCTTGGAGAGGTCTTTGTGGCGCAGCTTGGAGAGGTCTTTGTGGCGCAGCTTGGAGAAGTGTTTGTGGCGCAGCTTGGAGAGGTCTTTGTGGCGCAGCTTGGAGAGGTCTTTGTGGCGCAGCTTGGAGAAGTCTTTGTGGCGCAGCTTGGAGAAGTCTTTGTGGCGCAGCTTGGAGAGGTCTTTGTGGCACAGCTTGGCGAGGTCTTTGTGGCGCAGCTTGGAGAAGTCTTTGTGGCGCAGCTTGGAGAAGTCTTTGTGGCGCAGCTTGGAGAGGTCTTTGTGGCGCAGCTTGGAGAGGTCTTTGTGGCGCAGCTTGGAGAGGTCTTTGTGGCGCAGCTTGGAGAAGTCTTTGTGGCGCAGCTTGGAGAAGTCTTTGTGGCGCAGCTTGGAGAGGTCTTTGTGGCGCAGCTTGGAGAGGTCTTTGTGGCGCAGCTTGGAGAGTTCTTTGTGGCGCAGCTTGGAGAGGTCTTTGTGGCGCAGCTTGGAGAGTTCTTTGTGGCGCAGCTTGGAGAGGTCTTTGTGGCGCAGCTTGGAGAGGTCTTTGTCTAGCAGACTGCAGTCAGCTGAGTTGATTGATTGAATAATTATGATTTAATTAGCCGAGCCCCAACATATAGACTAACTGTCTAGTTTAGGGAACACTGGTAAATAATTTGTATAAACTAACTATAAGTAATATTGTAAACCTGCTTAGTATTGTAACCTTGTAAGATTTTGGTCTCATACCTATTGTAACCTGTTAACGTGTTTACTGTATATTACCTGGACAATAAACGATTTTCTATTTTTCTAATTATTCGAGGTACGCGCTACATTGCGTGCGTTTTGGAGGTTTATGTGCAGTAGTTTATTGCTTTAGACTGATCATGATATAGCATTTATTATTTATCATATTCCGCAGATTCTACGTAAATTCTACACTCCGGGTAACTGTGTGTGTCGCGTGGTAGTGTACAAACCGAGACATGCTGGCCTCCTCGACACGAACCTGGCTGAACAGGTTACTGGCTTAACAACCTATAAATTTATTCATCTGTTAGGGTCCTCACTCACTGACTGCGTTAATGAGTGATTCAATTGTTGGCATTTAGATTGCCATGATTATAATCAATTTCTCTTGGGAAATAGTATGTCATCTTTATGCCGCGTTGTACTTAATATTATGGAAATAATATAGTAATATAGTTGCGCAACATGTTTTTGTATTGCGGGAAATTTATTGCCGGCAAAAATTGCTGGAATGTTCGAAAAAAACATCCCAAAACATCAAAAACGTTCCTGGCAACTGGTTTCCTAACACTGTTTCTAATGAAAACGGAGTATAAACCTCCAACTATCACTAACGAGACACAGTAGAGTTTAAATTTTTATCGCCTTCTAAACGCCGATCACGTACACATCAGGGAGGAAGGCGGATCACAGACTACAGAAGAGTTTTTAACATTTGGATTGCAGTGCAGCACTGTGGCGTTTTATTAAGTAAAGGTGCCTACAGATTTCCTCGATTATTTAAAAACGTTTTGATCGTCAAAACACAGCAAATCTGGAGGGAACTTTATTGGTAGAAGGTATATGGTAGGAGTAGTGTTCAATCTGATTGTTTCCATCCTTTGCTTACACGAGCCGTCTGTAACTCTGCTCTAGATTGGAGAGTTCTTCCGTGAAGAGAAGTCGGGCGTGCTCGTCGCTGGTAAAGGAGACCTTGCTGTGGCTCTGTTCAGGACTCCCAGAGGTAAGAACTTAACAATACATTTCTTCAGAAGACATATATTATCAATAGCCTGTAGCAGCTTGTTTTGACTATTTCAAGCAGTTTATATACGACAACGAAACAGATGTGACAAAGTCGATCATTGTTACTATAACACTAGTCTTACTATCAATAGTAACATAGGGGGTCTAATAAATCATCATCATCATTCTCCTGCCCTTATCCCAATTTATTTGTGGTCGGCGCAACATGTCCCTTTCTTCCATACTTCTCTATTAGCCGTCATCTCGGTAGTCACCCCCTAGGGGGTCTAATAAATATGTAGTCATAATTATCCAGAAAAGGACATTTTAAGAAGTGGCTGCATACCCTTATATTTTCCACCTCTTACACCAAGTTAAAATGCTTATGCAAAAAATTATGCAAATTTATGCGAATAGCGGCTGCAAAGACCCCTCCCAGCTTCCTCACACCGAGAGGAGGCCTGTGTCCCCGCAGTGGGAACGTTATAGGCTGATTATACTGCTGTTAAAGAGTGGAACTCCCTGTCGGAGTTTGTGCTTCCCGAATGTTTGGATTCGCTGACAGACAAATCACAGCCTAAGCCGCGAGAAGCATGAAATTTGCAGAAGAGTTTATGTAGAAGAAGTAAGCAATAAGATAGGATAGTGGAAAATTCATATCCTAAAGGGGTTAAATAGGGGATGAAAGTTGGTGTAGAAGATTGTTATTTTTACCGATGGCAGATCCCACGGCTTGTAAACAAATAAATCTGTCGTCCGCAGGGTACTACATGTTCGACCCGGCGGACCGCGACCGCTACGGGCGCGCGGTGGCGCCGCCCTGCGCGGGCCGCGCGCGCGCCTGCTTCTCGCAGTACCCCACCGTGAGGCCCGCTGAGGCGCCTGCCCACCGCGCGCGAGCGACTAGCTATCGACTAGTATCTCCATGCTACAATATGTAGGACACGTGTCAGTCAAAGAGATATGTATAATAGTAACAGTTGGTCGCTGACTGTTCGCACAGTCGCCGCATGCCGGTGAATACTCTCCAATAGTTTCTCGCAGCGACAAGAGCTATCAAAGAAAAAACTCGCTCATCGACGTTCGTTCGGCGGGCAGAGCACTCGCTGCTCGTTGCTCGCCGACTCCTTTATAGTTTCTAGTTCTACTCGCTTTTCGCTAGTCGCGGTGGGACAGGTGCCTCAATATCTGTGTAAACTTGTTTTTACAAGGTGCCATTGAAATGACTGAAAACCTCTGAAATCAGCTGGTACTCCATACATTTATGTTCGCATAACTCGACAAAATGTATGGAGTAGCAGATTTTTTTTCGCTATTTCTGGGTTGGTCCCTTAAGTAGTACCCTGGTAAAATTAAGAGGTTTTCACTAATTTCTAATACACTTTGTAGAGTCGTAGATTAAGTATAGTATATGACCGAGACGCTGTACCGCGCCTGAGATGTGTGTGCGGCTCCCGGGGCTCAGTACCCGTCGCTCATTGGTCAACGCTGCCCGCCGCCTAGCCGCGCATTTCTAGGCCCACGCCCGGTCAGACAATAACACAAACTAGAATATTTAGAATATTGATTTATTTGCACAGAATGTAGGTATTTACAATAAGAGGGTTACAATATATTAAAGAATCCTTGTACATTCTACCAGTTTGGCATGCAAACATTGGTGCAGTTCATCTGTGACTGTCTGTCTGTTGTTTTTTTAACCGTAATGGAAAGATCGTTTTTTTATTTTTTATTCTAACTTTATTTTTTATACTTTATTAACTAAATGGAAAGATCAGAATACGTGTTATTTATTACATAGGTCCTCTATCATGGCAAATTATAAAAATAATGTAAAATGTAACAGTTATGGTGGTATGGAAACCTGATCGTCTCATTTCAAAGCGAATATGTGTAGCCCAAGCTAAGGCCGTTCAGCTAGTTTTTGTATTTTAAACCTTATTCCTACCGAGACAAAAATCTTAATACAAAATTGAAAACTTAGTCGCGAATAAAAATCAGTTTTTAGGGTTCCGTAGTCAACAAGGAACCCTTATAGTTTCGCCATGTCCGTCCGTCCGTCTGTCCGTCCGTCTGTCCATCCGTCTGTCCGCGGCTTAGCTTAGAGACTGTTGGTACTAGAAAGCTGTAATTTGGTATGGGTATACATATAAACCACGCCTACAAAGTGGTAAAAAAAATGTAAAAAATATTTTTTTTTAGGGTACCTCCACTTCACGTAAAGTGGGGATGGTTTTTTTTTCTCGACAATCCCATTGTGTGGGGTATCGTTGAAAAGGTCGTTTAGAGTTTGTGAAAACCATTTTTGGATTCAGGGATCCGTTTGCGAAATATTAAGTTTTAAAGAACTAATTTTTGTTAGTCAAGTGTCCCCCCTCTGCCAGCTAAATGGTTGGTTTTGGATGTGTGAAAAAATTCACAGCAGTAGTACTTATACAACATTATTTTTTCTTTATGCTAAACCCGATAAGTGGTCATTGTACTCATTATTTTGAACAACTTTTTCTATGGGACCAACATTGAAATCGCGGAAAAAAAAATCAGCTGTTCCATACATTTTGTCGATTTAAGTGAACACCTGACTCCCTTTTCGGTTGCGGTATACGAAAGATCTTCACCGCATGTTTGGCAGTTGCTTTGAAGGCTCATTTTCATTGGGTGTGAGTTTACGCACGCTTTTTATCGACCCATTAATTTCATTAGCTGCTACTGGGATTCCACGCAGACGGTGTACCGACCGCGTTATCGACTTATGACTTTCATTAGCCATTACCGCGCCTGCGGGGAGTCCCCGCATTCTGTATATAGGCTGAGTCATCAACTAATGAAAATGAGCCATTACTGCATGACACCGACTTGTTTAATGATTGTTTACAGGTACAAAGTCTGGCTGAGAAGCTCGGCCCCAACATTCCGCCAACCACCGAAGATATTATTAGTCCTCCTCAAGACGAACTTGTGAGTCTTGTTACGAGATACTCTAACATACTGCTAAGCAATGATATTTAAGTAAAAAGAGGTCGTCTACAGGGACAGCCAGGGTAAACAGAAAAGCTATAATATTATCTTTATGAATTAAATATACATAAACTACGGCAATTTTGCAGGTTAATTGAATTTTGGCGTTTTCAGACAAGTTGACATTTAAAACAATATTGCTATCATAGATTCCTATTTAGATAAATAAATTTATTGTAATGGTATTTTCCCGGCCCCATGCCGCATGCTTGTCGAACAAAGTCTCTGATCGAATGTTGCGTAGGTAACCTGACAACCTCTTTTGTTTACAATAACATTACTGTTAAACCAATGAAGGTATTCGCTACGGTAAACTTCGTGTTTCCGAACATTGCGCCACAGAGGCGAAGCTTCTAAGTTTTGTAGTGCCGCGCTTTGTAGTACTCCACCTATCATTAGACATTTGTGTTAAACTGTCTCTCTGATAGAGTACCTAGTCTGGTCGCACCTCGTCATCTGTCGCTCAAAAGTTTGTGTAAACACTTTCACTACAAATCACTAAATGCGCACGTTTAGCGCTAATATAAATTACCTATTTATTTAACTTTCTCAAAAATTGGGCTATCAAATGCAAATATATGTTTTCAATTATATTTTTTCCCCGTCCGGTCGTTCCAAAGACTAGCGCGTTCAAACAAACAGGTTATAATGCTTTATTTGTAAAAATAATACAAAAAGTCCGAGAACAGGTGTTACATAGTTTCGAAGATAAAAACACTGACTCTCGATGAGTGTATCTTAGTTTCATTTATAAGTACGAGTAAAGCATTTTCATTTAAACCATTCATATTTAAAGCTAAGAAAATTGTCGTTGTCATTTTTTTTTTTAATTGTACTTTTTTTTTTCTACAGCCGCCATCAACGAGCGAGGTAAATATTGCAACTTATCCATATTCTCTATGACGGGTAACCGCCCGTCATTATTTATGTTATGGACCAAGTGATTATTAGGGTATTATAAAAAAATGCCCGGGCAGTTTGAAAAATGCCCAATATGAGAGGGCAGTATGATAAAACAACTATTGAAATAATCAAATCGACCGGGCATTTTTTATTATGCTAGTCACCTTTGGGTTAGCACAATTAAAACCAGGTTTTATTACTATTATTTTGATTTCAAACGTAGAATCAATATTTAAAATCAAATAAAATATTTCCATTCTTAGACACTCAGCTGACCTGATGATGACTTTACCATAATTAAATACCTGTGTACTATTAGATTGCCCAAAGATCACACGGTTAATATTTATAATGACGAGGCAATGTGATAAATAAGGAAATTCAAATTATAATTAATTATTTTGCCCTAAGTAGCTTGTCATTATTCATAATGCGCGGGCATTATGAAAAATGCCAGTATTTATTACTTGGTCCATAACAGTAACACTAATTGTTCCGCGAAAACCATCCTTACTGCTATAGAATTAAATGTGTTATTAAAGTCTACTTGCGATTGACTCAGTATACGAGATATTATTATTAATTAGAGTAGGTAACAGTAACTCTTGCGTAGCCTTCATACGCACACGCACTATTCTAGAGCGCGTTGAAAATAGCCGTCATAGCTCAATAAAGGCTCGTACAAACAGGCGCGATATCGCAGGCGCGACAGGCAGCGGTACCTTTGTCAGGGTAGACAACGCCACAGCGATTCGATCAGAACATGCGAGCTGGACAAAATTATTTATTGGGGTATTTTGCTTCGTACGGCTTTCTTATGTTGTTTTAATGCATTTTCAGCACAAAACACCCAAATAAAAGAAGGCAGGGTCACGCGTACCAAAAAAACCCAACAAATGGCACTTAATATTTCATTTAATGAGACAGAATTTATTAACAACAGTCATAAAATACTCAACTACTAATAACCTCTACTAATTACACAAAGGCACATAATGGGACATCAGTAAGTGTAACTTCCATCGCACCCCAACTTGCTTATAAGGGAGAATGATGAGACAGGAACTAAAGATTAAAATCGTGTGCAGAAATTAGACGTTCAGCCGTTTTATTTAAAACCGCCTGAAGTCTAATTTCAGCACGCGTTTCGTTTACAAAAATCTTTTCCTCGGGAGTGTAACACTCAATTTTTGCGCGCCTAACACTATACAATGATGGAAATACCTGATGTCCTGCTTTGATGCTCCACTTCCTTGTTTGTTTATAGGAATTGGCTTGTAGATTTGGCGTCTACGTAATATGCCAAAGCCTCGTGTTTTGACAAAAATCTTGGTTCTTCGTGAACACCCACACTTCTTTTCATTACTTGGCACTTCAGGACTGTGACTTGCTTCTTTAATCACTGAAGCCAAGTTCCGATATCCGGACAATCTTGCCGATATGTCAGCTACCAATTAGTTCACGTCCCGTGATTAAAGAAGGTCACCCACGCGCCTTCTTTTCGTTTTTTCATTAGCTTCAGTGAAATCTACTTATGGACGCCCAGGAATCGAAGCCTTTCTTGATGATAATGGTGCTGAGTGGTGGACGGATACTTTGAACGTAACATACCCAGCCAACCACTCAGAGTTCTTAGTCAGGAAGCGATCGCGGTGCTTCCCAGACCTTTTCCATTTTTCTGTCAACTTGTACGCCAATCTTCCAATTGGCATTTTGACTTCACTCGCAGATGCTTCCGTGATATTTGTCAAATCATTTTTCATCGATAGAAAATCATACAGTCCACTATTACGTTTCTCTTAGGGATGTTTCTGCCATACATCAAAAAACTGCGACTGCGACTGAGAATTCGTATTCTGAAAAACAGACAAAAAAACAAAGTTGTACTCAAGTGCGCAGGCTAAAATGACTAAATCGTCAAAAACTAACAAAATTATTTAAACTCAACGTAATTAAAAAAACTGCGGCTAAAGTATATACATTTACTAATTATAATTAAAAAGTGCATACATTTAACTTCAAGATCCATGACTAATATTTTTTTTTAAACTTACACTCGCTGACATATAGTGTTACTTCGGTAAGCGCAAAAATGAACTAAACAAGTAATTTTTTAACCCTTTCTCTTTATACTTCCTTCATTACCTTATCGGTAGTTGATATTAGCCCAAAATAATTCTTGGAATTGGGACAAATGGGTGTCTGGCTAGGGGTTCAGATAATACATTTCACGAAATTCAACAGTGACTTTTGTCCAGCTAGCATGTTCTAATCGAATTGCTGTGCGCCGCTTCGTAACATAGGATACACTACGCCGTAGTAGAGTGCCAGTAGAATTTATACTTAAAATAATTAATTGTTATATTTTCTTTAATTTTTCTTTCCGACTCTCTACCGTAATGAAAATTGACCCTTACTATCGAAACACTTGGTTGGAATTTCTGACAGGCAGTTGGATTGACTCTAAAATAAATTAAATTTACAGGTACACTTCAGTGAGCCAACCAGTTTCATGATATACGGCATGGACGTCACCAGTTTGCGAAGACTGAATCGGCATGAGCGATAGACGGACGACTCGTCGGAAGACTGCGGTAGGATATCGCAACGAGGCTTAATACAACTTTACTGTATGTACCTATACACAGGTAGGCAACGCTTCAGAATCTCATAAGTTTAAAATGATGTCACATTGTGGTTGATGACACGGGCTACTTAAATTGCTCAATTCTGGGCAATATTCGGCAGTATTCTACGATGTGCCAGCGATTGTTGCTACCACATCATATTTAATACGAAGCAATATAATACGTTCATAACCAATACTGAATATATGGAGCAATAAGAAGTAATATTGCTAAAACAATTGAAGTATATTTTAGGAGTTGAATTATGAAGATTGCTCTTGTACTACCGCCGGCAATAATTGATGAAAAAAGTGACCGTGTAAGTGCTGCTTAACCATGACGTGTCGACGTCGAAACGATATCGTACCGTCGTAGTCTGACGACGTAAGTACTAACAGATTGTAACGTGACAATGTCGTTTTCACACTAGCTCTTATACTACGCATGTCTTACGCAAACTGGGAGACCACTGGTAACACGCCAATTGAAACTAAGCCGAATTGAAATAATACGCCTCCTTGAATATGTCGTATTGTAACGCGGAATGTTGGAGTTGTATCTCGATTTATAGTAATCTTGTGTTTATACAATAGTATCTGATTCCTAGTTATAAGTAATTTTGTTGTAAGTTAAGAACGTGTGTGAAAGGGACAGAGGTATATAAATTGTAAGTGTACTGTTCTGGTCCCACCACATTTCGTTGAAACGCATTTTTTTAATAAAAGTTTGATTGTGAAACTAAACTGTTTATTATTTTATTCTGCGCCTTCATCATCTGCCTGCCTTTTCGCAACTATGTTGGGGTCAGCTTCCTGTCTAATCAGGTGCAGCAGAATACCAGTGTTTTACATGGAGCAACTGCCTATCTGAACTTCATAACCCAGCTACTGGGTAATACGATACCCTATGGTAAATGTGTATCTGGAATGTGTGTGCATCTGGACTGAGGACCCATTTTTTAAAATTATTTGTAATTTTCCGCTCTCAGCTATTTTGAAAGCGGGTTAGCTTTTTTGCTACATCCCGCATTTTGGTTGCCAAAGTACCGGTAAATTATGTACGTTTGCCCAGCACGGCCCCCCAAAATTTGCGTTTTAGGTGTGCGCCAATGGAATGTACTCGTCTCTAGGAGTATATGTACCGGTTTCTTTTTCAATGTACCTCTTTACTTTTGAAGAAATATGCAAAGAAAGGGGGCCGTGCCAGCCAAACGTTTTCAGCACGGCCCCCCTTGTAACTTGATAAATATATAACGTATTAAAAAGTTTCTTAAACTCAAGGAATGTACTCTATTAGAACGTCATATGTACCGCAAGAGATGTTGTGAATTCGTAATAACAAATAATATATAGACGTGGATAGGGGGCCGTGCTGGAAAAAAATATAGTAAGAAAATATCAAAAAAAGACAAAACAACCTTTGCCAAAAACTATGAAAAAATAATTGATGTTTGGCAAGTAACATATGTAACGCATTGGATTCTCATACAACTTGCTAAATTTGAAAAATAAACCAATTTTATTTCATTCAGCACGGCCCTCTATAGTTGCCTATATCTTTTTAAATATGACATGTTTGTTAACAAAATTCGACATCCTGAATTATGATTAGGAGTACATTCGTTCCAAATAAATTACGATTCTGCTGTAAAAGATAAATTGGATCAAAAATATCATTTATTACAACTGATGGGGTGACCATGATTCCATACAAATTAGGTACATAATATATATTTTATACACGTTGTACACCCATAACATTTTTTTTAAGCTTTCCCGCCACTGCTCCCGTGCCACTTCAAACTCTTTTTTCACTATGATACAGTCTACTATTGTTTGAACAAGTTGTGTTCATAACCGTGCGTTTGCACTGGCGAAACATTTACGACAAAACATGTGGAAATCTGTATTTTCAATTTTTGACAGGAACTAGTGATTTGAACATGTTTTGTCTTGAATGTTTCGCCAGTGCAAATGCACGGACAAAGAATGCTAATGGACACGTCGCGTCGACCACAGATATAAAAATATCCGCTAGTTCTCGCTGGAATTTTGTAGACTGTGTAAACACAAATAATCAACAAAGGTGTATCAGGTGTATGTGTCTTATGCCACCTAACCTTCAGTTACTAAACTACTCATTTGCGCATCCTCTCGGACCGCCAAGTCACTCCCGGACTTTGTTTCTCACGAAACCCCACATTTACCAAACTATTATCTTATCACACACACAACTTAATCTCTACTCTGTTCCATCAACAACTCGCTTGACTCTCCCTCAAAGTCAGTAATACTGATCCCCTGGCATGGGTCTTAGCGCATGGAATTCAAGGCTTTTATGGCTTATCCCTTTAACGCACACCCTAACTTTTTTTTGAAACCTTAATATTTTGTTATACTTTTATTTTCTAAAATCATAATAACGTTTTAGAAATAAAACCTGAAAATCGTTGGTTTTCGAGAAAATCCCGAAAATCTTGTGGCCAGTAAACTGGACATTAAACGTTCTGCGTCACTTAGGCCGGCTCCACACGTTGCCCCAATATAGGCCCCAACGCTACTCGCCCAACGTGTGGATCTAGAAAATTGCATTGGCCCCAACGTTCGGGCGAGCATTGGTAGTTGGCCGGCTCGTGTCGGTTTCATCAAATTAATCTGCGCGCCAACGTTCGCGAGCTGTCCACACGTTGGCGCTTTGCTCAGTTCTGTTGTAACACGCAGAGCGTGCGTACGTCGAGCAACAATGGCTTCCTCATCCGCAAAATCGTCACCGGCATGGACAAATGAAAAAGTTATTGAGTTTATTGAACTTTATCAAGCACATCCAATAATATGGGACGCATCTCGAAAGGATCATAAAAATAAAAATTTAATAGCTGATGCATGGCGCACCATACAACAAAATATGGGAATGATTTTTTCAATTGAAGATTTAAAAAAAAAGCGGGAATCATTAATGAGCACATCTATATATATCGGTATCGGACATCTTCACATTGGCCCTGACAGGACAGAACTAGTTTATTCGCCAACGTGTGTACGCCTCACCGAATTTGCGCTCCAACGTTGGTGCGAGCGTTGGGGCCAACGTGTGGAGCCGGCGTTACAATCACTGCAAGATCACTGGCCAGTAAAAAGGAAACTAAGGAAATCTATTTTATTTTTGTGAAAGGATTATAAAAAAGACTTTAATTATGTATTACCTAATCAGCCTTTTATAATAGAACAGATATATACTTAACAATCAGTTTTAATCACAATTAGAATTAACATGACACATTTCTTCTAATTCTCCCACGTAATTATTGGATATACTATTCTTGTACACTGATGGAGCTCCAATCTTTTATTACTACACTTATATCTTCATTTAGTAGATTCTCTCGAGGACCTGGTTCTTAGGGAGGAATTAACTCGTGATACCTGGTCGAGTTCGGTGATGGTGGCGGTCGAGATGGCAGCGCCTGTGGAGGTGGCGCTGGTAGGATAGTTGGTAGTGGCAGAAATAAAAACTCTGTGGTGGTTGTGATGAAGACGATATTCTAGAACCTGATCCTTGACTTCGAATACGTGTGCTTAGGATGCTAATACAAAAAGGGCCACTTTCGTCGCAACAAGCATCAGAATCACCACAGACGTCTGTTCTCCAGAACGGTCAGAAGGCAAGAGCACAGAGTACATTTTTAGGCCAGAGCACAGAGTACTTTTACTATGGGCCAGATAACTCGCCCTGGCGCCCCTCCATTAGCTAGGCTCCGTCGTAGCACGAAGTCAGCTGCGTGTTAGTACTGCCACTACTCGGGTCACGTGACGCACTTCGTTTAGCGACCGTCTCCGATATACCTAATACATGGAATCATGGTCACCCTATCAGTTCTAATATATGATATTTTTTATCCAATTTATCTTTTAAAGAACTAATACAGCAGAATTGTAATTTATTTGGAACGAATGTACTCCTAATCATAATTCAGGATGTCGAATTTTGTTAACAAACATGTCATATTTAAAAAGATATAGGCAACTATAGAGGGCCGTGCTGAATGAAATAATATTGGTTTATTTTTCAAGTTGTATGAGAATCCAATGCGTTACATATGTTACTTGCCAAACATCAATTATTTTTTCATAGTTTTCGGCAAAGGTTGTTTTGTCTTTTTTTGATATTTTCTTACTATATTTTTTTCCAGCACGGCCCCCTATCCACGTCTATATATTATTTGTTATTACGAATTCACAACATCTCTTGCGGTACATATAACGTTCTAATAGAGTACATTCCTTGAGTTTAAGAAAATTTTTAATACGTTATATATTTTTCAAGTTACATAAAGTCAAGTTAAAAAAAAAGGGGGCCGTGCCAGCCAAACGTTTTCAGCACGGCCCCCTTTTTTTTGCATATTTCTTCAAAAGTAAAGAGGACATTGAAAAAGAAACCGGTACATAATATACTCCTAGGGACGAGTACATTCCATTGGCGCACACCTAAAACGCAAATTTTGGGGGGCCGTGCTGGGCAAACGTACATGGTAGATTCATGCATTAAGGTTGGCAACCCAAGTCAACAGCCACGGGTAGTGTAGTCACATTTGTTTTTCCGGCGTTAGATTTCGATACCCAAAGAGGAGTTTTGCTAGCTAATTTAATTTGATCCTGTACAATAATAGGTATGTTATAATATTCATTTGTGTGCAAGGTAAATTCGTTCTTCGTAAGTACAGATTTTTTATAGCAGTATGTATATTGTATAAGTTTATAGTTTAAAACTGGAAGGCGCGTCGGACCATGTACCTATAGTATAGGGTTCCGTGTCATAACTTTATTAGTTACGTCAGATATACGAGTATAAGCGTGCATTCTAAAACTTTTTTAGAAAAAAAAGGTTTTGGAAGTCGGTTTTTTTTTTTTGTAAAACATTTTTATTTTTTATTTTTAGTTTTGGTACCTACCTCACACAAATTCGAATACCACTACCTGCTATATGCTAAATAATAAAGCTGCTAAATAACAGTGACGGAGCCATTTAAAATGTCGTCGAGATAAATTAAGTCAGAATTAAAAATACGTAATATTGAAGCTAACTCAAAAACTACGCAACCAAAGTAAATAAAATTTATATGGGACTACCTCGGAAGCATGACCTACCAAACCAAAAAAGAATCATTAATATCGATTTATAATTGGCGGAGTAATCGCGTAAAAAGCATACAAAAAAAAAACAGACTAATTGAGAACCTCCTCCTTTTTAAAGAAGTCGGTTAAAAATTTGGCAACGTCGCTTTAACTGTCAAATATGCATTTACCTGTTTTTATAATAATTGTTAATAATACATAACATAACATCACTCCTATATTCCTCGAAGGGTTAGGCAGAGGTGTACCTATCTTTGAAATATACCCACATTTAGTCAGTTATGTTTAGGGCCCATGTAACGGAGGCCTATGCCATCAACCGGGCAAGATCCAGACTCCGGGCTGCTACTGAGAAATTCCAGATGGAAAAGCCCAATAACACCTTTCCCGACCCGGGAATCGAACCCAGGACTTCATGCTCAACAGAAGCGCTTGCGACCATTCGGCAGTCAGATCAGTCAGTTAATATTACTGTACGGAATATGAAATATTGCACTAAAAAATATGAATTGCAACAGTGAATAAGGTTTTGTAACAGTTTTAGGCGGGAAAAGGGCATTTACAGATCCTTTTCTACAACTCAAGCTAAATATTATTCGATTCCATTAGCAGTATTTCAGTGCTCTATAGAGTAATATTTCATTTTTCCAAACCTGTAATATAGACAGTAATATTAATCAAGAATTGTTAAGTATAAGGCAATTTTACCTTGTATTCATACGTAGTACTTATGAGTCTACGGAACCCTAAACACGTAATTGAGTGAAAATAGTTTGCGTTTTTATGATTTTTCCTGAATATTACGAAATATTATTATTTTGTAGGCTTTTTATTGTTTGAAAATAAATTGGCTATAAAATATTGAAATAAAGTCTTAGGATTATTGTGAAAATAAAGTCATAACTAGTTTGGAAGCAAACCAAGTAAGTATTAATCAACATGTTTAAAAAAAAAAAAAAAAAATTGTACAATCACGAACATAAATACCTTACAGATACGCAACACATTAAGGCATTTTTCTGAAAAGACCTATTCCTTATTAGTTTGGTTTCGTAACATTGTATGTATAGTGTTATAGAGATACTATACTAGTAGGTATTGATAGTATATAGTAAACTTATTGTATACAGTTTAAAGTAAGTATAGTTACTATATCAATACTTGAGGACAAACTCGCTTTTGAATCTTGCGTAAGTATAAGGTCATTGACTCATTGGTCTAGTAGTCGCAAGCGCTGCACTGCTGGCCATGGGGTTCGATTCTCGGGTCGGGCAAAGTGTTTTCCATCTGGAATTACTCAGTAGCAGCCTGGAGTTTTTCTGGCCCGGTTGATTTCAATAGGCTCGCCCCCTACCCTTTCGGGGAATATTGGCGTGATGATACGTTATGTACTGTAGGTGTTTATGCTTGTGACTGTACAACGCTACAACTCTTGGCGCGTGGCCTTAATCGTAAAGAAAGCCACCATCTTGTTTCGTCAATACAATGGGGAAGGAATCACGCTTTGTATTATCACACGAGGCGTGAGGTGGTTTTGCTTTATTTTTGTGAAAATGACGTGTTTTTGTGTTCCTAAATACTCCAAAGTTAGAGTCCACCATTTCCCGAAACTCCCTCAAAAGCTATTCGTAGATTTTTTTAAACTAATTAAACTAGCGCGATCTCGCGACAGGCAGCGCTACCCGTGTCGCGCCTGTTTGCACGAGCCTTTACACAGAGTTCGACGTTATGTCGGGAACATTTTGAAGAAAGTGATTAGGTATAACTCTATTTTTCTGACTGTCAAAGTCGATGTGTGTGTGAACTGAGGGACCAAACTGGGAATCGCAAAAAAACGTTCTATGATTCAGTAGTAGTCCTAAAACAATTAAAACAATATAATGAAAACTACAGCCCTTAAAGTGTGGTCCCTCAGTTCTCACAGACCATCAGCCAAATCTGGGAAAGTATCTCGAAAATTAAGGTTTTGTGATTACAGACATTTAGTAAAGATTTTGAAAATATATTTACTAAATAACAAACCACAAAAGCATTAAAGACAAAAAAAATATAACGACAAAACTGTGGTCCCTCAGTCCACACAACATAGATAGGATTACTAAAATAATATTATCTCAGCTAAGAGGAAAGCAATGCACAATTTTAGCATTCTATTATTTAGTAGAAAGTTTTTACTAAAAGTTAAGTGCACTAGAGTTTCCAATAATCCTATCGTCAAGCAGGTAGCACACGCACTTGTGTCAGTGGGGGTGAGGATTGAGAGACCAGTATTAATAATCGCTATCTTCAAATTGCGTCGATATTTCTGCTCCATTTCATTTTTTTACAATATGTATTAAGACTTTTACTAAAACGTTATGTCGAAAATTAACGGTTTTATTTATTTAAATCGGTAATATTCGCTAAAATATTTATCTATGTTGTGTGGACTGAGGGACCACAGTTTTGTCGTTATATTTTTTTTGTCTTTAATGCTTTTGTGGTTTGTTATTTAGTAAATATATTTTCAAAATCTTTACTAAATGTCTGTAATCACAAAACCTTAATTTTCGAGATACTTTCCGAGATTTGGCTGATGGTCTGTGAGAACTGAGGGACCACACTTTAAGGGCTGTAGTTTTTAATATATTATTTTACAAATTCCCAGATTCGTTCTACAATTGTTTTAGGACTACTACTAAATCATAGGACTTTTTTTTTGCGATTCCCAGTTTGGTCCCTCAGTGCACACACACAATCAAAGTCGTAGGTTGTGGTACCCTGGTTGCCTTCTCAGTGCCCCGACGGCTCTTATTTATTACGGTCTGTACAACTCGTTTCGTCCCCACAGTTCTGCCATTTAATATTCGTTAAGTTGTTATTATTATTATTTAAAGCTTATGTAGGTTTAAAAACTCGGGTAAATAATAACATTGTAATATTTTGACGTTGACAGGCGCACAGTTAGTAACATCGAGATAGAATCAGGGAAACGTTACAAATATCGTTACGTATAGTTCCAGTAACGATCATTTCTACCATTCCGCCCGGATCGTAACTAAATAAAGATTTCGTTTCGATAGATTTTCGTTATATTGCCAAGAAAATAGTTCGTAAATGGTTACTGGAACTATACATAGTGAACGCTATTACGTAACGTTATAGTACTCCTATTCTGAGTAACGATAAAGCCCTAATTATAATCACTTTCGTAAAAAAAAATGGGTTACACAAGGAAATATTTAAGGTAAAAAATTCACACTTTTTCCATGTCAAATACTTGATTTAAAATATTGAAATCATCGAAATAATGTGACATAGTAAATATCCAAACTCATGAATAAACAACGAATTGGAATGAATGAAAGAAGAACGAAAATACGTTTATTTGCGGTAAAAGTGACGCAAAGAAATTAATGAATGAACAAAATAGTGCCGATTCTCTTTTCACAAAATCTCTAAACTAGACTAAAAATCACTAAAGGAGAATGACAAAAAGTGGTACCAAATTTTCTCACGCCTCAAGATAAACTTAATATAGTAAATATTATTTTATTTTTTTACGACCTTCTGCGTCGGGGATTTGATTTTCGAATAGAGAATTTAATTTTAATTTAAAAAGTTATTGTATTCCAATGCACGTTTCCGTAAACACTTTCTTCTTCCTTCTAATGACGATCCGTTTTACATGATTAACGTTTTACGTGATCCTGATCATGATCTTTTGCTCAAAATCATATAAAAATAATAATAATTAACCGACTTTACATGCAACTGTATGTTATAACTAAATGATTAATTGTAATTATTACAATTATAATTAATCCTTTGTGCTCAGTCTTTCTCTGGTGTTATTATTTATTTTTTATCTATGGTTATTTGCCCGATCGCACCGGTCATAGAGATGTCGAACGCAATTGAATATCTAGATTTTCGATAACTTCAGAGATATCTATTTTCGATGAATCTACTCGCTAGTCGATTTTTATTTATAGAATAGACAAATAAGTTCCACTGGATAAACATTTTACATATTGTAGCTATTTGGCTTTGTGTTCTGCAACCACAATATTGCCGTCAAACGCAAGAGTTTTGATTATAATCGATTAATAACATAATATTATGTCTGGTTTATTGTAGAATTCCATGAAATGGCGTATATTTTATTGATTTAAGGGGTTCTAGAATCGATTTAATATTTATGATCGATAAAAAGAAAGTTTTTTTTTACTCGTAAAGATTTATTGATTTTAGATCGATATCGCATCCCTAGCCGGCCTATGTTTGACATTTTGAGTTTGACATTTGTAGTTGTACAGTGTTTATTGATTTAATTGATGTAACACTAATCTTTTATTTCCGTATGCGCTAGCGCCTCTAATACATCTGTGTTTTAAGTTTCGTATTGATTTAGTGAAGCCTTGTTAGCTTATTGAGAAGTAGAACTTTTTGTATTTTATTGTGAAAATTTCGAGACGTGGGGCCGACCGGTATATCAATTGTGCTCTACCTAGAAACCTGCGTACGCATTCCGTCTACTTCAATGATTAACTTATTACAGTCTTGGATAACTCCTTCTCAGGTAAGCAGATCTTATTTTACTTTTTGAATATCAATCAGTAAAATATAGTTTTAGGTTATCTTTGATTTTATGAAATTACTTTGGAACCCGGATTTTGTTGACAAAAAGAACATTTGTAGGAGTTATTATGTTATATGTAGTCTATAAAAAACAACGTTTTATTTTGATGCAACTTGGTACGGAATTCCATACATCAATCGGCATTGTCCTTTAGTTTATTCCTGGCAAACGATTTCCAATTCTGAAATAGACTTTATTGACACGACTTAACTATAATTTAGTTTGTCAGCACTAAGATGTCACTAAGATATTAGTTTAGTGTAAATGCTATTCTGAATTTGAGGATTTAACCTAAAATTTTGTCCTAAAACTAAAATCCCCTAACTAAATCTGACTATTTTGAATCACGATTAAAAATGTGTGGAATAAAATAAGTTGTCATGAACTAAAATTCAAACCAATTCAGACCTCGACGTCAGTTGCAAAACTGTATCTTTTTTTATTTTCATTTGCTTATAACTCGAAAATGGTGTGTGTCCTATCGCAAAAATAATGAAAATTTCGTACCCCTTAGTATACCCATAAACCCCTGAGACTCAACATTCTGGATATTTTTTATTTATTTTTTCTAAAATTTGAAAATTTCCATAAAAAATACACTTTGAAGCTGACCTAGCGTGCCTACGGCTCTAAAAAAAATTCACGGGGTAGGAAAAACAAGTACCAAGTGGAGTACTTCACTTCAAAACTCTCGAAAAAATCTGCGGTTCCATACTACTTTACATGTCATGGACAAAATGTTTAGAACACCAGATTTCTTTTTTGCGAGATTTCGTTATAGCATGAATCTCAGAAAGTACTAACTCTGTGTTAATAATTTTTATTCTAGAATTTAGTTAAGAATTTCTTAAATCTTTTAAGAAATTTCCAACTCGCTAGAATATAACGTTACAGATTTATGGCGGTTTAACTGGGGCCCTCAGTTTGTACTGAGGAATCTTCAAAACAAGAGTTTAACTGTGGAAATACATTAATATGCCTTCTATATCTTATAGTTGAACATCTCTGTGAATTAGTTAAAAATAAATAATGGCTCCAAAGGTATTGGTTGAAAAGTAATTGAAAGTCGAGTTTTCTGAAAACGTTTGAACTGAGAGCTCAATATTTTCGGCATTATTGACTAGGATCAACCTCGTAGATTAATATAAATTAGACCAAGTATTTACTATTTTTTAATTAAAATTTGACATATCGTCCGTTGCTTTAAGTGCCATATTTTAAGAGAAAATGCATTTTCAATTTTTCTATAGGAACAAATTTTGTAGGGTAGATATGATTTTGTTAGTTTTCTAGGACAGACCTTTATCTAGCCTCATGAAATGTATTTTTTTAAGCGACTAATCATTTGTTTGGTGCTTGGAGTGTCGGATGCGATAACGTTTTGTGCTGTGCTGTGTGTACAATAATTTATTAGTGCAGCAGGCGCGCATGATACGAAATAATAATGTAATACCTATTACAGTTTTATTTCCGTAAAACATTGATCATTATATATAATAGATAATTAAGATCGCTATCGCCAAAGAGGCGTCTTTGGCTCTGCTACTTGACCATAGATAGAATAACGTTATTTTGAGTGAAATTGTTTTGATGTCATCTAGCGTTTATGAAAACTGCAAAAAGATTCTTCGGCTCGCCTCATATTAAGATTGTACATTCGCCACTGAAGTGCAGCATATAATCAGTGTTTCCGTTTAGTGAGATCAAAGTAAGTAAGTACTTACCTGTCCTTTTAATGATGTATTACTTTGTTCCGACTGCCTCGTTGGTCTACACCAACGAGGCAGTCGCAATATAACTGGCGAAATGTGTGTGTAGGTACTATAGGTACACCTCTGCCTAACCTTTCGGGGAAACAAGGCGTGATGTTTTCCTCTATGTTAATGTAAATTTTCGTATTCTATAGTAAGCGAAGCTACGAAAAAACCGGCCAAGTGCATGTCGTACCATGCACAATGAAGGGTTCCGTAGTTGGGATGAATTTATAAAATAAACTTAACATTGTTGTTGAAAAACTTGTTCTCCGATACAGAATGTATGGCAGAACATGTTTTTACAACTGCAAATTTAAGTTGGTCGATTATTACTCGGGAACTTGTGGAGCCTACGCAGCGGTGATAGTTTTCCTTTTAATTTCGATATATATACTACTGCTACTGCCGTGAATTTTTTCACATATCCAAACCTAACCATTTAGCTGGCAGGGGGACTCTTAGCTCTAACAAAAATTAGCACTTTAAAGCTTAATATTCCGCAAACGGATTCCTCAATCCAAAAATGGTTTTGAACAAACTCACATTATTTTTAAACGGCCTTTCCAACGATACCCCACACCATGGGATTGACGAGAAAAAAAAACCATCCCCACTTTACGTGTAGGGGAGGTACCCTAAAAAAATCTTTTTTACGATTTTTTTTTACCTTTTGTCGGCGTCGTTTTTATGTATATCCATACCAAATTACAGCTGGTTGGTTGGTAGTTTTTAGTTTCTGTACGACTTCCTGACTGCGCTTTACAATAAATATTTTTAATCCATCTAATAACTAATAAGTATGGACTTATGAGGAACATTATAGTCACCCTTCAAAAGTTGTACCTATGTAAAAATTGAAAATGCATTTTCTCTTATAATATGGCACTGAGGGCAACAGACGATATGTCAAATTTTAGTTAAAAAATAGTAAAAATACTTATTCTAATTTATATTAATCTACGAGGTTGATCCTAGTCAATAATGCCGAAAATATTGGGCTCTCAGTTCAAACGTTTTCAGAAAACTCGACTTTCAATTACTTTTCAACCAATACCTTTTGAGCCATTATTTCTTTTTAACTAATTCACAGAGATGTTCAACTATAAGATATAGAAGGCATATTAATGTATTTACACAGTTAAACTCTTGTTTTGAAGATTCCTCAGTACAAACTGAGGACCCCAGTTAAACCACCATAAATCAGTAACTTTATATTCTAGCGAGTTGTTTTTTTTTTTTTAAGATTTAAGAAATTCTTAACTAAATTCTAGAATAAAAATTATTAACACAGAGTTAGTACCACGGATATTGAGGGATATGGCTTGGAGGCGTGGTACATGTCACCTGACCTTGGCCAACCTGGGTGTATATGCGCCTGACGACGGTGCGCACTAGAGATGGGTTGTAACAGGTAAATCACGATATCTGTTATCACTGTTACTGTGACACAAAAATCACAGTGACAAATATCTGTTATTAAATCACAGCCTGTTATTTTTGTACGGACGATAAATACGTAATACGTTTTACGGTCCCACACAACACTTAACTTTTCTATTTACACTTGTCATTGTTTTCTTAATTAAACCTTACCTTTTACTGTACACAACTTAATTGCCTAATTAATAAAAAAAAATTAACTGCACTCCTACAGTACACTAAACTATGAAACGAATAACCTAAACTAAAAAATAATATCTAACTAACATCTGTACATAAATCGAATGAACACTAATACGCCTTATACACTTAGAAATTATTTCGACCAATTTCGTCTTCCGTTTTACGAAAGAAGGACTTATAGAAGTGAAAAGTGCATCAAATCAAATTTGAAAAATTCAAAAATGTCAACAAATAAACCAGCCAAATTAATTTCAATTGAATATCATCTTTATTTCTATTCCAATAAAGTCGTACATGCGTGGAACATTTTGCGACCAATCCCGTCAAACGTCAAACCAAAGATAATAAAGGAGTCCGGAGACAATCACTATATTTTTTTTGGTTGCATCATTAAAAAAATCGTACAGAATTAAAGTTTGTGCAAGCCAAAAATAACAAACAAACCAGCCAAATTCAATCCTCAATAAAATTGAGCATATAAACTGGTTTAAAAAAAAATTCGTTATTGAATATTTTGCGATTAAAATTCCGTCAAATCATAGATGTTAAAGGCATTCGGATACGATCAATAGAGTACGCGCAAGATAAGTCTGCGCGCGACAGTTGGCGTGCTTTATTCTATATTGTAATATTTAATATTGTTATTTTATTTATAATTTAAAATAAAATATGTATATCAATAGTTCATATTAATATGAATTAATAAATAATTCTTAAACAGACGACAAGACGGCGCGGCCTACGATTAGTTCCGATTTGAGCCGCATGCAGACATATCTTGCGAGCACTCTAATTTTCTTGGTTGCAAATCAAATAGCCATACAGAAAAATATAATAAAATTTTAAGTTATTTTTTTATTGGTCACTC